>CM060958.1:60788481-60813481 GCA_030765055.1 Mantis religiosa | reverse complement strand
TATTATTATTTATTATTATTATTTATTATTATTATTTATTATTATTTATTATTATTATTATTATTATTATTATTATTATTATTATTATTATTATTATTATTATTATTATTATTATTATTATTATTATTATTATTATTATTATTATTATTATTATTATTATTATTATTATTATTATTATTATTATTATTATTATTATTATTATTATTATTATTATTATTATTATTATTATTATTATTATTATTATTATTATTATTATTATTATTATTATTATTATTATTATTATTATTATTATTATTATTATTATTATTATTATTATTATTATTATTATTACAATTACTAATCTAATAAATTCATAACACACTTGTTTTACTTTAACACCAAACACCCATTTCAAAATTCAATATTACCAATTTAAATATTTCTCCATTAAACTGCTTATTTCATAGAGTCAACATGAAAAATTCAATGCCATGGCCGGGATTTGAAACACGGATCTCTTGGTTTCCGTCCAGTCGCTATTAACCTTTGAGCTACCATGGCCAACGTGCCGTCCTGACATTAAGTTCTCTAGTTGACTCGTATATTTCCCCGAGAACGGCACGTTGGCCATGGTATGCTCAAAGGTTAAGAGCGACTGGACGAAAGCCAGGAGATCCGTGGTTCAAATCCCGGCCACGGCATTGCATTTTTCCTGTTGACTCTATCTTCCCGTAAGGGAGGAGATCGGTCCCCTACAGCTGCGTGGTGCGGGCGCTGCGGACCCTTAGCACTCGTGGTACCTCTGACGTTACTAGAGGAACCTCGGACCGAACATTCAAGCCCCTCCCTGAATGGGATCTGTTCGGATTGGGTTGGACTCTAGGGGGCTGTATGTTCCCGACACCCACGGGAAATTGGGAACCTCCGGCTAGGCTACGGCCGCCCGGAGGGGGTAGAGGGTTGCCTAATAAGTCCCGGGTGCTAGCCTGCAGAGCTAGTAGCTGGTGTGCTAGATCACCGGCGGCCCTACCAAGGTTATTTGGTAGCCGGTTCATTAAGGACCGGCGCGTAAGTGGCGTATCCACTTCCGTCCTGTCTGCGTGAGCAGCTGGGGGCAGTTTACTGTACTGTACTGTCCTACAGTAATATGAACCCGAGAGGCCCGGGTTCTGGTCCTACGGGTCCAGGACGAATGGGAGTAGATCCTCACATCCACTGTTGAATCTATCAAAAACCTTAGCCTATATACGACTAGTGTGGAGAAATTATTAAGTTCCATCAATTAACTAAAAGAATAAGAGTTAAATGATGAAGCCTGGGACTTAAGTACTTACGATAGTAAGTCGCCACAAACGGTGCATCTCAGATGCGAGAGCCCCTAGTGGTTTACCGGGGAAATATACGAGTCAACTGCAGAATTTAATGTCAGGAGGGCATGTTGGCCATGGTAGCTCAAAGGTTAAGAGCGACTGGACGGAAACCAGGAGATCCGTGTTTCAAATCCCGGCCATGGCATTGAATTTTTCATGTTGACTCTATCTATCAAAAACCTTAGCCTATACAATTAACTAAATTAATTAGAGTTAAATGATGAAGCCTGGGATTCAAGTACTTAAGGGTAGTAAGTCGCCACGAACGGTGTATCTCGGATGTGAGAGCTCCTAGTGGTCTACCGGGGAAATATACGAGTCAACTGGAGAATTTAATGTCGGGACGGCACGTTGGCCATAGTAGCTCAAAGGTTAAGAGCGACTGGACGGAAACCAGGAGATCCGTGGCTCAAATCCCGGCCATGGCATTGAATTTTTCATGTTGACTCTATCTATCAAAAACCTTAACCTATATAGGGCTAGTGTGGAGAAATGATTAATTTCCATCAATTAACTAAAATGCTTGTTTCATGTTCGCGAAAACTGAGATTGCTCCAGAACTACTCCATTTAAAACAATTCCCTTGAAATAGAATATAAAATAATGCTTGAAGTAAAACTATAAAACTCACAGCTAAAAATCAGAACTGAACGCTCTACTAGTGCTTGTCTGTATTTAACAACACAACTTCCAACCCTGTACAAGGGCTGTAAGGTTAAAACATCATATGACTTTTACTAAAGCGGTAACAAATGACGCTCGCATTAGATTACCGTTTACTACACAGCCGTCATCTCATCGTGGATTTCTCCGACAGTTTTGCCCTTCAAATTCAGGGACGTTATCACACTATGGGTCTCAAATTTTTCCTTAGTCCCTTACACCTTAGTCCCTTCTAGCTCTTTCGGTAACAGTAGAAAAGGGAACAATTGCCTTAAGTCTTCAATATTATGTGCCGAGGGATCAATGATAACACTGAAAAAATTTCCTCACTCCACCATTAAAACTACCACGTGATAATTGGAACTTTATATATCCCTTCTTCTATCTTGGCCCCGACTCTATTTAATATATACATTTCTGATATTCCTGACATAGCTCCGACTTCTTTAGCTCTTTACGCAGATGACACAGTACTATATTATTCTCGTGTTAATCTCCAGCACGCACAAGTAGTACAGCTCTCTTTAGAACGCCTAACTCATTGGTTCAGCACTTGGCGGATCTCATTGAACCCCCAGAAAACCGAAGCTAAAATCTTCACTCTTCGCCGATATACTCCGCTTACTCCGTTGTGTCTCTACAGGAACAATGTCCCTTGGATCCCCACTACAACTCCCATTAAATACCTTGGAGTGCTTTTGGACTCTCGACTGACCTGGCGTGCTCATATCGATCGTCTTTTATCACTGGCTTCCAGGCGACTTTCAAAACTCTCACCTCTGTTGCATCGCCGTTCCAGCCTCGGCCTACAGTCTTCATTGTTACTCTACAAATCACTCGTTCATCCGCTTATTACATATGCCTGCCAGATGTGGGGGGCCGCACACACATGTCATCTGCGTCGTCTTCAGGTTATACAGAATCGCTTTATGCGCATCGCTACCAACGCTCCATGGTTCATCCGTAATCAGCAGCTCCATCACGATCTAGGATTGTTACCTCTTCACGACTACATACGCAGGATCGCTCGTCGTTTCTTTTCCACGCTGCAAGAAGTTCCAGGAGCTGTGCATTATAACATCGGCGTCCGCACGAGCCAGCCCTCACGCTTTAAGAGGAGACTACCGCAGGACCTGCTTCTAAGTGATACATCTGACTCGAGTGATTCTAGTGCTTGATGTCTGTCTTACATCTTCTATATTGACATAATTTCTCAGAGAGTATTATTGGTGTTCTAACTTAATGTAGTTAGGGGGCGGCCTGTTAGCCTACCCCTGAGTGTTATTGTTCTTATTGTAACATTTACCTTCTTTTCACTCTGATCTGTAAAGCATTGTACTGCTGATCGATCAATAAAAAATTAAATAAAAAATATACCCCTTCGTACATTATAAATTTATAGTGATGTTAGTTTTGTTTTATAGGTGGCTCTTCTAATATCAAATGACAACAAAATTTCGTTTCATTTCACGCTTGTGTTCATTAATATGTTGTACAATGATTAGATATAGCATATATCTTTAAAACATACAGTCTACGTCAAATAACGTTGTGTAGTATCACCTATTTTTGAGAAAGGAATCCGTCATATTTCTATAGCTGTAACTATTCAATGGTTTTACTCGATATCATAGGTAATTGTAAGTTTAGCGCATAGGTAGGAACCTCCTATAAATATCTGACTATCGGTTCGATGTGCTCTATTCCCTAGTAACTACCATGAAACATAATGGATCAGAGGTTTACCTCGATGTCATGAAGCAGGCAGAATTATTTTGCAAGAATAGTTTGAGAAGCTACATACAACTAAAGAAAAGTTCATGTAAATATTGTTGCGTGTATAGGCTGAGCAAGATCTGGAAATTACTATAATCATTATTATGTAAATTATGTAAATTCTGCTGACTGGCAAAACATGTACTTTGGACTGGTGAATCATACATCCTGCTGGTCAAGGGAAATACTGCACAGGTGGCCAGTAACAGGCCTCAACTTGTTCTCCATGCTGTAAACAATGAATCACACATCCTGCTGATGAAGGGAAATAATGCTTAGGTGGTCAGTAACAGGTATAAACATGTTCTCAATTATGTAAACAATGATTGCACAATACGGTGCAATAGTTGGGAGGAAATTAGCAGTTATCGCGGGAATCGCTGAGTCGACATTTTGGTAGGACCCCTATTTAAGCTTGGTTGAGTTAGCATCCGGGGCACTTTCCGGACAAAAGCCACGCCTTCTTTTTACAAAGCGCCACACCCCCGCTAACTGCCCCAACTTCCACTTTAGAGGCCGAAGAATAGAGTGGACTAATTCCATCAAGTACCTGGGCGTTCAACTTGATAGAGGCCTAACTTTCCGCGGACACATCAGGGAACTATCGGCACGGGTACAGGGGGCTATTGCCTCTCTGTTCCCAATGCTGGGTTCGGGCTCGATGCCAGTCCACTTGAGGCTACACCTCTTTCGAGTGCTGATAATCCCACTCATGTTGTACGCCTGTGAAATCTGGGGCATGGCTGCAGATAGCTGGATAGTATACCTTCAGCGTGCACAGAATAGAGGACTCCAATCCATCTATTCTGTGGGCCGTTCTTTCCCCGTGTGGTTGCTTCACGAAACTTCTCTTCTCCCATACGTGGAGGACGAAATTAGGCGCCGGGCGACAAAATTCTACGCTCAAATTCCAGCTCACAGAAGCGCCCTGGAGATTACGACGCTACGAGACGCCGTTTCAAGCTTTACCGGGTACCCCGTATGGCATGCGGGCACCCGAGGTAACAAAGGCGTTAATCCATACAGCAGCATAAGCTGAACTTCAAAATCTCCAAACGAGCTGTTTGGCTACAAAATTTACCCCACTTTATAGTAAAATAAAACACCAGGGTGTAATCAAAAAAGCGGTTTGGCATCCTGTACAAAAATAAAGAGGAGCAAAAACCTACCTCATAAATTTCCTCAACAAAATAATCCCACATCATCCTGCAACCATCTAAATTATCAACCTGCGGTCAGACCCAAAACCTGGGTGGGTACGCAGCAAAAACGTTCTGGCTGTTAACAGCCTGTCAGTATTCGACTTGGACGTGGACTTGGATCCGGGGGACTTGACGGATAGATTTGAGGTGGGACTTGCTGATGGTCTCTGTAAAGATTAACAAGAGTTTATTTTAAAGTGCTGCTACGAGTTAGATCGCTAACAGGGAGCACCAGGCCGTACATCTCTTGCCAGTCGCACAAGGTTCTGCCATACAAACGACGCATCTCTAAAGGTAAAGTTGCGTTATGTTATTATGTATTTAAATGTGACTAAAGCGCCCCTGATCTCATCCAGATCCTGGGAGTGCTCTGTAAAAATACTAGGCATCTCTGAAATACAGTTATTCAGTTCATTTTGAATTAAATGGTTTTAAACCCCTACAACACTTGGTAGTTTTGTCAGGTAGCACATGATCTCGGGTTCCAAACCCTGTACCTTGGCACCTCTCGCAATTCCTATCAATCCCCCAAAACCGACATATAACAATATAATATATCGGGTTTATCACAACAAAAACCACATTATAGTCAACATAACAGTATAATATTACATTTTTAAGACGTTAAGTATCACTTTAGACCTGCGCCGTGGCGTAGTGGGCTAAGGCGGCATGTCTTGGTCCCTGGCCACGGAAAGCGGTCCGGGTTCGATACCACCCATGTGGTGTGGATTTTAGGTCCCGGGTATAAGACCGGTGCCAATTCATCATCGTGAGGAAAATGAGGAGCTTACGCTGCGGCCATGGTCCCGAAAACGAACGTTTCGGCTGGGGGATGCCGAGATGCTGACCACATCTCTTCCTCGGATCGGTTGGATGATTGCCAACCTCTGCCATGCGTCAGTGGGCGTGAGGCCGGCAGTCGAATTGGTAGGCCTTGGCCCTATTAGGGCTGTCGCGCCAGTGGTTAAGTATTTTTTAAGGACCATTTTAACAGCTATGATTATATGGTGGTGTGGGAGTTTTAAATAGAACATTTCTAAATATTTAGATTAAGTTAGTGTAGGTAACTGTTCTTTGTTTTTAACTTATTTTCACATGACCATTCACTCTTACATCCACACTTTCAAGTTGCATGGAGAGTAGCAATAATCATAATTAAAGGAAAATTTTCACCTACCTCCCTGGGCAGGCTGTGAATCGAACTAAGTCCCTCTTCACTGACTACTCGACCATTAAGGCAGTCAGCCCGCCCGGATAGCGTAGATGGTAGCCTGTCTGTCGTTCAAGAGGTCCCAAGTTCGAATCTCGGTTAGGTTGAGTTACCTGGAAGAGGTTTTTCCGGGGTTTTCCCTTATCTTGAAAGGCGAATGTCTGGTAACTCTAAGCTCTATGGACCCTGGGCTCATTTGAACATCATTTCGCCCATTCCATTCATCGTCCGATGTGACAGCATTGTAAGACGTAAACTACAAATAAAAAAAGTTAAGGCAGTCATGCTTAAAAGGTATTTAGTAAACACACTGTGATAGCTATTGCCTTTATGGAAGTAGTATTTTTTCTTTGAAGTTAAATATTATTTTGTTTCTCAAGGAGCTAAGAAACACGTGTGTGCACAGTTCTAATGTTTACAAATATACTAACCTTTTGCTGACAATTAGGCGAATATAATGATGGGTATAAACACACAATGCATTTTCATCACTATGGTTTACCACATCATTACCAGTCCCATACAAATATTGATGCCCAGTTCATATTTCAAATATGCAGAGTTTGGAGAACAAAGAGTACACGCGTGTCTCAAAACCACACATTTTGCAATTCCGGAAATTGGAAGTGCGTCGATTGTTAGCATTGCAGTCAAAACGCACCCGTTTCAATATGTGGTACATCAAGTATTTGGCAATTTTGGAACTCTCACCTACTTGTATATATTAAATTGTCCAGTACAGTCAGTTCTCTCTTTGGATGGCAGCTTACAGTTTACTAAATCCCGTAAAATATAACAAATATCGGTGTGAAATGCGTAAAATTGTTCTGCAGTCTCGTGAAGGTCATTTAATTAATTGATTTCTCTTGAGGAACTTTTTAAAATATTTATTAAGGTCCTCCAACATAAGTAATATCGGACGATGAATGCAATTAGGTGAAATGATGCTCAAATGAGTTCAGGGTCTGTTGACCTTTGAGTTACTCGACATCCACTTTTCAGCACAGGGGAAAAACCGGAAAAACCTTGTACACATAACTCACCCTGACCGAACCGAGCGGGATGGCTCAGGCGGTTTCGTCTGTGGCTCGCATTCGGGAGACCCGGGTTTGATTCCCGTGGCCGACCTACCTGGTCCATGGGTTTTTCGGGGATTTCCTGGGTCGCTAGGCGAATTCTGGGTATGCTGATTACATCCCCCGAACTTCCTGTCCCTCCGTTTCATCTGCATTATCATTTCATGTCATCTCTCATCTGGTGATCTATTTCAGGGTAGTAGTGTCGGCGGGTGTCTCGGCGGTGCATGGCAGGATGATATGCTCTGAGGAAAACTACTTCCTCCTCCGATGGGTCGGTTGCCGGTCTCAGCTCCTCTGCTGGGACCATTTCGTGACCGCCAGCCAGGGACCATTGGTGCTCGGATCACCTGCCTGGGACCATTAGGGCTCGGTTGCTGGGCTCGTTGCCGTCTCGCTGTAGGGGAGCAAGTTTATTGTCCTGGCCTGTCGGAGAAGGTCTCCATCCAAGTAAACTGTAGGGACCCTGCCCTCTGTACTGCCGTGGCTCCTTGGGTCGGCCGCCCTCTGACTCCTCTCACTTCATCCTTCCTCCTGGGGGCGCCCGCACTTGTGGGCATAGGAACAACGGGCCCAGCACGGTGGCCTACGTACCGAATCCCCTCCACAATGAAATCGCAATCCCAATGCCACCCTGACCGAAATTCGAACTCAGGACCTTTTGAATGTGAGGCAGATACGCTACCATCATGCTGGGGAGTGGTGGCCATAATAGATCATGTGTAGATAATAGTATGCAAGATTCCCTCATCATTTTACCCTATATTATTTTATCCTAGCTTGTGCTAAGGCTCACTGACTAATTTGTGGTGCTCATAGCATAAGAATAAATGTAGTTGTTTCTTTTTTAAAAAAATAGAGTGGTTGCTACTGCAGTTTGCTTTTACAGACAGAGAGATATTAACTTTTTACGTTAAGAATCCAGAAGTCAGTAGAAAATTGCATTTCTGAGCTAATGGGAGTACAGAAGAAAAGACAGTATTCGGGCATCACATTAAAAATACTAGGGACTAAATAATGAAGAACATCCATTTCTTTAAAAAAAATCTGAAAATGCTATTTTTCATAGAGCATCAAACTTTTAGAAATGCTTTTCTCGTGTTAATCGTTGGCTACACGAGATGACTGCAGCGTCGCATAGTGACCTGGTATGAAACTAAACTTATCATGTATAATTTCTCTATCATCTGTTTATATAAGTAGCAGCTAGAGGAATTCCCCATTACGTCCAATATTTTAATTTCGAGGTTACGGAGATAATGAACTCAGGTACCTTGATTTCCAAAACAACATTTATGAGGAGGTACCTAAGCAACCAAGCAAAGTATTCAGTTCATTTCAGAGTCTTCCAAGTAAACACCACGGAGATTTCCAAATGAGTTTTCCAACATGGATAGATGTGTTATTTTGTATTCCATCAGAAATTGTTTACTTGGATTTTTTTTGCGAAGAATATACAAGGTCTATTTTATTCGAAATAAATGTTTGCATAATTTTATATAAGTGGTAAACTGTAAGAGTTAGAATAAACAGTGTACAGAAAGTCATATTTCTTTCAAACATTTATTTGTTGACTTCATTTCTTCAATGCTTTGTTTTACCTTAAATTCCTTCTTACCATTCAGGTATTGATCACAATGTCCTAGAATTTCAAAGCAAGGGTAGATGTAGCAACGTATTTTAATCATTTGACTATTGCCTTAGTCTCCTCTATCCTACTTTACTTTAACAAAAACGTGTAATGAAATTTCGCCAAAAATGTTTTTGCTCACTAACATGAAGTATATAACAAAATAAGTTTTGCTAATAATTAATTGAGAAGCTATATAAAAAATAAACCATAATATATAGAGATGTTCATGCATATGTAAGGGCTGTATAAAATGTTTAGCAAGACAGATATTTATTAACTTTAGTTACACTTTGATAGCATTTATAAATTTGCCACAAATCGAACATTGGCTGAGCAAATTATTCAGTCATTCGTCAGTTTTATTATAAATTATTTTAATTTATAACTTTAATATAATTTATGAAACATCAGAAAGAAACTAAAAAAGCAATAAACATTAGCTTAAAATATTCAACGTTTAACAATTTCTTCATTGAGGTATAAAAGACAGTTCGCAGGTCGTGATATGGTTGGCACACTAGGTGGCGTGTTCTATGGTATGACGTAAGCGTGTCAACTGAGGAAGGGTTGCTCTCGGCTAGTCAGACCTTAGAGGTTTTTGCAGCAGGCTACGAGTGTTTTGACTTGATAGTTGTTTTTGTATAGTGTGGTGTTCTACAAAGAAGGTATCCCTTGGTGAGTTTGAGTGTAATTTCACACTTATTAATTTGTGTAGCTCCTGTTAGTTGTTATTTTTATTTGTTTTCTCGTGGTGAAATTCGAATACATAAACAGCCTGTATAAAACAAACATAACCAAATAAAGTCATTCAATTACTTGACTATACATTAGTATTCGAGAAATATTAGACACGTTTTGACATAATTGTGTGCAAGTTACACACATTACTTTGTAAATAATTATAATAACATTAATGTTTGTTTGCAATCAGAGATGGCCTTGAATGAGAGTGCCGACTCGTTACTTGGTTGAAGTGTTATTTATGAATGGCAGCTATAAGTTCCACTTTATTTAATTAAAATTAATGCCAAAATATGTTACTTATTCGTTTTCTATCAACTTATTTTGTTATTATGGTACGAGGGCTGTTCAATAAAGAATGATCACAACGTTTTTGACAACGTAGCTTTACTCATTCTCACAATTTTGATGGTCTTTCTCAAAATAGTCTCCCCTGAATACGATGCACTTGTCCCAGCGTTTCTGCCAGTCTTCAAAGACCATTTTTGAGAGACCCTTCAAAATCGCCTCCGCAGCCTTCACCACTGCTTCTGATGATGAATAATGCCTCCCACGAAGGCGTTTCTTCAAGTTAAGGAACAGAAAAAAGCCACATGGGGCTAAATTTGGACAATAGGGAGAGTGAGGAATGCACTTCACGTTGATTTTTGCAAGATATTCAGCAACAACTTTGGCAATATGCGGCCGTGCATTATCGTGGTGTAGCATCCAGGCCTGCTGCATGGAAATGTGGTCTTTAGCGCCTGATATGGACTTGCAATGTTTTCAGGATATCCCTGTAATATTGTCCAGTTACTAATGTATGTGCAGGTACAACATGCTGGTAAAGCATTCCATGAAAATCAAAGAATGAGATGATCAAAACTTTCCCAGCAGAAGCAACCACTTTTGCTTTTTTAGGGGGATTGGTGATGAAGGAGATTTCCACATTGAGCTTTGCTATTTGCTCTCGGGATCAAACTGATGTAGCCAAGTTTCATCAGCAGTGATTACGTTTGAATGAAACTCCGGATCTTCCTCTAACATCAACTTTAACTACATGTTATCCCGATTGTAGCGGTAGGTGGTACTGAATATGTCTGAACTCATCTGGTTCTCACAGGCGGGAACCAGGAGTACCAACATTGAAACGACTACGGCGTGTTTGTTTCACTTTAAGCTAACAGAATATAATAAGATTCAATTTTAGTGCGAAAAATTATGAGCGTATAAGAATTATGAACCTTCTTTATTGAACAACCCTCGTACATATAATACATATATAGTACATTTACATTATAGTAGATTTCTTTTGCTCAAATGGTTTTGGGTTGAAATTAATTGCTTTAACTGACGTGCCTGCCAATGAACTCGTTTACTTTATTATTGTAAATCACCAAATTTAACACACTTTTACGTACATGTTTTCCAGTCTTATACTACAGCTGATTTTATTGGAACACATGCAAATATACTCTATAAGACAAGCTCGTAGGCATATGAACTAATGAAGTTGTTTATGACGTTTTTTCCTTCACATACATGCTTTTATAGTATAGCATATCCTTTCAGGATAGAAAAGATATCTTAAGTTTTGTAAGATGCTAGATGTGTGTCTCTTTCAAATTCCAAGGTAAACATATAGTGCTAATCGAAAGCCAAGGGATCAAAGTGTGATGCACAAGGCATCGTTAAAGGAAGCAAAAATGCGATTCAAATTGTATTCAAGTATCTTTAAGATTTTAATAAATGCATTTAATATTTTTGAGTAATGCTTGCTACAAGTAAAAGAAATTCTAAGAAAAAATGTACTAAGGGTCGGAAATGTTGACTTCTACTTTGGTGAAAGGATAACTAATACACGTTTTGGGGGTACCATGCTTATTGATGGGTTTATGCAGAGTGTTGTATATAATAAGTAAAATATTTTTAATCGCATTAACGCATTGTATTAAATTCATTATCGTTTCCTCGTTGTAGGTATGAAAACAATCTTCCCAATAGAAATTTTAAGTGATATAAAAATTACTTCTTCTCCAAACATATGTTGTGCGGAAGTTCATAATTTTATTAGGTATAAAATTGCTATAATATAAAAATATAATATTTATAATGCTATTATAACCAATACAGATTTAGAATTCATTCTCCATGCTTTCCCCCACCTCCGTTAAATGACGTTCATTGTGAGTTACATCACAATTATCCCATAAAGTACCCACCTGACGGATGCGATAATCGATAAACACTGTTCGTATCGATTATGTCGTTATCCATATACTGCTCATACCGTGAAAAGCTTTTAGATGCTTTCGCGATAATGCATTTGAATAAAATCATAATAGCAGTAATAATGTGGTGTTTTAACTGTTTATTCAAGTCGTGGCATTTGATATGTAATGAATGCCAAACAAAAAGCCAGCGAGCAAGCATCAAACATTGAGAGATATTCCACATTTTGCTCCCCTGTGATTTCATAGAGCGCGGTGCAGTGAAACGGGCATATACTCACATGATCTCATTTTTATTTCATACGAGTACCCAATCAGGACACTGCTAGAGGAACTTCAGCATATAATTGGTGAATACTTTCACTTGGAGTGTTATCTACCAGAGATATCGCAGTGGATAAAAAATATTGAAAATATAACTTTGCGCTCACTTTTATTTTACCACAGTGCTGCTTCAGCTGGGAATTTTTACAGAGTGAAATAATTTTTTTCGAGGGTCATTTGATAAGACTGGTAAAAAACAAGTACATGCATTTTTTTTCGACAGTCTCCATTAATGGCAATACACTTTGTCTAGCGATGTTCCATCTTTTTCATCCCGTCGAAAAAATAGGTTCCGTTAAGGTTTGCAAAATACCCGTTGACGATGACTATCACTTCTTCATTTTATGAAAATTTCTTACCACCAAGCTAAATTTACAAGTTTGGGAACAGGAAGAAGTCACTGCGGGTTAAGTCTGGTGAATGAGGTGGATGAGAAACCAATTCAAAGCCCAACTCATGCACTTTGGCCATTAGGATTGCTGATGTGTACGATGGTGCATTATCCTGGTGAAAGAGCACTCTTTTGCGTTCCAATCTCGGTCTCTGTTCAGTCAATTCATGTTGCAAACGATCCAACAAGAAGCATAATAGACTCCAGTCATGGTTCTGCCTTTTTACAAGTAGTCTATGACGACTATTCCTTCAGAATCTCCCCATATAAACACCGGCCATCACCTTACCAGCTGACAAAATGTTCCTTGCCTTCTTTGATGCACTTTCACCAACCCTTGTTCATTGTTTTGACTGCTGTTTTGACTCAGATGTGTAATGATGGATCCAAATTTCATCCACAGTCGCAAATTGGTGCAGAAAGTCTTTCGGATTCGATTAAACATTGTCAGGTACTTGGTAGAAACGTTTTTCTGGATGCAATTTTGTTCGACTGTGAGTAATCGCGGCGCCCATCTTGCACACAGCCTTTCACTGCCAATATTTAATGAAGACTTTGTACACTCACCTAATTGTGATGCTTGTAGCTCATGAATCTCACAAATTTTGATTGGACGGTCGCGCTTAACCAGATCGTGGACTTGTCAAACGGTGTCCCGTGTGGTGATCTCAATTGGGCGACCAGAGTGCGATTAAACTTCGGTGCTTTTACGGCCACGTGTAAATTCATTGATCCAAACAAAAATGACCATCAGTGTTTTTTCAGAGTCCATGTAAGCTTTAACCAATTCAGTTTTGACATGTGTGACACTGCTAGTGTTAAAGAACAATTAATTTCCATTAATTGTACCTAATAGTGGCCCGAACTATAAAGCCCGGGCCTTAAAGTACTTACAGCATAGTAAGTCGCCATTAAGGTCGTTTTCTCATGTGTTTGTGAGGACTGCTAGTGGCTTACCGGGAAAATACGAGTCAGTTCGAGAATTTAATGTCATATTGGCACGTTGGCCATAGTAGCTCAATGGTTTAGAGCGGCTGGACGGAGACCAGATCAGTGGTTCAAATCCCGGCTATGGCATTGAATTTTTCAGTCTGGCTCTACCCTTTCATGGTATGTCTTACACACGGCTAGTGTGAAAGAAGAATTAATTTGCATTAATTGTATCTAATAGTGGTCCGAACTATAAGGCCCGGGTCTTAAAGTGCTTACAGCAGAGTAAGTCGCCATTAAGATAGTTGTCTCATGTGTTTATGAGAACTCCTAGTGGTTTACCGGGAAAAACACGAGTCATTTGGAGAATTGAATGTCATGTTGGCACGTTGGCCATAGTAGCTCAATGGTTTAGAGGGACTGGATGTAGACCAGAAGATCCGTGGTTCAAATCTCGGCTATGGCATTGAATTTTTCAGTCTGGTTCTACCCTTTCATAGTGCGTCCTACACACGGCTAGTGTGAAAGAACAAGTAATTTCCATTAATTGTACCTAATAGTGGGTAAGTCGCCATTAAGGTAGTTGTCTCATGTGTTTATGAGAGCTCCTAGTGGTTTACCGGGAAAAACACGAGTCAGTTGGAGAATTTAATGTCATGCTGGCACGTTGGCCATAGTAGCTCAGTGGTTTAGAACGGCTGGAAGGAGACCAGAAGATCCGTGGTCCAAATCCCGGCTATGGCATTGAATTTTTCAGTCTGGCTTTACCCTTTCATGGTATGTACTTCCCACACACGGCTAGTGTGAAAGAACAATTAATTTACAAAAAATTCTATTTCTTCAAGGAATTTCATCAAACTTATGAAATGACCCTCTTAAGTAGATGTTATTTAGCAACAAGCTTCATGTAATTAATTGCACAGTACTTAGTGAAATTGTGTGCGCAAATGTCCGCAATAAACTTGATTTCTAGCTATAACATCAATATGCGCATTAGTAGAGAAAAAACGACTTAAATACTTTTGTTCTCTTATTTTTATTTTCAATGCCACATACGTAATTGGTGGGGAAGGTATTGCGTTCTATTCAAAATGTAATGTTGATCTTAATCCGGAATTACAAACTTTGATGCCCATTGAATAAACAATAATAAAAAACATCTGTGTCTTTATATCTAGGACAATGTAATTCAGGTTAAATACGAAACAATATTTAAGTTTAGCGTCTTCCTAGAACGTGGCACAAACATTTTCAAGAAAATAACCATGTAAAAAAAGAAACCACTACATACACTTACTTTCTCGAAAACGTCTAATGTTTTTGATTAAATATTCCTAATTAATTTTATTAATTATTTTTCCGACATATGAAATATATGTATCTAGTTTTTTCTTCTCAGAATAGCCTATGATATCCTCTTCATTGTAAATAACCTTTTAACTGGTAAACCTCAAGAGATAGAAAAATTTGTACTATACAAGAAATGTGGATCTTGCCCATGCATACAATTTGTCGTTTTTGAGCTATTTATTTAAGAGATAATCCTTGTTATTGATATGAAATACATACCTTTTTTCAAATAAGAAGTCGTTATTATTTCCTTACCTCCTGAGCATGCATTTTTTAAAATTTAACATCTATTGCATAAGGACCAGCTCCTTAATTATTTGATTATTGCTTAAAACCTGATGTATTTCCAGATTTCCGTCGTACCTACAGAAAATACTCAGAACAATTTAACAGTTTTTTCTATCCACTCTCTTCTTCTTCATCACGGTTTGGGCTTCACTACGTTCCAGCTACAAATTGTTGTTACCATTGTTTCTTGGGCCTTCCTGGTTTCCTTCTACATTCTAGCTTATAATTTATAGTTGTTTTAGGCTTCCCTTTGTTTCGCATTCTGTCTAATTGCAATTTCTAGTTTTCTTTCTTTCTTTCTTCTTCTTCTTCACTTCACGGCATGGGCAGAGTGCCCGTTCCGTCTCACAATAATTGCTCCTTCCATCTCTTTTTAGGTCTACCAACATCTCTCTTTCCTTGTGGCTGATATTGGAATGTAATCTTGGGCAGTCTTGTTTCGGACATTCTTTGTATATGCTGCATCCATTCCTTTTGATATTTTTCAATTTTGCTACTTGTCGAGTCTACGTTGAGTTTCTTTCTTATGTCTTCATTCCTTATTCTATCCAACCTTGTGCATCCCTTTGTTTTCCTTAAAAAGTTCATCTCTGCACTTTGAATTTGGCTTTTCATTTTCTTCGTGAGTACCCATGCCTCACTTCCATAAAGTAGTGCAGGGACTGCCATTGTTTTGTACAACTTTAATCTTGTATCTCTTCTTGTTTTATTTCTCAACGTTCTATGCACTGTTCCACAAATCATTTGGAATGTTGCAAGCTTTTTGCTCACATCTCTGTCTGTTTTCATCATATAATTAAGATTACATTCTAAATAGCTGAATTCTTTTAGTTGTTCTAGTGGTTTGTTGTCTAAAATTATTTTTGATCTTATATTTTGTTTTCCCCAAAAGGCCATTATCTTACATTTTTCCGTCGATATTTTAAGATCATACTCTTGGCATACTTGGTTCAAGCGGTGTAGTGCATATTGTAATTTATCCTCCGGGTCTTGTATTAAAACCACGTCATCTCCATATAGTAAAATATTTAAAACCTTGTTATTATTTATTTTTATTCCTGATTTAATAATACGTTCCAATTTTGGATGAAGTCATTTACATATATATTAAAACTGAGTAGGTGATACACTGCACCGTTATCTTACGCCTCTATTAATTAAAATTGGTTCGGTTTTATGAACTCCTGTGTTTATTATTATTTTGGAGTTGCTATACATATTTTTGATTGCTTTAATTAATTTATGTGGATATCCACTATTTTCCATAATTTTCCATAGCTTTTCCCTATTAACCGTGTCAAATGCCTTCTTGAAGTCTAGGAATGTCAGATGTATTTGTAAATTATACTCTACTTTTCTTTATGCCTCTTATTTATGTTATTTAGTACCTCTATTTTTTGTTTCTGTCCACAATAATAACATATATGTACTAAGAAAAATATGTGCAAGCATCAGCAGTGTGTCACATGTGCAAGATGAATGTAACGTATATGAGATTTTCACTTTATCCATTAAATATATATCAGATTTTTAAAGTAATGTACATTTTGAGAATTCCTGGACCCCTCCCCCAAAATGCTTTTAGATAAACGTTTTTGCGTGTGTGCACGAATAACATGATTCAAAAACTAAAATTGTAGCTCAGTCGGTAGAGCACCTGCCTGCCGTGCTAGGCCTCCCGGGTTCGATTCCCAGCTGGGGTGGGGATTTTTCTCTAACCAAGATGCTTCCCCATCTCCAGAGTCTGGAAGTATAAATGAGAGTGCGAATGTGTGTGTGATACAACCGAACGTTTACGAGTTAACACCATCGATATGTTCCAAAGGAGAACGGCCACCGATGTGACCACTGCAGTTAAAGGCGGGGTATAAATGACAAAAAAAAAAAAAAAAAAAAAAAAAAAAAAAAAAGGAAATTTGAAACTCGGTATTTAAGATCAGTGTCTTCCAAGCCTACATGATTAAAAAAAATACTTTATAGGGAATTTTTTATTCAGAATGTGTTCAAACCATTGTGATTAAATAAATATGTATCTGAAATTATCAGTATCTTCTGTAAGTCGTCTTTATTCTGAATTACTTTTGCATAAGTAGTAAAGCTTAGAAGGTAAATAAATTCTTGCTATGCAATTTCATACATTTGACTATTTTCAAAAATTCCTTGTTGCTAATGCTTATGATTTTCTGAAATGCGAATTTCTTATTCCTTTTTTTTTTTTCTTCTGATCGGGAAAGATAATGTAATGGAGCAATCTCCTCTTAAGATATCGCTTACGTCTACTATTTTCTCATATTCGTTTTGGATCTATAAGAAAATACTTAATGGAACATTGTTATAAAAGTGATTAATGTGAAGAGTTAGAAGAATGGACCTTTTATCAAATGTTTTGTATGGTGTAATTTATGCAGTGCTCAGAAATATATTCTGAATGATTGAAGGACGTGGGCGATTCAATAGGTGGAGCACAGCATCGTATAGTGCTCTTTGTGTTCCTGAGTGACCCCTGGGAGAAAGAAATGAGAGGCTGGTGTCGCAGAGTGAGATGGGGTTTGTAAATATTTTAATATGATCACGTGCTACCTGGGGGATTCGGTAATGAAGTGGCCATAGCAGTCCTAAGCACTAGGAAGAAATTTTCCCAAAGAACGTATTCTACCGTCCTGCCGCAACAAACCAACCGCGTCCTCTGGTCCTTTCATGGCAGAAAGAATACCACAAGATTCACCTATCGACTCGGCAACTGAGAATGGCCGGCCTGTTGGGAATGGAACATGTGTTGAACTTCCGAATGCGTGCCTCATAAGTTGTAGTGGAGAGCCATTTCGCTCGGTAGTTAACAGGGTTACTTCACTGCAAGCAGAATGTGCAATACTTAACCACCACATAAAGCTGAGAGAAAAAAAGAAAAACCCTCCTATTCATTCAGCTCTAGTAATAAAGAAAGCCTGTGGAATAAAGAAGTTCCTGATTAAGATTTCGCATTACGCCAGAACCATTATCTTCCCATGGGCCATTACCTTTAAATCTTCAAGTGAATTTCCCAATGGAGAGAATGGGTGTCTCTTTGTGCACCTCTCTCCTGTTATTATCAGTTGAAGCAAAGGGGTCTGATCAGCCAAATTGCCGCATACAGTTTCCAAGGGAATCCTTTCTCACTACGAATACAGTTGTTAACTGGCATGTAACAATATCTCGTTGTAGGTGCTCCCAAACAAATATCTGTACAGACAGAGATATTTCCATGTGTGTATCCGTCTTGTGATGTGAATTACTGAAGGCATTTGATTCCTCTCACGGCTCTAGTTTCTCGACGAGTGAGATTTAGATGCCCAGTACCAAATCTATACGTTTATGAGTAAAAAAATATTATTTTTTATTATTTTTCCATGTATATGCCAGTTTTAGCATGTAATGTCAGTGGCTTACTCTTTGGAACAATTTCTCATCGGCAGTGATTTTTTTTACTGTGATGTTTTCTTACATGTGCTTTGAATTTTTCTTTTTATAACATTTTTGTGGACATTTGTAACTTAAGATCCTGAGGAGTATAGGAATAATCCTTTATAAAAATAGTTCACATCTTCAGGTTTCGGAATCGAGCGTGGGGCTCTGTATTTGGAAGCAGCATATAACCACCAGACAATTGAGGTAGTAAATGAGTGTATTTATTTGGTTATATTTAATTTTAATCAGAACATTCTCTTTCTACCCCTGATTCTTATTTTAAATTGTCTTTTTTATTAAAAATGAGGAGCAAGTAGAATATTCTATACGCTTTAATGTGGTAAGAGCTAATAAACTAAACGATTTTCTCTTATTTGTATATATAATTTAACTTATTATGTACACCGTTTACTGATTTCGGCCACATTATTGGACACCTAATTATTAATATTGTGACTTCATGGGTTGGTAGAAACAAAAGTCTTGTTTGCAGAAATTTAAAACTCCTTATTGCAGTAAACAGAAGCTTTGTACAACCCTGGCAGCAGCAAAATGACGTGACATTGTCAAAGTCGTCTCGTTCGCCCGCCACACCAAACAAACGAAAGAATCACTGCGGTACAGTCGCGATAACCATCACACAACTCGAAAAATTACAACACTACTCCACTGCACAACTGCAACTTTCTCTTCTCACACTTTGCCACTATTTATACCTCTCAGTCATTGTTCAAGAATGTAGTAGACCTCCCGAAAAAAATCGCGGCGGCAAGAGAAAGACGAAACATTGCAGAGGCTCTCTCTGTCTCTTTCTCTCTCGGCAAGCGTCCAAATATGCGCGCCACTATCTTTCTTTCTTTCTTTCTTTCCTGACCACGCACACCCGGCACTGGCTTGTCGCAGCCGCACAACAATGCCATCGGTGACAATAAAAGGCGAAAACGACCAACCTCTAATTTGTTACATAGACTATTCATCAAGAAGATCAGCACTAAAGACACTTGCTACCTATTTGAAATAGCTAAAGAACCCAAAATAAAATGACTTTGGGTAGATTATCTAATTAAACGTGTACTTCATTTGCTGTACGTAATATGTTTTTGCAAGTAATATTGCCAGATCGATTTAATATCGACACATCATACACTTGTGTTTGGAAATCTCCTTCAACATAAATTATTCAAATATTTGAATTATTTGCTTAACTTAATTTCGTATAAAAATATTTTCTTGTTTACTTATTTCTATAAAGAGTGAATGTGAGCAGACCTAACTGTACACGAACACGGCAAACCTAAGCCAAACACTTAAAAACAAAATTCAATCCTTCTTTATACATTGTTCATCAATTGTTAATATCTATTAAACACAGTGAAAATAAGTTAATATCTCTTGTTAAAACATCCCGACAAATGTTTCAAGAGAAAAGAAGAGAGAAATCAAGGATTAGTAAGCGAGACAGACAGATAGACGGAAATGGAAGAGAAAGAAATGGAGGGCAAAAAGAAAGGAAAAGATAAAGATGCACTTTTAACCGAGCTGGATGGCTGAGGTGGTTTCTGACCCGCATTTGGGACGTCCGGATTCGATTCTCGTGGTCGGTCTACCTTTAACGGGCGTTTTCAGGCTTTTCTCGGATCACTAGGCGAATGCTGGGTTGGTTAATTACATCTCTCGATTTTCCTGTCCCTTCATTTCATCCACGTTACCATTTCACATCATCTCTAATCTGGTAGTCTCTTTCAGGGTAGAAATATCGGTGGATGTCTCCCGGTGCATGGTGGGATGATATGCTTCTGGTAAACACTGCCTCCTCCAGTAGGACAGTCTCTGGTCTCTGGCCCGGCCTAGTGGGCCGTTTGAAGACCACGGTGAGGGTTACTGGTTGTACTGGCCTGCAGGGGAGCTTCCAACTGGTCAACTGTAGGACCCTGCTTTCTGCACTGTCGTGAATCCTTGGGTTGGCGCTCTATCATCTCACTCACCTTTCCTCCCGGGGATTTCTCACTCGGGAGCATAGGTTCAACAGATCAAGACAGTTTGCAGTACCGAATACCCTCCGAAAGCTTTTATCCTATCCTAAATTGGACTTGTAGGGGTAGGAGAAAGTAAGAGATGGACAATGAGAATGAGGGAGAAAGGGAGTGAGATTGTTAGTAATGTCCATATTTAAGATAACGCTAACAGAGCTACAGTTCTGTTAGTCGGTGAGAGGAAGAAGACGCTACTGCTTTGTTTTTCCCATTTTATGTTTTGTTTCTCGCCAATCTGTGTTCAATTTTGTGTTAACTTACACACAGGGCATATACATATTTCTTCTTCTTCTTCACTTCAAGGATTAGTTATTTCTGTCTGTTCCGTCTACGCATTCCATCAACTATTCCCATCTTTTTCTAGGGCGTCCTACATCTCTTCTTCCACGAGGATTGAATCTTCTTATTAAAACCGGTACTCTTTCTTCGTCCATTCTATTCATATCTTCTTTCCATTTCTGTACATTTTCTTCTACTTGCCCTGAACTAATGCCTAGTTCCTCTCGAATAGTTTTTCTTTTTAAAGCTGGTCTAGTCCATTGTTTAGTTCTTCTTAAGAGCCTCATTTCTGCTGCCTGTATCTTACTTTTCTCTCTGTATTTTAATATCCAGGACTAACGTCCATACATGGACACTGGAACTGCCAACGTTTTATAAAATGTTAACTTTGTTTCTTTTCTTGCTTTGTTTCTTTTCTTTTTTGTGTTTTTGTTGTGCAAATGGTTGGTAGCCCATCCACGTAAAATAGATCTTACTCATAATCTTCGCTAACGAAGTTAAGGATAAACGACTTGGTATAATAGAAAGGATGAATATTGCAATATGGAACGTAAGACGACTTGCGAACAAAGAACTAAATGACCTACTGAAAGAGAAACACGTATACATATTTAAAGCACAAATATCAATATCCGAGAAGAGGCTCGAACCTCCAGCCTCTCATTGTATTAAGTATTGTAGTGACTCTCTTATAAGCATGATAACGGAGACCAGTGTTGCGTTTTGAAGAGGAAAACAAAATAGTAGTGTCAACTTGCACATAACATTGTATATACTTTAGGAGCACACGTGTACCTACGTTTTACAAATTATTCGCAATAATGTGTATTTACAAAGATAGCAATGTCTTGCTCTCGTTTGTTTTGCCTTCCCCCCTTCCAATGCAATACACTACATCATGTACTGTCCTAGTTGCTTAGAACCTAAACATCGACAGCCAAAAGCAGCTGCCGAAACTTTACCCATAAGTCAAACTTTCTTCTTGTGGCGAAGCTACGAAAAAAAATATAGAAAAGCATATTGTACTAAACACTATCGCTGGATTTCCAGTTTGGGAAAAACTCTGAAAGCTTTGCATCAGTATGAAAACTTCCACGTGTAAAAGCAAAGTACTAAACTAGAGTTTGTCATTTTTGTGCTCTGAAGAAAAAAAAGAAGAAGAAAATGTGCACACTGTCAGGAAGACAAAAGAATAAGCATATATTTCACCATACTGGAATAACACAAAGGATGTAGTGAGGAAATGCTTGTTAGAACTTTCTCTTAGTCTGAAAGGATGGTCTGCTATTCTTTTTTTTCCCTTCTTTTTTCGGATTCCAGACGTCAAGAAACGAGTTGCTGATTTTAACGAAGTTGGCACTCGACATCCGCGCGCCTAAGAACATCATGTTGTGTGTATTGTAAAGTGTCTCTGTGTTTACTCTAAAAATGGCGAGAAAATAAAAGGGAAATAAAGAAAACCAATAGCTGCTAAGATTCTTGTGTAGGGTGAAATAAATATTGAATGTTTTCTGTTAGCAAAGAATAATATTTGAGTTTGTATGAAAGGTAAGTGGTTACTTCAAGACAAAAATTTAAATGGTTTATTTCATTTTTCTCACACTGTGATCTTTACAAAAGCAAAAAATATATAATAAATATACATATATAATATTTAGTGTATTAAAACTTCTCTAAAATGGGAACGCCATCATTGTACAAGTATACAAATTTCTGTCTTACAGAGAGTTGTTTGAATAAAAATAAATTACAAAATACGCACACAGGTTTAGTGATGGAAATAATATAGATTCATTTGTAAATACTTTCCAATCTGCAACTGTCTACATATCAACATCATTTGCTTCATCACACAGAGCATTCAAACAATCTTATGGTAATTTGAAATACTCTGGAGCTATCCTTTGGAGGCTATGCAAACTGTCTTTGCCTAATTTTTTTGCTGTATATAGTTTGAGTGTGAAGCAATGTTACAGAAATAGGAATTGCTTTAGCGCGTGCACTAACAAACCATTCGAACACGGAGCTCGCCTCGGTAGCGTGGTGGTAGCATGTCTGCCTCACGTTCAAGAGGTCCCGAGTTCGAATCTCGGTCAGGGTGAGTTACTTGGATAAGCTTTTTACTAGGGTTTTCCCTTATCCTGAAACACGAATGTCGGGTAACTAAGCTCTATGGACCCTAGGCTCATTTGAGCATCATTTTACCCATTCCATTCATCGTCCGATATGATTTGACGTTGGAGGACGTAAATTGAAAAAAAAACTAACACAGCAAGATTTAGCTCGTCAATGGCCGCGCCGTGGCTCAGTGGTTAGACCACTTGGCTCTCACCAAGGCGGCCCGGGTTCGATCCCAGGCGACCGCAAAGTGAGATTTGTGATGGACAACACGGCTCTGGGGCGGGTTTTTTCTTCGGGACCTCCGATTTCCCCTGCCATCTCATTCCACCGGTCCTCCATCTTCATCTCATGTATCATCAGTGTCATCGCCTGCGGTGCCGTATGTAGTAAAAGCGGGCGTTAAACACTACACATTTAGCTCGTCAATATCTGTACACTTTGTAATGTGTTTTGCATGCCTTCCTGTTCCCATTAACCACTCGTCTTTAATTTTATTTTTTTCCACAATCTCATAAATTTAATTTTTTCCTAACTTAAACAACACTGTTAATACTTTAGCTGGACGTTTGTTCTTTTCGAGTTCTTCAATAACCTTAATTTATTTCCTCCAATGATAATGTCTTAAGTTTAGAACTCATTTTACAGAGTGTTTATACACACAGACTATGTTCTTAAAAATCACCCAAGTTTAGAGTTTTCTTCCACTCGTACTTGATCACTTGTAACAATAAAACTGAGAAAGAAATACTGAAAATAAGTTGTACCCTTATCATATGTGTTAGAAGAGAGTTG
The DNA here is from genome assembly GCA_030765055.1 of Mantis religiosa. Taxonomy (NCBI): domain Eukaryota; kingdom Metazoa; phylum Arthropoda; class Insecta; order Mantodea; family Mantidae; genus Mantis; species Mantis religiosa. Next base: position 60,789,666 of record CM060958.1, on the reverse strand, counting down.
AGAGAGCTAATGGTTTGTTTTCTATTTTACTCGAAGGATTAAATTTATGACTATGGTTCATGGAAGTTCGGTGCAAGTACAGTCGCTCTCAAAATTATTGCACTTTTTAAAATAACGTACGTTGTAACCCATTACACATAAAGTATTCCGCTTTATTAAGATTATTTACACAAACGGTTGCCGAAAATATATTTCCTTTCCGCGTTAAGCTGTTTTCCGGCTTAGAGTATAATTTTACATGGGAAGCAGCTCAGTTTGGAAATTTATTTTCCGTTTTCCCCAGGTTGCTGGCATACAAAGGGCCTGTTTTAACATCTATTTTGCATGGATTTCTTGGTATAGTAACATTTGAAGTCCTTGGTTTATGAACTCCTTATCTGATGTTGACCTTTTGAGAGAACTTATCGAAACTGGATTAGACAAAATTTGAAAACACATCAGGCCCGACTCGTGGAACGCAGGCTTACTGCATGCATTGAAGCAAGAGGAAGCCACATTCAGCAATTTTTGTAACTTTCGATTTTGTGTTATAACTCTGAAATAATTGATTTTCAGACCCTTGTATATATGACCAGTTTTTACTGTTTGGATATCAGAAGCATGTGTCCCAAGTACGAGGGCTGAAACTGATTTTTTACACAGATATTTATTACTTCAATTCAATGTTTACATGATATTTTTTAAAATAATTCCCTTCTACTTCAATGCACATTTTATAGCGTCTCTGTCAGTCCTTCAACACGTGCTGTAGACCATTCTTTGTCAGGTCCTTGAGAATCGCCTCACTTTTCTTGAACACTGCTTCAGAGTTCTCAAATCGAATACCCCTAAGCTTTGCCTTTAGTGATGAGAATGAAAAAGGTCACAGGGTGGAAGATCGGGGCTATAAGGTAGATGTGGTACACAGGTAATGTTGAATCGAGCCAGGAACTGTATGACTTGATTTGCGACGTGAGGCCATTGTCATGATGAATTTGCCACCCAGTCCGAGAAAGGCTGTCGTTTCTTTGTAATGTGCTTCCTCAGTGCAGCCAATACTGACGTGTAGTATGCTGCTGTAACGGTAGTGTGAGGGGGAACCGCATGCTGCTAAATCATTTCTTCTTCTTCTTCTTCTTCTTCTTCTTCTTCTTCTTCTTCTTCTTCTTCTTCTTCTTCTTCTTCTTCTTCTTCTTCTTCTTCTTC
>CM060958.1:60766936-60787481 GCA_030765055.1 Mantis religiosa | reverse complement strand
AAACTACTTGCACATTCTCGAAACTCTGTACACGATTTTTCTAGAAAAATTTAAATTACTTTTATCCCATTTTTCTACGTCACAACATTATGTAATTGTATTATTATAACAACCACTAGGAACACTGTTACGTAAGTTGTCATTCTGTGGCCTACCCAGTTCATATTCTATTTTATACAAATCACATTTTCTACAACAATCCAGAGCAAATCCCCAAATATATGAAATAGCCGCTACAAAGTGAAAAGCTGCTTCGTGCGTTATTTTGTATCACTGTGTACACCTAAGTGTGAAGCTCTAAGAACTGAACAAAATCCCACAAAAAATAGAAGTGATACTCAAAACTGAGCTAAATCTACTACTGACAAATTCAACTTACTGTTTTAAAATAAATAATGAAGCCATGGTGATTAATGAAGAATGTCACAGAACTATCTTAAACTCGGTCATTTAAAACATTTTATTTTTATTGTTATACTATAACCCTGTTATTCTTTATCCCAGAACAGTTTCTTAGATAAAATACACATTTCTAGCAAAGGATCTGTTTACATTTCAGACGCACGTAGTTTTGCACCGACGTTTTTCTAATCCTTTTAATATAATCACCATAATGAACCTGCCTTAGTTGTAAAGAGAAATAGAAAATCCATGTAAAAATGTCCCAGTAGATGCTTTGAACTTCATACCTGCCATGTACTTCAACTCGGATATTAATTTGGAGTTGACAAACGTTTGCCAACATTTTCCTTGCTACAGGCGTCCAAAACTTTTCGTACTTCAGCTTGAGTGTATCTGGTTGAAAGCACAAATACATCCTCCAAATTGCTATGAAGAGCTGTCCTTTTACATAAGTTTAAATGTCCTCTTTTACTTCAGTTTTCTGTTGTAAAGCACTCATTTCTGATTGAAGAGGCAATCTCTCTGAAAAGGGTACTAGTAAGTTTAAGGTTCAAATTGTGATTCCTCTTACACTTTGATTGCAAACATGTTGCGCATATGTTATAGCTATGAGTGCCTCGTTCTAGTATTATTTCACAGACTTTGTAGCAATAACTTTTTCTAGTTATATATTCTGCAAGATCTTCATCTCAATTCGCTGTAGTTATTTAATTGTGAAGTGGTATAGAACAATCTAAAGGAAACTGCAGAACAGAAAGGGCTTGCAAAACTAAGCATTTTGAGGTTATAAACACGGAGTTGCAGATGTGGTACACGAACAGAGCGTTGCAAAAACATAATTGAAATTTGATATACTAAAAAGCTTTATTTGTCACACAAAATGAAATACAACTCCCCAAGTGTCCACGTAAAGGTTACGGAAGAACATAGAGGCCCTTGATGATGGGAAATACAGCCTTTTGTATTTCGGGTGGGACGGATGAGGAGAGAGATTCGAATAACCGTGGCCAGGGTCCCGAACGTTTCCAATTCGAGCGCCTTCGAAGATCTCAAATATTAGTTCCTTAATCCTCGACGATCCTCCTGGTGGGCCCACTGCCTAGACTGACAATTCCAACCGATGCCAAGAACAAACTTCTATCAAGCCCACATCATACGGCGTGCAGCCTAAACCTGAAACGGATAACAATTAAGTATGTAATGATTACAGAAAATGAGGGACAGGAAAATAGTGTAGAAGAGAAACGATAGCATTTACCCACCGGCCTGGGGGAAGCATTAAAATCTATGGATCGGGGTAGGCAGTCTCCAGGAACTGAATCTGGGACCACATCAAATTTAGGGGATACAGCTCTACTTGTACGACAATGTTAATTTTATAAAGAACTTACAGTGCGGTAGATCAAGAGTAATAAATAATTTCTATAAGTTAAAGTAAAAGCTTTATGTGGAGGCCTCATGTGTGATTTTGTCACGAGAATGTAATTTAGGGTTGCGATGAGAAATAATGAGCTATCGTAAATGAAATAGTTGTGGTTCCAGTAGATTAGAGAACCTTAACCTAAAGTGAGATCCATGGAGTTCAAGTTCAGATAACGCAGACGTTACTAAGACACATGTGGGAAAATTTTAGGATTGGTGAAAGTAACAGAGTAAAACTTACGTTGCAGATATGAACCAGAACTTTAGGCCCATGCAAGTAGGGACATTGGTGTGCTTATTAGCGGAACTTTATAAGAGGGCATACATTTCTATCAACCGTGTTGATAATCTTGCATAGATTCTTAATGTGATCGATTATCGGCAAACCTATTGACGTGTTGGATAAAGCCCCAGAGTTGTCATATTGAATTAGCAGTCGCCGCTAACTTACCACCCGTTTATTATTTCTGTGACTAACGGTGTTTGATCCTTGATGGTCGAACAAGGAGTTTTCCGTGGTTTTTCCCCAGGTTGCCAAAGCGCATTCTGGAGTGGAGTGTCTTCCCACAAGGCTTTTCCTCTCTCCCGTTTCTTGTCATTAAAGTTTCCGGATTTCTCTGTCGGTCGACGGCGGGCAGGTGGCGTAGAGGTTTGCGATTTGGGGCTCTTCTCGGCTCCACCAGAGGGTGGTCGTTCAAGTCTTCACTGCTAAATCGAGCTTTTGCTGGTTCCATCTGGAGGAGAATCTAAGGCGCACCCCTACGGTTCGGACGGTCTCTCCGAGCACCTCCCAGCCGTGTTGACAAGCTATAGTCTGTGAGGCTTAACTAGTCGTGTGCCTTTTAGAAAGAGAAAGGAATACTCACCGCCTCACTCTATGACAGGCAAAGCAGACACCCCAGCCAAGCATGCATCAGTGGCGGAGCGCCCCTTCTCCTCTTGGTCCTAATGTTCGTTTTCTTCTTCCGAGTCCGAGTCTTCTAAATTTATAACTAACCTGTCTGTAATTTCATCTATCAGACCGTCTTTCTCCCAGTAAAACTGTTCACTGTTTTTGTACATGCTCACACGCCCCTTTCCAGTTTTCTGGGGTAACTTTTGTAATCGCACTATGAAACAAGGCTCTTACATCGACACTTTTAAATGAAATATTATGTTTGGCAACATCATTCTTCACTTGCGCCCATATAAGTTCTATAGCATTAAATCGCAATGATAAGGTGACAATCTTACTACGGTATGACCGTGTACCTCTGCGCGACTGTCTATTTCATACACTTTGAAATTATCTTTTTTCAGTTTAATTAATTCGTATAGCTCTGGTTTTGTTGCTCGTGGGTCAAACTCAATATTCCTATTATGAAGCCATTCCTGCATACGGGATTTGAGTGAAGATGACGTGGGTGCTTTATTAATTTCTATGGAATGATAAGAGGCATTGTCCATAATGATGACACTATTAGACGGAATGTTAGGTAGTAATTTATTAACAAACCAATCCTTGAAAATGTTACTCTCCATTTCTTCATGGTAGTCTTTGGTTGAATTTGACTTAAAAGTTAGCAAGGCATTAGGAATAAATCCTGTAGAACATCCAGCATGTACCACTATAAATCGCTGTCCTTGGCCGATTGGTGTTTTAAGAGGGAAATCACTTTCATTTTCATCGGCGATGCACTTCCACACCTTATTTCTCGTATGGTTTATATTTACCCACGTTTCGTCAAGGTACACTATAGGCCTACCTGTAGATCTGAGTTCTTTCATTCGTCTTAAAAATTTAAATCCTTTAGAAACAATATCCATTCGTTCCATTAAAAAGTGTCTTCCTTGCGAATTTTTACTGTAAGTGAAATTAAGCTTTTTAAGAATTTTTCTTAAGGACCACACGCTTCCTTTAAGTAAGTCTTTAGCTCTTAAAGCCTCATATATGTCCAGCAAACTAGGCAGAAAGTCCGTACGATACAGCGAATAGATTGTTCGCTTAATAGCAGCAACTGTAAATGAATCAATTTCCGTCTTTCGCGGTCTTCTATTAGGGCGCTTTTTGCCTGGTGTTTGCAGTCTACCGCCGCTAGCTTCTGCATTTTTGTGTTCTTTTAAAATTCATTGGACAGAACGAGAAGAAATACCTGTAGCAGCAGCAGTTCTCTCAACGATACTCGTCACTGAAATAGTTGGCTTTCCACATTTTAAAGCTTCACATTCATCACTGAAGAACCTGTGAACTTTGACTACAATTTCCCTAGAATCTGATTTTAGAACTTTCCGTCGAGATCCAACTTGAAACAACACAAACACAACCAAAACTACAAGAAAATAATTCAACATTATATCCATATGTTGCAACACTGAAAACATTTTGTGTAACGTGTAAATCCACAAAACAATAAATTCACAGTTCTATAGCTTATACGTCACTGACACCCTTCGAACAACACACAACGGAATGGGGGTTGGGACAGTCTACATTCCACGAATCACGACAAAGCAGGGTTGCTGTTCCGCCCACGTGTGCTAGACAAGGACAGCATTCTGTCTTAGACAAGGACAGTAGAGAATACGCCAAGTTAAACCTCACAGACTTTAATAACTGTTAACGTAACGTTTTGCGTATCTACAGCCTATACGTCTCCTATAGCTCCTCCTAGGGGTGCACACACTAAAGATACAACTGCGAGTTGTAGTGCCGTTGTGGATATATCAGAATCTGATACAGTTTCTAGCGTTAGGATTTAGAAGTAGTTATACCACTTTATCAAACAGTTGGCAAATCACTTCAAGGACTACCTCCATTAAATGTATGTTTCCCACTTAACTGCTGTTTATCCGTATACCCAGAGATAAAGATTACTTCATTATTAGAACAGACGGCGTCAAAAGTAAAGATGCAGCACTCCTACTAATTATTAATATTTCTTCTTTTTAAACCATCTGTTACCCTGTGGCAACGCGATTTACCAATTTCATTCCGCCATCTCACTGTGGTCACGAGGAACACAAATTATTGTAATAAAATATAAAAATAAAGATAAAATTTGCTGCTTTGACAAGTTCCCATATCATACAGCTACGATATCAACCTTACAATAATAATTTAATTAATTGTATATAGTCACATAAAAACAAATTTACTTTCATTACACTGAATTCCACATCAGTAATGTGGATGCGTTTGAGTAACACATCCGATTTATAAAAATGGGTCACTATTGCTGTTCCAGGTGTACCTTTCTTCATAAAGTAGAAACAGAATTTTACATCTATGTAAACAAACATCGTGGACGCAGATTTGTATATTTTATTACTTTTAAAATGGCCTAGCTAACACTTCAGAGACGTTAATTAACCAAATAGCTTTGATGATATCAGCAAAGTGCCTGACTTATAAAGACAAATAAGTTAGTACCAAGTGTTAAAATTCTGCTATCGAGGTATAATTGAAGACATGCCCGAAAAACGGGCTAACCCTCAAAATAAAATAGTTTGCGATTAGTGCTGCCCTCTGTTGTTGCGGCAGAGAACTATCTTTTCTTGTACTGGTCTATCATCCGACAATCATATTACGCTAAATAAAGACAGTTGAAGTTCTTGCGTTTCGTGATATGCTATGTATATAATGTCAAAAATGGGCTAACCTATTCGTACTCTGTGCCTGCCATCTAGTGGCCGGTCGTACATTTGGTCTTGTGACCGTGACTTCGGCCTTATAGGGGGGGGTGGGGGGAGGGCAAGGGCAAGCAGCTTACATTTATGTTCCAGATCAAAGGATGGAGTTAGTGAAAAAACCAGAGTAAAGAATACTTGTTCATGTTGTTAAAATGAAAAATAACACGTTCATCTCTGCAAAGCCTTTTCACGATAAAGAACAGAAAAGAACAGCTTCAGAATCTGGAAAGTGCAAGGTGAGTAAGGTGACATGCATGAAATATTTAAAGAACATCCGTTTAAGTTATATTTTAAATGCACTTACGGTGGTATTGAGGATTATGACACTTTGGACATTAGAAGGAAATTATCTGGCAAACTGTGGTTTAGTTATGCCATTTCCTCCAAAATACAATGGTCCAAGACCTATAAATCCTGATGAATTGTATCCCAGCAATTTTTTATGAGCAGCCGGACTACAACCGAAAAGTTTGTAACTACTTCCCAAAAAGATATACTACTTAATGAAAAGTGGAATAATCCAAAGTGCACCTCGTTTAAAAACCAAAATACATACTTAATTATTAGTTTTATCTAAAATGTATTTAAAATGTATTTAGAATAAAACTTGAATAAATGGTGACAAAGGTTTTCATCTTATTTTTCATATTTTACTTTTATTAGTGTTATTACATTAGTCATGTTTTGGGGTCTGTTAAGGAAAACATTGATAACTATACTTATTCTTGAGTCTCATATTCTCAGAAATGAAGTAAAATAATCTTAACAATTCCTTTCAACCTCATTCACAAAACACCGTTTTTCTCCATTTTTAAAAAATGTGGGTTAACCCGTTTTTCTGAGCATGTCTTCAATTCTTGATAACTTGCCACTATTGAATGGCTCATAGTGTCGCGAACTCGTATCTACGATCGCGCGGCTTGTTTACACAAAAGGAACTGATAGGTGGACAGTGTGAAAACCAAGAGCCGGCAGACAAAGATAACATGCAGATAAAAGTCTGCCAAAACAAAAAAAAACTGAGATAAATGGAAATTTCTAGTTACTTCTTGACTGATAGAGATTGTTCGGGTTCTGCTTTATTTTAGAACAATCTAGAATTATCGATGCAGTTATTTGGGGAGGCGACGACTGGCCAGGAGTCGAGTTGCAAATTGTGAAACAAGAGTGGCAAGTTGTACAACAAGAATTGTTGTAAAGACATGTAACAAGAGTGAGTCGCGAGAGGTAAGCAGAGAACAGCTGAGAGTGTTGTTGTAAACTGAACGCTGCTTGTTATTGTCATCGACCTTGGAAGATTGTGTTGTGATATGTGATGTAATTTTGCTGCTACGGAGTGTATTCCTACGCAACTAAAGAACATTTCTAATTTCGGCAAATTGGACTTTTAATTCTACGAACTCACAAAGTCACAATATTTGCTGCTATTTGCTATAAATATTATTTAGTGCACTTACATAAGTATTGCTATTCATTATTTCATACTTTGTTTATATAAACTCTCATATTACCTTCTGTATTAATTACTTGCAATCAGCAGAGGAAATTACGTCAACGGAAATTACGTCCCACCAACAGGGTTCATATATTGAATGTGTTTGTGTGTGTGTGTGTGTGTGTGTGTGTGTGTGTGTGTGTGTGTGTGTGTTTGTGTGTGTGTGTGTGTGTGTGTGTGTGTGTTTGTGTGTGTGAAAGTGTAAGTTAATAACCAACAGTAGGTAGATTAAATATTAACACCTTAGTATTAGAGTTCTCCAAAGGATGCCACATAATTTTCAAGAAAATCCCTCCCTTTGCTACCCTTTACGTGTTTTCAGAAAATTCAATGTGCACATTCTATTTATCGTTAAAATATCTTATGATATGATATTTTAATAAAAATATATATAGGCCCTTTGAGAAAATTATAAAAATGAAAAAACGCCCATATAAAAGTAGTTTTGGATGGGATTTTCATAAAAATCCCCATATTTAGCCCTGGAAATGGTTTAATTCTTTAATTTTTGTGGAAATTATGCTGTTCATTTACAGGCACGCGTGTATTTCTCCTATCTATAATGGGTAAGTTGCACAGGAATTAAAAAATTTTCAACAACAAGTTTAATATCGTTTGTTTTTTCTGCGAATCAAAATTGGAATTTGTCCCCAGTTATTTGGCTACTACAGTTTTTTCTTTCCAAGTGAAGACATTTCTATTTTAGTCACCATATAAATATTCCTTTGGGTATTCTTCTGTAAGATGTGGCTTGAAATTCATCACTTTTGTTATTTTGGAATGATGGTTCCTATTCTACAACGCTTTCCTCCGGAAGGCATTCTTCTCTCGTTCCAGTGAAAGTAGGTACAGCATTAAAATGCAGCGATTGCTTCAAGATGGTGAAAGACATTCTTCTTTCCCTTTTACTTATAGTAATTCTTTATTGAGATTTGCACCAGAAATAAATGTTCCAAGACTCCTTGAATTAAAAGTGGAAGTGTTTTACGAAGAACAGCATAAATAAAAATGAAAAGTCTGTTACACACCAGACTTGATATTTAATTTTAGCCTCTTCCAAAGACAATTTTCAGAGGGAAAAACACTACAAACTCTACCTTTATTAAGAATACTTTTCATTATCCTTGATTTTCTCAAAAACTGATTTAAGCATTTAATTAAATAACTATATGTTTAATATATTTACGGAAGAAATAAACATTTAAAATTGGATTACTTGGGAATACTCTGTGATAACTATAATTTTGAATTAATTTTGAATAACTGGTAAACAGTAAAGAATAGAGAAATCTTACTCAAAAACAATCGAGTTCTAGCACTATCATTTCTAGGGTAGATTGTACTGTTGCTTAAACGCCAATATACGTTTATGTGTAAGTCACCATTCGATATTTTTCGTGGTCGGCAAGTTGCATGGGATTTCAAAACCATCACACAATGATACTCTGTTTAAAATCTATCGCTTTAGCCTACTTGGGGCGCAGGAATCAATCCCATGATCTCACGAATTGGGGCCACACACGCTACCGCCTGCGCCACATCACTCGATCGCACTGGTTGCTTACCTTCAAATAACCAGTGCCTCTTACCACATGAAATTGTTAAAGCTCGAATCACACAAAGAAAATATTGCTGTTAAATAATATGAAATAAAGAATGCTAAACTATGATTGTAATTTTAGTATTTTATAAATTTATTTTAATACATAATCACAAGAAGAAAGAAGTGGCTTTCTCTTAAACAACATTTTAAGTTTCAGAACACCAAATTTCACACTTAACCTATTCAAATCGGGGTAATCTGTTTTCTAGTATTCTCTCAATATGTTTTATTTTACTGTATCATCATTCATCTATTGCTTAGCCGAAAATATTTTCAAATTCGATCCTTTAATTTATTTTAGTAATTGTAGTGAAGGGGGGAACTTTAGGTTTACCTATTTGAGTTAGAATAATTCGTGCTATGGGAGAGACTGTTATTTCTTTTGGTCTCTTAATATTGTCGCCTTCTAGATTGTGAACCGGGATGATTTTAGACAAGCTGTGGATAGGGTTGTGTATACTTTAAGGTGGTTTACCGTAAGGGTTTACAAATCTGCTTTGCAACCGGAAGCGTAGCTGAAAGGACAGGGGGTCAGATGGTAGAGGTAACTGGTAAAGGGAAATTGTAGTCAGGTTACAGATAGATAGATAGAACTAGCTCAACATTCTACGAAATGCCAGTTTACTGAAACATCATGATTTTCTACTATACTAGTCAACCCCAAAGACTTGAAGAGACTTTGGGTGGGATGGTGTTGGTCGCTACATTAGTACATTAAGACCCAGGCGCGCTTACCTTCCAGGAGATACCGGTGCGTGGTGAAGTGGAGATTTGGCGTAGCCTCTGGCCGCAACAGTACACTTTAGACTCTCTCAACACTGTATTCACGGCCAAGCCCAAAAGAGGGGGCCAACACACGTTCAACCTAGGGACTTTTTCCCTTTTACCAGCAGAAAAGCTTCTGGAACATTCCATCCACCATGTTGGTTTAGGTCCAACGACCTGCTGATCGTCCATTACCAACTACTGGGTTCAACGTCTAGGGTTGCTGCGTTTGGCATTATTACTTGGTTAACGCTCCGAAAATATGCAAATTACGGGTTTGTCGTCTAATACTCCGCTATGAGTTTTCTACATCTCTACTGCTACAAATTAATAGTTTCAATTGTATAAAGAAACCTCATGCTATTAAAATTTCAAATAAATTCCTAAAATAAATCAAGTTCCTTCACTTCACCAAAGCATACGCGACAATATATTAAGATATATTTTATATCCTCAAATTTCATCTCCACAAACTGAGTAATAGTTCAGTTTTTCTGTTACTGCCCATTATTGCCAAGAGCAGATATATCCACCACTGTAACTCTATTTGTGTTTATTTTCTAGTCCCCCTCCCAAAAGCAGTGCCTCTTCTAATTGTTCTGCAAATTCCTCAACAATTACTAATTTCATCTTGCTGTCTTGGTCAAAGTCCTCCATGTAGTGGGCTAAGCAGCATGCTTTGCTTTCCTGCCACGGTTTGCGGCCCGGGTTCGATCCCACCCCTGGGGGTGCGGATTTTAGGCCTCGAGTATAGGGCCGGTGCCCAGTCAGCATGGTGAGGAAATTGAGGAGCCTGCGATAGGTAAAAGGCCCTGATCAAGAAAGCAAACTTTCCGGCTGGGGACGCCGGATGAATTCTGACCAAATCGCCTACCCGTATCGGTTGGTTGATCTCCCAGCTCTACCTTGCGTATGTGGGCGTGAGGCCGACAGTCGGGTTGGCAGTATAGAAGTGTCACATCATTGTAGTGCTATGGATCTTGGTCACATATGAAACTAATATTACATCCTAAATATTGAAAGTAGAATATTTGCTAATTTTTTTTTCTCCATTTGATAATATATATCTCTAAACTAATTATTGAAGGTAAAAGCTAGGATTATTGTTTGAGTTTTAGATACCTTTAAATTATATTATTTTTCTTTTAGACTTAAAACACCCTTTGAGATTTGTAATTTATTTTCTGTTTTCTAGATAATAACTTCATAACTAGATATAAATATGTATTTAATCGTTAATGTCATGCAATATATTAAAAGATGGTATAAGTGTTATAATATAGAATGGTTATTAGTATTAATTAGAATTAATAAAGGGGTTTAGAAACTTTTATTTGTGGTTTCTTCCATAGGAGGGTCCAATTTATTTAGATAAAAGTTTTAACACACTCTATGCATACACTTTAAGTCTTGAAATTAACTTTTGTCTGTCTGATAATAGTGAATGATAGTTGGCAGGACATCCGGCTAGATTCGCGTTAGGTCAGTCACACTTAACTTGGGTTTTCGGACTGGTAGACGAAATTATCAAAATTCCTCTTGCCATCATTTCTTTTATGTTTTAATCTCATGCGCTTTCAAGATTATAACGATGGTAGTCACCTTTCGTTTGTCAATCAGTAGCTCTCAAAATGGTTCCATGAAAAGAAATATAATTCCAAATGAAAAGTCTGCCCAAATTTAAGACTTCTTACAATAAAACTGAAATTTTGTAAACATTTTACTTCATACAAACCTTTTATTTCCTAATTTAACGGATTCTGCTGTTAGCTGTACTTCGTAAATGTTATGCCTTCAAGTTATAACAATTTAATCAAAATAAAGGCTATTTTATGAAACAAAAAAGAGCTATATTACTCGTAACTATAGGAGTCATTGGGCAACAAAACAGCTTCAAAATGGCTTCAACTTGCAATCATTTAAGACTGTTGGCTTAAAAAAATGAAGCATTAGTTTCTCTTAAATCCCTCGTACACGTATAAGTCAAACACCAGCATCACAGAATTACATTTTTGAGTAAACATCCTCTATGTGTGGTGAAATGTATAGAAAGAAAGGTACCCTTAAGCACCCTTAAATTAATTCTTGTTCCAACTTGAATCGCGGTTACGAATTTACGAGGGTGCGTCAAAAAGTTATGCCTCCTATTTTTTTGTTTTACTTAAATAAGTGAAAACTTTGAATTTGGCGCAATTCCTCAAACATTCTTCTCCAATCCCCTGCAGTAGTAACTTCCTAAGTCAACAGGTGGCAGCACTGCATCCTCTTGCAAAATGGCTGACATCGACATTCGTATTAGACAGCGTTTTGTGATTGGATTTTTGACTGCGGAAGGTGAAACGCCAATTCGCATTCACGAAAGGTTAAAAATGTGTATGGTGATGCAACGGTGGATGTCAGCACTGTTAGACGATGGGTTCGTCGCTGTAACGAAGCTGAAGGGCAAACACCATTGGCAGATGAAAAGCGAAACGGCAAGCCGGTGACTGTAGTGACTCCATGAAACATTCAGCGAGTCGATGACATCATTCGTGGTGATCGCCGGGTAACAACAGGTGAATTGTGTCGCATTACCTCCCTCAGTAAAGGTAGTGTGATGACGATTATTCAACAACTAGGTAGCTCAAAAGTTTGTTCACGTTGGGTGCTAAGAATGTTAACCGCCCAAAACAAAGAAACAAGGAAAACAATAGCCTCCGAACACTTGTAGCGCTTCAATTTGGAGGGAGAGGAGTTTCTAGAAAAAATTGTTACTGGAGACGAAACGTGGGATAATTTTTTTGAACCTGAATCAAAGATGCAATTAATGAAATGCCATCACACAACGTCAACGAAGAAAAAACAATTCAAAACTCAGCGTTCGGCAGGGAAAGTTATGGCGACAGTGTTTTGGGATGCAGAGGGTGTGCTTATGATTGATTTTTTGGAGCAGGGATGCACAATAAATTCTGTCCAATACGTCAGAACTCTCAAAATGCTGAAAGCACGTCTTCGCCGAGTTTGCCCAACAAAAACTATGGCGGATGTTCTTCTTTTGCATGACAATGCAAGACCACACACCAGCCGTTACACCACTGCAGAAATTGAGAAACTGGGATGGCAAGTCTTACCTCACCGCCCATACAGCCCTGACCTGGCACCATCAGGCTTCCATCTGTTCGGGCCACTAAAAGAAGCTCATCGTGGGATTCATTTTGAAGATGAGGAGGATGTGAAAACGTCCGTGCGTCAATGGCTTAGGAAGCAAGACCGTGTGTTTTACCACACTGGAATACATGCCCTAGTTAAAAGGTGGACCAAAACTGTAGAAAAGAACGAACATTATATTGAATAGTGACAAATTAATCGTGAATGTTGTAGTTTTCAAGCTATGTAAATCGGATTCAATTTTCTTGGTAATTAAGAGAGAATAAAAATAGGAGGCATTACTTTTTGACCCAGCCTCGTATATATAAGCAACAGAATCTGTTTTTATTATATTGCTAACACTTGAAAGCTACGTTCAAAAACGTCTACAGTGTTACCAATTTAACACGATTGCAATAAATACAGAACACTTTGAAGCCTGCGGGAACGAAACATGGAAACCGCTGGAATATAACTAAACCCTTTTAAGCTCATACAGCAAAAAAACTTAGCAAAGGCCCTAATAATGTAGCGATTATTTACGCCTCTACAAGCGTAAAGCACACATGGTTGCATCTGCTGGCGGATTGATACGTGGGGAGTTGGCTGTGGCTCTTAACCATCATTCATCGCACAGCAACGCCTCCTTCCAACATTCAACTGAAAAATTTTCCACCTCTGCGTGATTAAGCGACGGTCAGGAATTTCATTAAGCTGGAACCGTATCATTCTGTTACTTGCAATGTTCTCAGAAGCCGGAAACCTCCATTAGAATCGCATTTAAGTTAGTAATCTGTTAATGTACTCGCAACATGAACAACACTTGTCTTGGTGCTACAAAACATGTACAAAACATTCTAACAGCTTATTCCTCTAATTGTTGCTTGTGTGTATCATATGAAGTACTCAAAATACGTATTACCACTGATATTTAAATTCTTTAAATAGGTTAGCCCTTCAATATGTTCATATGTTTGATATGTATTTCCCTTTTCTGATACGAGGGCTGTTCAATAAGGAATGACTACATTTTTTTTTTTGACAACGTACCTTTACTCATAAATAAATAAATTCTGCTTTATTTTTCTCTTGGCATCTAGAAGCTATACCGAGACCAATTTTTACAATATTAATTATTTTCTTATTTACAATACAATTTTACATTAATACATTAAATGGTTTTTGCAGATACATCTTATATTTACATTAGAAAAACTAACCTAACTAGCTATCAGTAGCTTTACATTTGCAAGATAAACTAAACGGAAAAGGATCAAATTTATGATGAACATATTTTATCATCTATACAATTAATATTATGTAGAAGAATGTAGAAAGATGTTCACCAACTTTTATTTACTAAATCTCACGTTACTATCCCATTACGTTGTTAAGTCTCTCTGATCTTCTAATTTGTGGTGACTGATTTCGAACTCCCGCCTGTAGTACTTGGTTATTATGTTCCCTTGTACATTGTTGTTTATATTTCTCCATAATTATATTGGAAACCTTCCCTGCTGCCGTTTCAAGTATTTTGAAGTCATTTGTGTTTCTAACTACGTCCCAAACATATTTACTTTTTAGTTGCTTCCTTTCCTGACATAAAATTTCATCATATTTATGACATTGAAATAGGGTGTGTTCTGGAATGTCTTCTAAATTACATCGATCACAATTACTGCTGTCAGACCTTCCTATTTTCTTAAAGTACGCTTTATATGGTCCATTTCCCGTTAAGTATTGGATACCTAATCTTTTTGGTACTATATCTTTTAATTTTAATCTTTCATTTATATTGGGATATAAACTATAAGTTCCTCTTCGTTGAAGTGATGTATCCCATTCATGTTGCCAATCTCTTAAAATCTTCCTATTGATTTCTGCTTTATTCCTACAATATTCACATATAACATGTTCAATTTTTAAGAAATATTTTCTTTTGGGCCAATAATTTGCTGCTCTCTGTTTTATTACTAAGTCTATAGGCCAAATTGCCAAACATACTAATGTAGCTAAAGTTGGTGTTGTTGTTACGACTCCTAAGCATCTTATTAAAGGTGCCTTTACTCATGCTCATAATTTTGATGGTCCTTCTCAAAATAGTCTTCCCTAAATGCGATGCACTTGTCCCAGCGTTTCTGCCAGTCTTCAAAGACATGCTAGAAACCATTTTTGAGATATCCTTTAAAATCACCACCGCAGCCTTCACCACTGCTGCTGATGATGGATAATGCCTCCCACGAAGGCCTTTCTTCAAGTAAGGGAATAAATAAAAGGTCACGTGGGTCTAAATCCGGACTATAGCAGTAACAACATTGACAATATGCGGCCGCGCTTTATCGTGGTGCAACATCCAGCCTGCTTCACGGAAATGTGGCATCCAATGAATGTTCAGTAATTCAGAAAGTAATCTTAAGGTAATTCGTCGATCCTCTCTCACAATGGCAGCAGCAGTTTTGATGTTTTCTTCCGCAAGAGCAGTAACTAGAGCACCGTGTCCACCTTCCTTTGAAATTGATTGTCTCCCCCCTTTAAGTATTTCAAACCACTTTCGAGCTGTGCTGTAGTAAATAACAGACTCTCCATAGGCCTTCTGTAACATTTTATAGGCCTCAACTGAAGATTAGTTGAGACAAAAGCAGAATTTCAAAGCCGCCTATTCTTCCTCGCGTGTTACATCCATTGCAGCGGTAGGCGACACTGAATACGTCTGAGCTTTCCTGCTTCTCACAGGCGGGAACCACGAGTACCAAGAATGAAACTACTACGGTGTGTTTGTTTCACATTAAGCTGAAAGTATATAATAAGACTGAATTTTGTGCGAAAAATTATGACCGTATTGAACAGCCCTCGTAGCTTTCTTTTACTTATGTATCTTCCATCATCCTTTGTTACTTACTAAAGGTACGTCTTTCCCTGATTATAATCTCTTATTACAACTGTTTTTACTTAGCCTTCACTAGGCCTGAAGTTTCTTAGCCTTACTTTTTCCATATTTCTCATTTATACAATCCCTCTTTTCTTGCTTCCCCTTGCCGTATTACAATTATTAAAGTTCACTTACCGCCTTTTCAACTCTCTTTCCGATTGCGTATTATTTCATCTCACTCACGTCTTCTTCTCCACCTCTCACAAGCCCACTATTCTCTTTCCCTTCTGGGGTTCCAAAGTAATTTTTTCCCTTGTCGATACGTCGGCCCTGCTTCTCGAACTTCCCTGCCTATTTCTCACATCTTTGCTAATCTGCTGTATTCCCACTTTTGTTTCACTCTGTGCCTGCTATGCTTTCTTCGATACTACTTCTTGCTTGCTGCAGGTTGTTTGCCCTAAACATTTTCTAATTAGGAGCCTTTCCTATTTTCTTCTTCGTTCTCTCCATTTCCTCGTCCTTAGCACTATTCATAAACTTCCCTCAACCAACAAACACAGCCACTTCTCCCCCTGAATTTGCTCTCTGGATATTTTCTTCTAATTCTTGCTGTTCGAAGTAAACTTTCATTGAACATTTACACCCCAGTAATAGGCTCAATATATAATAGGCTGAAGTGATAGAGGGGTTAACAATAAACACCAGGGTGCTAGGTATTGCATCCTGTCCTTCCAATCCCAAGGTACAATCACTGAAACCTTACAATATAATACTAACCTAAAAACCTACACGTCACCCTACAACATCCCAAATTATATCTTAACTGCGGTAAAACCCTAACGGGTGGGCACGCAGCAAAAGCTTTCTGGCTAAATACAGCCAGCCAGCACGACTAACGAGCGAGCGAGCGAGAGGGGTAAAAATGGTACACTATTTAATGGATTTGAAATTCCATCCTCGTTACACAATAGAGAAGGAATAGCTATTTGTCACCTGAAAAAATCTTAAAACAAAAACAACCAATATCTCAGAATGGTTAATTTCTTATTTCTTTATATACAGAGAGTCTAGGGCTTAGAGCTGGATGCTTGTATCGAGGAGGAAGCAAATTCTGGATCACAAATAGTAGCCAGCATCACCCCGAAGTCTTGTATGTAAGTGAAGAAAAATATATGAAATGAGTGTGAAATAAAGGAAAGACGTTGATGAACCAGTTGCTGAAATGAGTAGCGAGGGAAACCATAGAACCCATAGAAACAGGTCCAGAGGCCACGTTGTCCACCATCAATCCCCCATCTTGTGGTAGTCTGTTCAGTTAACTCATGTGCACGTCGGCTGCTGCCTTTGACGAACCCTTATAATCGTTTTACAACACAGACCCTCCTTCTCGCAGTCCGTTCTGCAAGGTTGCCACCTTTCTCCATACGTCATGAGTATCGTATGAGGTTTCGTCTAAATAAATTATCTTATGTCCATTACTGCAAATCTTCCTTAGTTTATGTATATAACCAAGCCACAATTCTACTGGATTCCATAATAACCCGTATCTTATTCAAAGTGTGGTATTTGAAACCCAGATCCTTTAGGAGACCGCGCAAAATGCAGTACCCATAAGGAAAATCACAAATTTCTTGCAAATGTACAACCAATTTGTCTAAGGTGGGGACTCTCCCTTTTGCATAGAATCTATAAATTTCTCGACGAATTAAATCACATGTGAAATTGTCCACCTAAGAGAAACGTTTCCTTTTGTTTTCACACTTGATCGGCGTCTTTGTTATTCCCTTCGTCACAATATTTCTTACTGTATTTCCGTGAATACCCAGAATTTATCATCAGGTTCATTGCATGACCTCTTACCAAGATTATTTGTCAGCACATATTTATATGTGATCAAAACAAGCGCTTGAATTTGCTTATAACTTTGTGTTTTGAGGCCTTTCCAGTAATATCACTCGGCCCAGTCATTCACACTATTGTCACCACTTTGATTATTTTCACTTGACTGAAAGTTATCTACTGCTTCATTTGCATTCACCACTACATTTCCCTTCCACGTCTCCACATCGTGACACACAACGAATTTCTGCACGTAATGAAACAGATCAACTGGAAGTTGGAACTTTGGCAACTGAGACTCCACGTGGAGTAGACATGCAACTGTCACTTCGAGAAAATCAGGTTTGCTATTGGTCCTCAATGACAGTGTTCCATTTTTGAAGTGGGCCGTAGGTTCCGTTTGCTTTGTGAGGCAACTGCACTGCGTTCACTAGACAGAATCTAACCCACTATGTTAAGCTAGCATTTTTGTCTGCGCGACAGATACACCCGCTCAAGCCAGGAGGGGAGGGTAATAGTGTATGCGTCACGTAGGCAATAGCTCCCTAGAGGGGGGATGGTTTGGACCGGTATGCCTTCGCGGTCTTCTGGCTCATTCGCTCACTTAGCGTGGGTTTGGCGACGGATACATCTCTCCCATTCAGTGTGTGTATAATGTGAATATTGCAGCAACGTGGGCAAAGATTGAACAAGAAACTTAAGATGTATGACTGATTTGTAAGTAGAGTGCTGCATTTTATTAAATAATCAGATTGTGAAAACTAAATTGGCTTTTGCTATCTGTAAACCTCTCGTTAGCCAAGCAACGTCCTGTATCAGGTCTGACAAAGGTGGGTTCTCAGCGAATTCCCATCTTGCAGCCTGACAAATTAGTCCTAAAAGATATACTTGGCCACATGGGTAAGAGATGGACGGTGTGCTGCCTTTATTTTACGAAGGGGATTCGACACTGCGATCAGCCCGGGAGGAAGGATGAGGTGAGGGGAGACAGAGGGAGGCCATCCCAAAGAGCCACAACAATGCAGAGGGCATGGCCCCTACATTTTACTAAGATGGAAACCTCTACCGGCAGGCCGTACAACGTACATTCCCCCGTACTGTGGTACGAAGACGGTCCCAACAGTCGGTCCGGAGGCCGGCAACCGACCTACCGGAGGAGGAAGTGGTTCACTCAGAGCATAGCATCCTGACATGCACCGCCGAGACTCCCGTCGACATTTCTACCTTGAAAGAGACCACCAGATGAGAGATGATGTGAAATGATAATAGAGATATAATGGAGGAACAGGAAATTCGGGTGGTGTAAGTAAACTACCCAGATTCACCTAGCGACCCGGATAAAGCTCCCAAAGAAGACTTGGGTCAGGTAGGTCGGCCACGAAAATGAAACCCGGGCCTCCGAATGCGTGCCACAGACGAAACCGCCTTAGCCATCCCGCTCGTTGGTGTGCTGCCTTAAAGTGGTTGACGCCAGAAAAATATTAATTTGCATAAATTGTATGTTTTACACAAATATTATATTGCAATATTATCTCGATTTAATCTCTCACATATATCTTACCAACTATAAAAGGGCATTTGAGGACAAAGTGAACTTCAAAAGCTTCGTTAAAGCTATTTAGAGACAAAAAACAGTTTTGCTAAGTAAAGGGGAATTTGGAATGGAGTAATTTTCCTTGAAAGGCTTCAGATTTGTATTTTTTATATTCACACAAACACACACAAACATACTTTAGAACATTTTCTCTAAAAGAGCTTTTTTATTCAAGGAATCAAAAATATTTTTTCAATGACATCTAATCGAAATTTGACTGGAATGCAATTTATAACTCGTCTACTTGCTGTAGATAAAATAAAAATATATTTTCTACCTTCAATCATCAAAATGTAATACATTTTTGTAGTAAGAGAGGTTTCTTTTACTGCAATTTTAAATATCCCACATCTTAACTTTACGGATCATCTCTATGCGATCATAGTATTGGCTACTAACAGATTGGGACACTTTTTTTTACTTAGTTTGTAGTCACGACTGGGTACAAGGTAAAACGCTAAATCTATCTACATTTGGAAGCAACAAGCAAAGTTTCTGAAACTCTCAGCGTCAAGAAAGTTCTGTCTGAATGACCTAGATGTTCGGATGCAAGAACTGACAGGACGACCGGTCTTGCTTCGTCAAAAAGGTCTCCAAGTTTCTCTCTCCTTTGCCAAGGCTACTGAAGAGTAAAAGATCAAATAAAAGATTCTCACAGTGGATGTATTTCACGCTTCCATACGTTTCAGATAACTTAATTACAGTATCGGATTTAATTGCTTGTGGTAATTAAAAGAGCTCTAATTATTCAAGAATGATGCGGACAAAGGTGTGACGTTATTCAGATTTTTAATAAGATAAGGGGAAGCAAAGCCCTTAAGCTGCGGAACTTCTAAATGAGAAAACGAAGTCAACAGCGCGTGAAGTGAGAAAAGTCGTGGTTCAAGGGTAGAAGAGTTAAAATGTTAGATGGAAAGCGATAGGTTCTGCTCTTAATCTTCTTAACCCTCCAGAAAGTACAGCGAATGCAGAAACGTGTCGATATACTGATTTGCACTTATGGTTTTTTATATTAAAATTTGGTAGAAATCTCTTTGGCTGAAAGTTCGACATATATGCGATCTAGGTGAGAGGCGAAAGGGGGAGGTACAAGAACATCTCACAGGTCCACACCGGCTTCTAAAAGAGTCCATCCCATTGAAAGTCTGGTACTCAATTAGACGTATTAATATGCACTGAAAAGTCTAAAATATGCATGCATTTATGCTGTAAAATTCTTTAAATTATGCACTAAAATATGAAAATACGTACTACATATACGTATATGTAAATAATGTTATATAGGTACTCAAGTTTAAATTTTCATCCTTATATTACGTCATCCTTACGGTTATAATTTGATTTGCAGTACACGGCTATTATTTTTTCCAAATGTTCAGGAGTAAATTTATGACGTTTATCAGATAATATGAGTTTGTATGCAGAGAAGGACCTTTTAACATCCACAGATGTGATTGGACACTACTTATAAGCAATAACAAATTATGGAGTAATTTCTCCTATACGTCTCCTTAGAGACATTTGTTAAAAGAGCATAAAGTATTAAAATCAGGATTTCTTGGTAATACACTGAACAGTTTTGCACTCAATATTTCCTCTTATTTTGAAGGGGCACACTCAAGTTCACCCTTCACGCCCTCAACATTGACAGGGTCAAACCACGCGTTTCTAGCTTTTGTACTGCTTGAGGAATAATATTCTCCATCTTTAAAATGGCCAAGTCTGTCTGCAAGGACTAATTTCTGAAAGTGTACTGTGACC
>CM060958.1:60444681-60765936 GCA_030765055.1 Mantis religiosa | reverse complement strand
CAGTTTTCTGTTCCTAATTTGTCAATGCTGGCAGCTGCAAAATAGAAAGCAAATTGCATTTCTGAACTTTAGTTTTTAACTTTCCGTGTTAACCCTCTAGCTGCCGCGCCTCTAATGAGTGTTTGTCTTCAAGTGCTGACCGTCTATATAATTGACTGTGCTATACCGAGTGAAGACTGCCATCGTCGATGTAATCGACGCAATGTTTGTGAGGCTGTAAACTTATTTTTGTAACATGCTATAGAGATGCCTTTTATGAAAGTGAAAAGAACAAGCATTGTGCTTTCTTAGGGGTTTCTTGGTCATTCAGAGGGATCTTTGGTTATTTGAAGGAAAGTGGCTAAAATGCTTAACTTTGCGAAGTAAGGTTCGTCCTTTTAACTAAAATTTTATACATTACTTATGCACAAAAATTTCCACTGAATTCTCAACATGGAGGCCGACTTCAGAACACCATACAACTACGAAATATATTAAACCGAGTATGCTAAAATAATATTTCCTTAAGAACATGTTATTAAATAGATGTATATTGTTACTTTATAGTAATATGGCAACTTGTAATGATTAAATTCCAGGAAGGTATACCAAATAAGCACATCTGCATGACAGTATCGAGGAATGAAGGTTTCCTGCACACAATAGTGGATCGATGCCGGAGAAATATTAGGTATTCATATGCGTTAGCGGAAGTCCGATCTAAGCGTCGGGCCGAGGTTAATTTGAACTAGCCCTCTGGGAATCAACTCTGTAGACTTCCGGTTTGTTAGCATTTATCTACCCCACTGACCCGCTGTTGCTACTTCATTACGAACTATGTGACATAATTCTGCTGATCATTTACATTCACAAAACGTCTGCAAATTGCAGATAACGGGTTACCCACAATGAATTTCAATTGAACCTTTAGAGACACTGTTGTATATATGTGTAACTGATGGAAATGGGAAAGAGAACTATCATCCTAATTCTCATATATTCGGAAAGATTCTAACCTAAACAGCAAACTTTAAAAATATTTTATATCTCAAATGATTTGATTCACTAAGTATGTATCTTGCAGCTGAACAATTTACCAGCGGTTCTACCAGGCGAATGCTGACTAGGTTACTTTCAATTCTCGACTTTCTGTTCTACCACTGTTCAATATGGTTTTTGGAGGTCCAGAAGTGTCGGCGAAGAGCGAGTGTGATGCACAGTAACTGTTGCTCTTATGGTAGGTGCAGCGCTGTGGCCATCAATAGTGACGTCCAATCGTGAGGTTGTTGCTGCACGAAGAAAAATCTAACCCACGTATTAGGAAACCCACAGCAGCTCTTGTCTCTAACACATCCACTGGGTTCTCCATTTACTCCTTCCATCCCCTGAGATCTGACATACAATAGTCTGACTATAGCTCAGTATGGAATCTCCTCTGGTTGTAGTCTACCTCTACCTATGACCTGCCATTTATGCTCATTCTACTTCGTTATACGGTCTCACAAGCGATGATACTACGGTTACAGGGAAGTGATAATTTGTGTATGAAGTTTAGGGCAAATCTAGACTTAAGTTTAGGGTACCTCCACTGTATTTGAAAATATCAGGTCGAGGGAAACTGACAACTTTACCCTTTAGGTAGGATAGTCTTCTTCTTCTTCTTCTTCTTCTTCTTCTTCTTCTTCTTCTTCTTCTTCTTCTCTTCTTCTTCTCTTCTTCTTCTTCTTCTTCTCTTCTTCTTCTTCTTCTTCTTCTCTTCTTCTTCTTCTTCTTCTTCTTCTTCTTCTTCTTCTTCTTCTTCTTCTTCTTCTTCTTCTTCTTCTTCTTTCTTCTTCTTCTTCTTCTTCTTCTTCTTCTTCTTCTTCTTCTTCTTCTTCTTCTTCTTCTTCTTCCTTCTTCTTCTTCTTCTTCTTCTTCTTCTTCTTCTTCTTCTTCTTCTTCTTCTTCTTCTTCTTCTTCTTCTTCTTCTTCTTCTTCTTCTTCTTCTTCTTCTTCTTCTTCTTCTTCTTCTTCTTCTTCTTCTTCTTCTTCTTCTTCTTCTTCTTCTTCTTCTTCTTCTTCTTCTTCTTCTTCTTCTTCTTCTTCTTCTTCTTCTTCTTCTTCTTCTTCTTCTTCTTCTTCTTCTTCTTCTTCTTCTTCTTCTTCTTCTTCTTCTTCTTCTTCTTCTTCTTCTTCTTCTTCTTCTTCTTCTTCTTCTTCTTCTTCTTCTTCTTCTTCTTCTTCTTCTTCTTCTTCTTCTTCTTCTTCTTCTTCTTCTTCTTCTTCTTCTTCTTCTTCTTCCTTTCTTCTTCTTCTTCTTCTTCTTCTTCTTCTTCTTCTTCTCTTCTTCCTCTTCCTCTTCCTCTTCTCTTCCTCTTCCTCTTCTTCTTCCTCTTCCTCTTCTTCTCTTCTTCATCTTCTTCTTCTTCTTCTTCTTCTTCTTCTTCTTCTTCTTCTTCTTCTTCTTCTTCTTCTTCTTCTTCTTCTTCTTCTTCTTCTTCTTCTTCTTCTTCTCTTCTTCTTTCTTCTTCTTCTTCTTCTTCTTCTTCTTCTTCTTCTCTTCTTCTTCTTCTTCTTCTTTCTTCTCTTCTTCTTCTTCTTCTTCTTCTTCTTCTTCTTCTTCTTCTTCTTCTTCTTCTTCTTCTTCTTCTTCTTCTTCTTCTTCTTCTTCTTCTTCTTCTTCTTCTCTTCTTCTTCTCATAGCATAGGCAATCAAGTGCCTGTTCCGCCTTCGAAGTCCTCCAGCCATCGTTTTCCTGGATCTCCCCACCGATCTCCTACCTTTAGGATGATACTGTAACATTTGTTTTGTAGGTCTATTATCTGGCATTCTTTCAACATGTTGCTTCCATTTCTGCTTGAGATCTTTTACCTATCATTCATACTAAAATTGTCCAGCTCTTCTCTTATATTTTCATTTCTTATTAAGTCCCTCTTCGTGCATCCTTTCACACTTCTCAAGAATTTCATTTCTGAAGCCTGTATTTTACTCTGTTGCTTTTAGTTAACGTCCAAGTCTCACATGCGTATGTCAGTATAGGTGCAGCCATAACTTTGTAGAACTTTAATTTTGTTTCTTTACGTATTTTGTTAATAAATGTTCTATTTATTGTTCACACACTCTTTGAAATTTGCATATTTTATTGTAGACATCATATTCCTTGTCATAACTAACATCAGTTTCAGTAGTTAAATGGCTTACCTGTTCAACGCAACGATTATTTATAACTATTTTTGTTCTAATTGGCTCTTTCCCAATAAATGCCATTACCTTTGATTTTATAAAAGGTAGGATAGTCTGGCTGAATTTGGATTGCAGACCTTCTATTCATAAATATAACCACGTTGTCATCCTGGCGGTGACATAACATGAATGTGTTCCACAGAATAATATTTAGTTCCATTAGGGACAGATAAATGAAGTTATCGATGGTTAGTGTGTACAATTAACCAACAAACCAATGCTGATGACAGGCTGAGGACATCGTTATGCGTGTACCAGCCCCTGTTAGGGATTAACCACTCAATGTTGGATGTGCGGGTTTTGTAGTGGCGGGTGCAACTCAGGCTGGATTGCTTCTTGGCGGTAAGTGTGCAGAGGTTCTTGTGCTCTATTGCTGGAAAATATATACCAAAATAATTGCGGTTTGATTTAAACTTTGACATTCCAAACATCTCTTGAATAGCTTATATATGTAGAACTTCAGGATCAGCTGCTAGTGAATTGTTCATATTTTACCGGATGTACACGTATACCATACAGGGAAGACGGTGCGCCTCGAACGTCGTCTCTTGGAATTATAATCGTAAAATAACTTTGAAGCTCCATTCCTTGCTAGAAGAGATAAATATAAGTACTTGCACATTTATATCAATAACCAGGACTGTTCTGCATAAAAATATTAACTCACCTTGCATATCACCAGTTGAACAAAATCCGTTCTGACTAAAGTTCTCAGATTCGATTATGGATACGAAGTAATTTACAGAACACCCAATATTTGCAAAAATATGTCCCTAAGGCAGTGCACCAGAAATATAGCCAAAGTTGTGAAAAAATAATAAAAGATTACGAATTGTAATTCTAAGATTTTACACAACTTTTTCAAGTTGGCGCACTTTAAATACGACGTACGCCCAGAAAATAAGCTCTGTTTGATAATAAAATTAAATTGTATACAGATACAGAAAAATTATTTATTGCAGAAAATTCTACAACTCTTAAACTACTTTTCCACATAACTGCCGAAATTTGCAGGCATTTGTCATAGCGAGGCACACGTTTTTGTATACCTTCTTCATAGAAGTTTGCCGCCTGTGTGTTCAACCAGTTGGAAACATTTTCTTTGAACTCTTCGTCATTGCTGAAGTGTTGACCACCGAGGAAAAATTTGAGATGCAAAAACAGATGAAAGTCGCTAGGAGCGAGGTCAGGGCTTACAGAGGGTGGTCAAAACACGTCCCAGCAAAATCCCTGTAGGGTCAAAAACCCATCCGTTTTGTTTTGAATTGCTCAGTAAGAATCTTGGCACCCAACGTGAGCAAACTTTACGAAATTTCAGTTTTTCGGTAACAATTTCAGGAACTAGTGATCCTGAGATTTGGGGAAATTCCGTTGCGAGAACACTAATTGTAAACTTCCGGTTTTCCTGGATCTTTTCATCAATCGCGTGAACCAGTTCTTCTTTAATCAAAGATGGACGCCCACTTCGTTCTTCATCGTGCACATCACTACGTTCTTCATTGAACTGTCGGACCCATCTTCTCACCATTGTATCACTTATCGCATTTTGTCCGTAAACATCGCAAATTTGCCGATAAATTTCAATTGGTTTCCCTTTCCTAGCATCCAGAAAACGAATCACAGATCTGATTTCACAAGCGGAGGGATTTTCAATCAACACCGACATTGTAAACAAGCACAACAAGCGAACGTGGCTGACAGCGATCTCACAATGGCGCACGTTTCCTCTCCTTGATACAGAGCGTCCACCGCGCATGTGCGGAGCTGCGATCGCAGAGCAGCAGCGGAGGTAAATTGAAACAGAGCTTACTTTCTGGTCGTCCCTTGTACATGTTAATGGAAGCTACGATACGCTTATTGATAGACTCACACAAACTTAAAACCTTTTGTTCTCACAAACATTTTTAGCATTTTTTCCCGTACTCAGTGTGCAACAGATGACTAATTTCTTATTGATTTGTGTGTTACATATTATAAAGTATATTAAAGCAGCCCTATTGCAGTCTTTAAACATAATGTTCTAATTTTGAGAAATGAATTATAAATCTTTGAAGAGTGGAATGGAATGGAGTGGAGTGGAATTTAGAAATCGTTATAATTTTTTACGAACATTGTACCTTAATATAAAAATCTGATATAATGATAGAATAATAATATGGTAATAATTATGATATTAGTAACATTATAGTCAAATTTCATACGACTGTTTATGCTCGATCATGTATCTAAATTAAAGGTTTAATTTCAAAATGTTCATTTCTAGTTTGAGTGATATGTTACAATTGTTATTCCTTTATCTAAAGTGAGACGTTGTACGTACGAGGGCTGTTCAATAAAGAATGATAACACTTTTTTGACAACGTACCATTATTCATCCTTTAATTTTGATGGTTCTTCTCAAAATAGTCTCCCCTGAATGCGATGCACTTTTCCCAGCGTTTCTGCCAATCTTCAAATACATGCTGGAAAACATTTTTGAGAGATCCTTCAAAATCGCCTCCGCAGACTTCACCATTGCTTCTGATGATGGATAATGCCTCCCACGAATGTGCTTCTTCAAGATATGCAATAGAAAACGTCACATGAGGCTATATCCGGACTTTAGGGAGGGTGAGGGATGAACTTCACGTTGATTTTTGCAAGATATTCAGCAACAATACTGTCAATATGCGGCCGCGCATTATCGTGGTGCAGCATCCAGTCTGCACCACCTTCGAGCTGTGCTGTAGGGAAGAAGAGACTCTCTATAGGCCTCCTGTAACATTGTATAGGCCTCAACTGAAGATTTGTTGAAACGAAAGCAGAATTTCAAAGCCGCATATTGTTCCTCACGCGTTACCTCCATTGCAGCGGTAGGCGATACTGAATATATCTGAACTTACCTGGTTCTCATAGGCGGGAACCAGGAGTACCAACAATGAAACTACTACGGTGGTTTAAAATGTTTAAAGAAGGGAGACAATCAATTTCAAAGGAAGTTAGACCCGGTACTCCAGTTACTGCTCTTACGGAAGAAAACTTCAACACTGCTGCTGCCATTGTGAGAGAGGATCGACGAATTACCTTAAGATCACTTTCTGAAATACTGGACATTTCATTGGGTGCCACCCACACGTTGGTGACAGAAACTTTACACATGAGACGTGTTTGTGCGCGACGGGTTCCTAGACTGTTGATTCCCAAACAAAAGAACATTCGCATGCATGTCAAGTTGATGTTAGAAGAAGTTCCGGAGTTTCTTGTAAACGTAATCACTGCTGATGAAACTTGGCTACATCATTTTGATCCTGAGAGCAAACAGCAAAGCTCAGTGTGGAAATCTCCTTCATCAACAACTCCCAAAAAGCAAAAGTGGTTGTTTCTGCTGGGAAAGTCATGGTCATCTCATTCTTTGATGTTCATGGAATGGCTCACCAGCATGTTGTACCTGTACTCATGTCAGTAACTGGACAATACTACAAGGGTGTCCTGAAAACATTGCAAGTCCATATCAGGCGCAAAAGGCCACATTTCTATGAAACAGGCTGGATGCTGCTCCACGATAATGCGCGACCGCATTTTGACAGTATTGTTGCTGAATATCTTGCAAAGATCAACGTGAAGTACATCCCTCACCCCCCTATAGTCCGGATTTAGCCCCATGTACCCTTTTATATTCCATAACTTGAAGAAGCGCCTTCGTGGGAGGCATTATCCATCAACAGAAGCGGTGGTGAAGGCTGCGGAGACGATTTTGTAGGATCTCTAAAATGGTTTCCAGCATATCTTTGAAGACTGGCAGAAACACTGGGACAAGTACATCGCATTCAGGGGAGACTATTTTGAGAAGGGCCATCAAAATTATGAGGATATGTAAAGGTACGTTGTCAAAAATATTGTGATCATTCTTTATTGAACAGCCCTTGTAATTCACGTCCTCCAACCTTAAGTCATATCGGACGATGAATGGAATGGGTGAAATGATGCTTAAATGAGACCAGGGTCCATAGATCTTAGAGTTACATGACATTCGTCTTTTAGGATAATGGAAAACCCCGGAAAAAGCCTTATCCTGACCGAGATTCGAGCTCGGGACCTCTTGAACGTGAGGCAGACACGCTACCACTACACTATAGAAGCGGGCTAAAAGGTGCCCATGGAACAGATTTTTGAAGAATAGTGAGGAAACCGAAGAAGCCGGAGAAAGCCCGCTGACACTCCGCTTTTGTTTGTAATTTCTTTTATTAACCAACGTTAAGTCATATTGCACAAGCGCGCCGCTTTGTCCATCAAAAATCTCAAAAAAAAAAATCTCTATTTGCAAGTTAGCCCCTGGCTCTTTTATTGTTTGCACCGACTCTCTCAGTGCTCTTCAGGCCTTGAAACAGCACAATGCCGCTCACTCTCTAGTTTTAAAAATACAGGCCCAGATCTCGCAAATGCTCGGTCGAGGATACCATTTTGTTTTTACTTGGACCCCTGGGCATATGGGCATTTCCGGGAACGAGGAGGCGGACGCGGCTGCTAAGTCTGCTTGCCGTTTGCCCCGGAGTTTAACAACTACGGTGCCGTACCAGGATGTGCAACGTTTTTTCCGTCGCCAGCTTCTATCTGCTTGGCAGCAATCCTGGACAGCTTTAGAAGGCACACAACTCCGGGCAATAAAGGAAAGCGTACAACCCTGGCTGACTTCCTGCAGGGATAACCGGCGAGCCGAGGTGATACTCACCCGGCTGAGAATTGGGCACACACGAGCAACTCATGGCCATCTGCTAAGAGGGGAACCGGCCCCTGTGTGTGCTCCATGTGCAGTACGCCTCACTGTGCGGCATGTACTGCTTGACTGCCCGCAGTACGCCCGCGTTCGCCAGTCTTTGGGACTAACTTGCACGGTGTTTTAGGTAACGACCCAGTGGCCGTGGATAAGGCACTGCGGTTTGTTTTAAAAATAGGTTTTAATAAACAAGTCTAACTTGTGTTTTATATTTATTAATTTTAGAGTTTTTAAATTTTTAGTACTGGGATGAATTTTAATGTGATTTTAATAGTTGAGTGTTTTAATTGTATTTTACCTTTTTAACTGAAGTTTTATAGTTTTTAGGTTTTTAGTGTTGACTTGGGGCCCAAATGACCTTGTTGTCGACGGGCCCTTAAACACCACTCACTCACTCACTCACTCAAAAATCTCACATATGTGAATTGGGATCGAAGCAGGGTCCCAGAGAGGGACAGCGGTTTAATTACCCATCCACGTCGCCGTTTTTATAATTGTTGGTGTTAGTTCTACAGTGTGAGGTAATAGCGACAATTATAATAAAAGGCAAAGAAGAAAGTGTGAACTCCTCATACTTTTCATATCAAATTTCACCAACGCATTCTTACAAAGACATCTTTCCTTTTCAACTTGGATAATACTTGCATTGGGGTAAGCTACCATATTAGGGAGATCCATTTTTATTCTCAAAGTAAAACTTATTAAATCTACAGATCCGTTTTTTTGGTATTAGAATACGTAGATTTTGTTTGATGTGCGCATCAGGTGTATATCTTCCGGTTTTTCTGCCCCGATGATAATTTCATTTATGTATTTTATTTACATTTATATTGGAAAACTTTCAGGCGCTCGTTTCACATGCACGGCTAAGAGATGCTTTGCTGTGAATGTCACTCAAGTTGTAATTTTCATTCGTCCTGTTTTTTTTCCCCCTCTTCCGCATTTTGTTAGAACAATAGATGTTGTATGTGCATGCTTTTGTCTCTTATCATATACATTAATGTTATCCTGTTTAATTTTAAAATATACACGCATACTTAAACGTCTCTTTGGGTCGCTCTTTTTACCAAACAGCGCATGTGGAAAATTGTATACAGGACGTAGCACCAATAGAATACAGGAGTTTAATAATGGCTGCCTAGGCAGGCGGATTGCTGAAAGATTACTTTACAATTAATTACTTGCACTGTGACCTGGTTTATAAATATGAAGATATCAACTGGAAATGTGTATAGCTTCGTAGCTGGGTTATTTCGTTGTATAACGTAAGTATGAATGGTTCTTTCCCTAAAGGAAGGACAGAAAGTGTTTTGATTTTAATTTATTTCCACCTTCTCTGTTATCTTTTGTAATATTTTACTAGAAGAAGTAATTTAGTAATAACTGATATAAAGGTTATTTCAAAACGACACGGAACGATTATAGCCGTTTGGTAGCTTATAACTTAACTAGTCCGATTTTCGATGCCGTAGCTCCCAAATTCTGTTAGATATACTTTTATGCAGGATTAGATATTACATGAGTTTGTGATTAGGCAGCTCAGGAACCACTGATGTGCGAACTTCAAAAGTTATTGGGTCGCACCAGCCACGAAAACAAAAGCATTACTCTTTGCTCTTTATCAGTGACCCTAGCCTATCTTTCAGGTAATGGGGCAAAGGGCAGTTAGCTATTTGTACAATGTTTAAGGAACATCTTAAGAGATGCAGAAGATTCTGTACATTTAGTAAATATGTCTCAAATAATATCCTTTAAGGCGTTGGAGGAATATATGACCTGCGACCAAATATTTCAAGAAAGAAATGTAAGAACATTTCAATATACGGGAAAAGAATATAACTTAAGAGATCGCCGGAGGGAAATAGGACCAAGAGAAACTGAAGATACGGATTACCAGACTTGAAGACCTGATTTAAGACGCCAATTATGGACATCAGAAAGAAGACAGAAAGACCATAGACAGAAAGAGAGTACCAGGAGAGAGAAGATATATATGGAGAGTATGAGAGTGGACAGATGCAACTGATTATGCAGAAGGGGAGAAATGACTACCCGGATGTCTGGAACTGACGAACCAGCTCCATCTACTGATGCCAGTCCCTTTAGGAGATGGATACCACTAGAAGGAAGCTTTGGATACCAGTTGCAGAAGAGGAAATTTTAAAACTGTAGGAAACAGTGTTTCGTAGCTTGTTATAAGAATTAAAGCTGTAGTAGAAATGTAGATTTGATTTATATTGTTGAAGTAGAAGTAAAGTAGAGAAAAAGACTGTTTTAGATAGATTATATTTGTAAGGTTACTGGAATCCAGTAATCTTTAGGTTTAGTTAGTTCGTTAAGGTAGAAAGTAGATTATATCTAAAAAAAATTGTAAATTTTTTTGTGAAATCTGATTCAGAAGTTAGTAAATAAGGCCTGATACAGTTTCCAGAAACCGGGCTATTAGACATACAGATTTTATTTTATTTCTTTAAATTTTATTTTAGTTGTTTGTGTATAAGTTGACTAATAAATCGGACAGTTGTAAGGTTGCTCTTCAGTGGAAAACTACACATTCCGTTCTAACAGGGAAGATTTTTCGGGTACTTTGCAAATCCAAGCAATATGGAGCGCTATACGAACGCCGAAATGACGGATATGGTTTTGGTTTTGATAAATGGAAGAGCTGAGGAGAGTTCAACGAACGCATGATTAATTTAGTTTCATTAAAAATATGAATTGTAAAAATAGTTACATCAATGATAATATTTGTTTAACTTTAGAGCACTTTGTTACGATCTTAATTGTACAATACTTTCAACCACTTAATGTAAATATCAACAGCTTCCTTTTCAGTTACAAATACTTTATTTAGTATTATCAAACACGTGAAAGAAAATCCTCGTCTCATTGTATAAACCATTTTGTTTTGGTAAATTTATCTACAATTCTTTGATGTTGTTTTCTGTTCTTTTTATCATTCAATGCTTCCATCCTCAACCTCACTAATATTGTGACTTTGTGGGTTCGTGAAATTAAAAGTTCAATTGCACCGTATTACAGTTGGAACACTTGCCGATTACATAGAATTACGTAGTGCACACAATTACAATTCACCAGTTCGTCCATCACAGTTCCGCTCTGCACTCACAATTACGTACACTCCTCCGATGCATGTACACAGTCTTCCAGTCTGTTCCTTCACTGGGCGCTCCTTACGGCTGCTCACCAAGAACTGACTGACTCGCCAACTGCAGGCCTTATATAGGGAAGATTGCCGTTTCTGGAAGGTTCGCGGCGCGTACAATTATCCCGAGGTTTCCAGATGTCTGGTGGGAGGGGAAAGAGACGGTACAGGGCTCGTGCCGCTCTCCTAATCATCCCTTCAGTTATAGTGACACGAGATAAATGGGTAGGCGTGGCCTCAATGCTTCCCGTCCGGCCCTACTACCAGCCGGTTCTATCGGGAGTTCCGACGTTCGGGTGACTATATTAACTTCCCTCTAAAAGGCATAGGTTGCATATGTCCACCAGGTTGTTTGCCATCATGGACTGCTATAATGAAATTTTGGAAACACTCATAAGGAATAATTAAGAAATATCTTCTTTATGACGGTTTCATAAGCCAAGGAAATTGTTAATAATAGCAAGCTACTACGGAGTATGCCGGTATGTTTACAGTTACAGCACGCGGCATGGCGTGTGACCTGCGAACTCCGACAGTTTGAGGTACGCGTCGTTGTTTCTGTCACTGCCTAGTCCACACTCATGCTGGGGGATTTTTATGTGCCTCTATTGGCGGTAAAAACTATCTATATGTACCACATAGAAGCTGAACAAATACTCAGTTGGTTCCGTGTCGTTTTGAAACATCCTGTATATGCGATACTATGCAATATAGCTTTCTTGCTGTCCAATATTTTTTTCGTCTGCTAGATGGCTGTCACATTCATAAATGATAGAAACATCTACAAGAAATCGTTTGACATTATTTCTCCTTTATGGTAGTTTTACCTAGAAAACGTTTGTTTGGACGCGTGGCCGTATAACCAGGAATCGCTTACCCTGCACCGTGCTGTTTCTAACCAGTTCCGTCCCCACTACAGTCTCGGTTAATCAATTGAAGCAAAGTCATTGTATAAAAGTTGAAATCACGGTTCACTGTTATAGTAGCAGTGCTGTTAGAATGTCAAAAGCTCACCTCCATAGAGACAAAGACTTTTTAAAGAAGTGAAACGACGTTTTGCCTCCCATAAATGTTTCGTAATCTTGTAATCGAAAGTAAGTTCCATATTACAATATTTCAGAAGTAATACCTAAGAAATCTTTGGGTAAGATTGCAGAGGAAAAATTATCAGAAATGTATCAATCCTCGTCTTCAAATATTAAGAAATGTTAAAAAATAAAACCATATAAAGATAACTGTATTTTAGGAACTGTAATCTTTTGATAATGTAAAATAGTCTTAATTTATAAAATTGTTTTAATGTTAATGGACTTTGTCTTAACTCATTTTTGTTTGGTTGTTTTTACGAAAAAGCATATCTTTGGTGTGTGTAGACATAAATAATTGAATGTTAGTACAAGTTTTTTAAAACGGTGGCATTTCCATAATCTAAGACGTAGATATGTCGATAATTTTCTAATAATTTATATTTGAATTCTATGTACTTACATTTAAAGGGCTATGAATATCAGACGCAGCCATAAACAGCACACTTTGCCAGTGCCAGGAAAATTCCCTTTATGCCGGTCACGTATCCTGTCTAAGAGTCTTTATCCCAAATTAATTCCATTGTCTGGTTTTGCAATAATTAAAATAGTATTGTCAGAATAACTTCGGATATGCCTTGGAGTTTTAAAA
The DNA here is from genome assembly GCA_030765055.1 of Mantis religiosa. NCBI lineage: Eukaryota > Metazoa > Arthropoda > Insecta > Mantodea > Mantidae > Mantis > Mantis religiosa. Next base: position 60,753,138 of record CM060958.1, on the reverse strand, counting down.
TTACCTTAAAGTATAGTGCGATCCAAATAAACCTGAACCATTTCAACATGTCATACCTTTTGAAACAGTAATAGGATACAAGTGCAACTTTGGGAAATAGAATACACAATTGCGAGATTAAATTACACTATTTACATCTCAGAGAAAATGTTGGAAGTGTCCTCCACCAGCATCTATACATGTTTGCACTCGTCTCACCATATTCTCTGAAGTTTTACGGAGAGTATCCTCACCAATGTTAGTTACTTCCACAAGAAAATATCCGGTGAGGTTAGATCAGGGGATCTGGGAGGCCACAGACCTTTAGAGATTATTCGATTATCAAAGAAACTGGTTACAATTTCAATGATGTCATTAGATTATGGCACGTTGCTCCATCTTGCTGGAAATAACCTTCTTTCAATTCGATATTATTTGCGTAAAACATCAGAGAATATGGTGAGAGGAGTGCAAACATGTATAGATGCTGGTGGAGGACACCTCCAACATTTTTTCTGAGATGTAAATAGTGTAATGTGATCTCCCCGTTGTGTTTTATGTTCTCCCAAAGTTGCACGTGTCTCCTATATTAGTTCAAAGGTTATGGCCTGTTGAAATGGTTCAGGTTTATATGGATCACAATATATAATACAATGATTTTAAAGCCCGCCTCGGTAGCGTGGTGGTGGCATATCTGCCTCACGTTCAAGAGGTCCCCTGTTCGAATCTCGGTCAGGGTGAGTTGCCTAGATAAGTTTTTCCGGGGTTTTCCCTTATCCTGAAGGACGAATGTCGGGTAACTCTAAGCTCATTTGAGCATCATTTCACCCATTCCATTCATCGTCTCATATGACTTTCCGTTGGAGGACGTAACGTACCACCCCCCCCCCCCCAAAATGATTTTAAAGTTGTAGATGTATTTATCTGCATTTTTCTTCTAGTAATCGAGTTACAAATCTCATTTTAGAAATTCATGATGCTGGAAAAATAAACTGAGAAATCATATGAAACAGTGGAGAGAAAACAAGAGAATTGTGCTGTAAGTAAAATGATTCATAAAGTAATTCAACATAGGAGATTATTCGTGGACACTAGCACGATTTTGTAATGAAGGCGTTTCTCGGCCTTCGAAAATGAGACAGTTTGGCTTTAAGATGTTAGCATTGGGTTTAGTAGACCTCCTCACCCGACCTAACTCTTTAGACCACCTAGAAATACATTTCACGCAGTCTATTAATCTATGAAGCGATGTTATTCAGTCAAACACCTAGGGACACGTGAGACAGTTGCCAATTCGCGCCAATTGGGACATCACCGGCATTAACGTGCATATATTTTGCTTTTGTTTGTTTTATATCTTTCATACACATATCCTTTGTTTTATTATTTTACTGTGCGTGAAAGTACATACAATAATGATTTTGCTGACAGAAATCATTATTTAGGAGGCAAATGTCTAAATGAATTTATGAAATGAAGCACAAATGAAGGAAGAAGGGAAGAATATTGTAGGATAGTTCTGTCGGTAGAGTACCTGCCTTACGAAATATAATTTCAGTAAAACCTCTCTAAAACGCAACGTGATCGTCCTGGCATTTATTTGCGTTTACATAGGTTTTCATCTTACACAGGGTTTTGCTTGAACACAGAGAAATTACGAAGTAGTGCACAGTTCTACAATGAAGTGTAAATAATTATAGGCTGTGCTATATTTTCAATGTAAATACAATAGTTGTAGTTTATCGCTTAGTTTCTCTCTGTTTTAGATTTTCCGTTTCCAATCTGCAACTGTCTGTATATCAGCATCACTTGCTTCACCAAGCACAACATTAAAAATAATATTATTATAGCTTTGTGGGTTCGTGAAATTAAAAGTCCAATTGCACAAACTCAAAATGTTCTTTATTTCCACCAAATTGCAGTTGAAACACTTGCCAATTACACAGAATTACGTAGCTCACACAATTAAAATTTACCAGTTCGTCTGTCACAGGTCCACTCTACACTCGCAATTACGCACAACTCCTCCGATGCACGTACAGTCTTCCGGTCCGTTCGCTCACTGGGCGCTCCTCACGGCTGCTCGCCAAGAACTGAACTGGCCAAGAGCCAAGAGCAGGTGCAGGTCACTCAGGTTCTCCCGGGCGGAGGGTTACACGCCACGGTACCTATCCGCTCGCCAACTACAGGCCTCATATAGGGAAGATCGCCGTTTCTGGAAGGTTCGCGGCGCGCACAATTATCCCGAGGTTTCGAGACGTCTGGTGAGAGGGGAAAGAGACGGTACAGGGCTCGTGCCGCTCTCTTAATCATCCCTTCAGTTAGTGACACGAGACAAATGGACAGGCGTGGTCTGAATGCTTCCCGCTTGGCCCGACTGCCGGCCGGTTCTATAGGGAGTTCCAACGTTCGGGTGACATTATAGATAAATTGTCTTTACCTAACTGTCTTGGTGTCTCTATAGCTTGAGTCTCAAGCAATTGTCCACAAATGGAAATTCCTTTAGCGGTCACACATAGAAACCACCGGAACACAGTATGATTTTTCGCCATACTCTGTAGATTTTGTAGTACGTTTCATATGCTTGCTGTTCCTTTAAACCACTCGTCTTTTATTTTTATTTTTTCAAAATCTCATATATTTAAGTTTTCCTCATTTTAAACAATATAGTTAATTCTCCAGCTGGACGTCTGTTCTCTTCGTCATCTTCCATAACCTTAAATGTTTCCTCCAGCTATAATGTCTTAAGTTTAGAACTCATTTTTCAGAATTCGTATACACAAACTATGTTTTTAAGGATCACCAAAGTTCACAGTTTTCTTCCACTCTTACCTGATCACTTGTAACAGCGAAACTGAGAATAAACGCATTGCAAAACAGTTGCACTTTACCATGTGTGTTGGAAGACAGTTGAGAAACCTAATGGTTTGTTATCCCTTTTCCTCAGAGTCACAGAGTTTGACTTTATCATTCATGGAACTTCGGTGCAAGTGCAGTCGCCCTCAAAATTATTACACATTTTAAAATACGTGCGTTATAACCCATTTCACGTAAAGTAATCCGTTTTAATCAGGTTGGTTAGGCAAATAGCTTCCGAAAAACATTTCCATTTCAGCGTTAGACAATTTTCCGGCTTAGAGTATACTTTTAGATAAGGAAATAGCTCCGTACTGTATTAATAAATTTCATTCAAAATAAAATTTATCAAGGTTATCGAGAGCCATTAAGTAGCCAGGTTGATAAAACTGTGGAACGACAAAAGATCCCGCCTACACCCAAAGCTGTACTGATTCAGCTCAGTGACGTTAAAACGGTTTCCACTTTTACTTAGAAGAGTACTTGCTATACGTACGAGAAAAATTGAACTCTCCAGAACAAAGTCATTGGGAAAGTTTTCGAAAGTTTTCTGTTGCAAATGGTTCCTTCTTATAAGATGTTTCTTCGTAGCATCATCTAGAGCAGCATTTATCTTTGTCGAGTGGAAGTAAACAAGGGAATGGACACATATCCCGTTCATGTTTGCCTGATATGTTGACACGCCAGGCCAGCGTAATGCTGACAGGGTTTTGATCCCTGCTCCGGCTCACCAATTTATTCTAGAGCCTTGTAAAAAAAAACGTTTTGGAAAATATGATTTGTATGATGGGCCTCTAAGATTTACATTTGGGGTTTTGGCTTTTTACAAACAACTAACACGAGGTTATTGTTATATTAATGTAACAGATCGATTGAATCGAAAATAGCAGTAGCTATTCCTCAATTTTCTAGCCCATGGGGCCAAGTTCGACAAGAATAGATATATTTATATTTATAATAACTTACTAAGGTACAGCAGATTGCATGTATCTGTATTGAAAGCTACCTTATTTTATGGGCTTCCTAGTTTTGGGGCTCTGGCCATATAGCCTTAATTTTAGCCCAAATTAACCTCTTATTTCTTCATTGTCTTTCTATCTTAATTTCATTGCCCTTCCTAACCATTTTTGTTTACTTTCCGCGAACTTCCCAACCTCCTGGCTCTATTTTTCATGTTTTACGTGAGCATCTTTAGTGTTACTATGAGGACAGCTTTACTCTCCCATTTTTATTTCCATATTTATTTCCTCCAATTTCATTACACTTTGCATTCAACCAAGCAATCATCCACACTTAATAAAGAATATTAAAAGAAAGAATATGTATCAAGCGGAAATTATAATCTCTTAAAGCTTTTTCCGGCTGATCCCAAGCTCAGTCAGTGGCCTGCGGAGCTAGGGTCTCCGAGTTCGATTCCCAGCTGGAGTGGAGATTTTTCTCCAACCAAGATGTTTCCCCATCTTCCCCAGAATCTGGAAGTATAAATGAGAGTGTGAATGTATGCGTAATCTAGTGATTAAAACACAGCGATTGCGAGTTAACACCTTCGATATGTTCCAAAGGTAAACGGCTGCCGATATGACCATTGGAGACATCTTAAAGGACTAAAACGCAAATGCGGCAACTTTCTCTTCGCTACATGCAAATACATTGGTTCGAAATAATCTTCAGTGAGATCTTGCACGCAATAACAGGTCTCAGGCAGATAATGTTGAGCAGAATACCCAAGTCAGCCGTTACAAGCAAACACTTTATTCCCCCTGGCGAATATAGGGCCTTATGGTAACGAAAGCTGCAACGAGTATTTTGGTTTCCAACGCATTTTCATGATAAAAATTCGTACTTTCTCTGAAATTAGTATGAAACTGGCCCCTTGAAAGTCCCTAATCGTGAATTTTGAGCTATCTTCATATATAAAATCAGACTTTTGGCAAACGTGACAGTAATGGTGGACTTGGAACCAATGTTATGTGTAAAATTTAGTTTCTGCCAAGCGAATTAGACACTTAATGATGCATTTTAAGTCAATCTCACATATTACGCAGACAGCCGTTTAAAATAAACTTTGTAGTTTTTATAGACTCCGTTTTTTACATAACAGATATTTAATGCCATGTAATTTTATCATTAAGAAATAAAAATAAATTTTCGCCAATATTGTGCACACTAATAAAATATTTACTTCTAGGGATACTCACCGAGGTCTACTTCCCATAAGCCCCAGCCCCGTAGGACCGGGAACCCGGGCCTCATCTGTTATTTCCATTAGGACAGCACCTGTTTTATAAGCTGCCCCCCCCCCCCCCGCCTGCACACGGCAAGCAGGACGGATGTGGATACGCCACATACGCGCCAGTCCTTAATGAACCAGCTACCAAATAACCTTGGTAGGGCCGCCAGTGTCTAGCTCACCAGCTACTAGCTCTGCAGGCTAGTCCCCGGGACTTATGAGGCAACCCTCTACCCCCTCCGGGCGGCCCTTGGCGGCCTGGCCAGAGGTACCCAATTGCCCGTGGGTGACGGGAACCACCACCCCCTCGAGACCAACCCATTCCGAACAACTCCCGAAGGAGGGGCTCGGCTGTTCGGCCCGAGGTTCCTCTAGTAACGTCAGAGGTACCACGAGTGCTAGGGGTCCGCAGCGCCCGCACTTTGGCAGCTAAAAGGGACGGATCCCTTCCCCTACGGGAACTTCTAGGGATAGAAGAACTATAATAAAGTTAAAATGCTGTAGAGTTTTAAATAACTATATTATAATTGACTTCTTTTTGATATTATTTTAAAGTCGGCCATGAAAAAATCACACTGCATAGAACAGACCATGGAATTGCAGCGTTAAAAGGTGAATAATGACGTCAAAAGTCTCTTTTTCTTAGCTGCCAAGAGAGGTGAAAGCATTCCAGTACAACTGAATAATAATAACACTGGGCAGTAAAAAATAATTTTTAAATGTTTCGAGCACTTCATGAGGCAATTCCTACTAATTTGGGCTGAGAAAAATAAAAACATGACAATGAAACGTTTTAATTAGCTCTAGTTTATATGATTATATATATAAGGTGGAAGTATTACATAATAACGGATTGAGAGAAAAGGATACATTTTAATTACATACATCTAACAACAATGAAACCGAATTTGATTTTTTTAACTGGCAATTACATGCTAAGAGTTCTAAATTGCTGGAAAAATACTTCGCAGATAGTCGTGTCTGAAGAGAATCGTGTGGTGGCCTATTGACTTCGTCGTCTTTTAGCTTGCCTCTTGTGATGGAGTTCCGCAGAATCGCTATACAAAGACCAAAAGTAATCCGCAAGCATTACTTCATTCCAACGACCCTGATATCTTTGTTCCATAACAGAAATGTCCTGATGGAATCTCTCCCCATGTTCATCACTAACAGCTCCACAACTAGGAGAGCCCGCCTTGGTAGCATGGTGGTAGCGTGTCTGCCTCGCGTTCAAGAGGTCCCGAGTTCGAATCTCGGTCAGGGTGAGTTACCTGGATAAGGTTTTCCCTTATCCTGAAAGGCGAATGTCGGGTAACTCTAAGTCCATGGACCCCGGACGCATTTGAGAAACATTTCACCCATTCCATTCATCGTCCGATATGACTTAACGTTGGAGGACGTAAATTACAAAAAAAAAAAAAAAAAAAAAAAACCACAACTAGCAGGGAAAAAGTCTAGGTGGGACTGGAGAAACTGGATCTTAAGGGACGTGTTGCATCCAAGGTTACGGTACTTTTGCAGGAGCACTGTCACCAAATGCTTGTAGTTGTCATCTCTTTTGTTGCCTAAAAATCCATGAATAACTCCTTGAAGGCTTCCCAAGCTTCCTTTTCTTTCCCCTCCAAAATTAGGTCAAGTTCAGGATCCTTTACAAGTTCTTATTTGTGGTGTGACCAAAATGCCTTCCTTAACTTTTTCATCACCTAATTTCCAAAATTTCTCTCTGATTGTGTTTTGTTATTTGACAGGTGTGCCAACTCCCAAAACAATTCCCCCAAATATAAAATCTTCACTCTAAAAAATGAAATGTCACTTTGTCTTCAAAACAAGAGCTATTCTATCACTTTATGGTGATTTTTGAATTCAGCAGATGGAAATACATGTAAATTCACTATTTTTAAGTCCGAAACATTTTCATTGTTGCCCAGTGTAATTAATAATAGTAATCATAATAATGATGATAATGATAATAATTAATAATGATAATGTTTTTGATTTACGTCCTCCAACGTTAAGTCATATCGGACGATGAATGAAATGGGTGAAATGTTTCTCAAATGCGTCCGGGGTCCATGGAGCTTAGTTGCCCGACATTTATCTTTCATGATAAGGGAAAACTCCGGAAGAAACCTTATCCAAGTAACTCACCCTAACCAAGATTCGAACTTGGGACCTCTTGAACGCGAGGCAGACACGCTACCATCTACGCTACCGAGGTGGGCATGATAATAATGATAATAACGATAATAGTGATAAAACCAGCAGGAGGAGTTGTTCTTTTAACAAATTACATTTCTTAAAACACGTCCAGTATAAAGGAAGATATATTTTCTGTGGTGAGTTGGCTTGGCTTGACCATGATGAAAAATTAAAACAGAATATTTTAAAGAATAATTTGTACCTATAGAAATAAATTATAGGGGATAAATGTAACATAGAATTACGTTCGGTGGTATTGATGTTGCTATATTTTGAAAGGCTACCAACAGAAGGATATGGACACAGTTTATTTAAGTGTTTGTTTCGTGTCTTTCTTTCATCTCAGGTTTACTGTAATAGAAATTACAACATGTCATTCCGAATTGACACAGGAGCCTTAGTGCTCGTATACTTTCCTTGGAAGGAAACGTTTTACCACTGGAAATGCTTTGCTTTTGTTTTCCTTTCCTAAAATCTTCGCAGAGAGAACCGTTTAGCCGCTCGATCTCCACTTTTCTTCTGTGTAAATAGAAGCAGGAGTACTTTTGTATTACGTTTACAGCTAGAAAGCTCTGAGGTTCACTTCTTTTTTTGTTGCTCTCAGCAAGGAATGAATTAAGTACTTTAGTCAGTGCAGTGTATTGTTTTCTTTCTTTAGGAGCAAACCATTTACATTTTAAAGAAGAGGAATAAGAAATCTCAGTAAGTTGATTTTAAACCCTAATCTCATTTCGTAAATTTCCAACAAGGCCTGGAAGATTATAATAACCTCAGCAGGAAAGCATCTCTGGCAAAAGTGAGAGCACTGACATAACCAAATTCCATCGTAAGGTATTCATAATAGATGATATTTTTCTATGAAAATATATTTGCGTAAATGAACGAAAAATATAAACTTTCGTTTTCCAAACAAATTACATGTTTTTACTTTCCTTATTATAATAGACAAACGCTAGGTATCCTTCTATTAATAGACGATGGTTTATGCTAATAATAAAGTAAAAGGTAAAGATTCATAGCAAAACAGACATTCTCAGCAACCAGTCTTTTCTGCTCCTACCATGACCTCTCGGAGCAAAAGAGGAAAGGCAACGTGCCCCACATGGGTGGGGTGCATAACTTTTACAGACAAAGCACACTTCCACCGCCCAGCAGCACACGCCTAGGCCAAAACCCTCAAATAGATAACAGAAGGAAAGATGAGTACATGAAATGAGGAAGGAAAGTCGTGGCAGAAGAGAGAACCTCCTAGGATTCGCCTACAGTAGAAATCCTGAAAGCACCGAAAACCCTTGGCATGCTATAAGGACAAAAAAACAACAAAAATACCGATAAAAACTATACAAAAGCACCGTTTAACCTCAATATTACAATAGGAAAGTAGACTAAATATGAATAACAACACTTTCCGTTAAGAAGTATCACTTGTATACAGCTAAAAGAAAACGTTAACTAATTAGTTTATAATCATTATTTGAAGAAACAGGTATAAACAACCCAAATTTAGTCACCATTCATTTATTACTGTGTAACCAGAACTTACAGTAATGTCTTGGACCTAATGAGATTCTAGGACACATAACACTATTAAAATTTAGTTTGTATTACCCTTTATTTTACATATATAATTCCAAATATTATTAACCATCCGGTGTTAAATTTGTACCTTTTGTTTACTTATTTACTTACTGTTTAATTCATGCAGCAGGTATGTATGAAATGTAAGTTAATATTTAAGGAAAATCCATCAACAGAAATTATGTAGATGTAGAGGAATGCAGAGAAAAGGAGGGAGGTAAATTACAGCCTCTTTTGTTAATACCAAGTGGCACAACTGCCCAAACTTTCAGGTAAGCGAACTTGGTTCTGCTCCGAAGGACAAGAGGCAGTTCCCAGATTTGAACTAGTAGTCCGCTTACACCACTGCCGTCCGTTTAAGTGGACTTACCCGTTGCGTTGTGCAACTGTTTTAACGTAAGAAGGGATATCTGCTTCCGCGGAGGACGGGGCAGTTGGTCCTCCTGGTGTAAGGTAAGTGACGTTGCCAGCTCCAATAGCTCTTCTATATACATAAATTCATTGACGTTTGTTAGTCTTAGAAAATCTTGAACGGCTGAACCCATCTGCCTAATTTTGGTTGTGAAATATTTTTATAAGTCCAAGGAAGGTTTAAAAGGTGAGAAAAAGAACCTGAAGTGATAATGGATCAGTTTATTGAGTAAACATAAAATTACACAAGCTAACTTTTACGGAACACATACACCTTCTTTTATTTTAGAAACAAAAGCATTACAAAGAACAAAGATATTCCTCTATTTGCCAGTCCTTAAAGCTATTTTTATTAAATAAAGCCTATTGTTTGTTTTCAAAACTGAAACTTTTGTGTGTAGCAGAATAATAGTATACCTTTCGAGGAATAGACACAAAATTAATTTCTTAACGCACTCTAACAGTAAATATTTGACCGCAGAGAATTCTCAAATATTGGTGAATCCTTGGATACCTTGTGAATTAGGAATGTGAATTGAATTGACATAAAATTAATTGAATTCCTTTGTGACTTTGTGAACTTCGCGGAAACTTTTTAACTATACCACGGAGAAAATGACCTGACTTAAGTCGTAGCAGTCCGTCAAATGTGCGACGGACTACTTCACGTGTTGACCGCACTGATGAGTAGCGAGACGCAGTTAATGCTAATAGTCGTGTTGGTATGTCAGAATTGCGTTCTAGAATGTCTGTTTCTTTCGGGAGAGTTGTTTTCATATAAATCAGTTTACACAGCCATAATCTAGGATGGCGTAGTCAACTATCCCACAGAGTTTTTAAATTCTTTGAATTGCCTGGACTCCCATCTCACAATTTAAAATTAAAGGTAGGATTAGTTGTGATCATGATACATAACATCAACCTACTACGACTGTGTAATGGAACGAGACTAATTGTGAAAAAGCTAATGAATAACGTCATCTAGGCAATAATCATCAAGGGAAAGCACAAAGGAGAGGATACCTTGATTCCGCATGTTCCCATGATTCCAACGCATTTACCTTTTGATTTTAAGCGTCTACAATGTCTCGTGCATTTGGCCTTTGTGATGACCATAAATGAATAGCTAGAGCAGTCGTTGAAAGTTTGCGGATTCAACTTGGAGTTTTCCTGTTTCTCTCATGGACGATTATACGTCACGTATTCTCGCTTCGGAAAGCCATCTTTATATATACGCACCACAAAAATGGCAAACAATATTGTTTATCAGACATCTTTAAATTTATCAACTTATTTGTAACTGTGTTGTATTTTAAACTTCACCCCCAATTGAAGAATAAATAACTAATCCGAATTTGTTTTATTTTATAGATAAGCTCAGACAACCTTTATTGGCTGGGTCACCTAGTATTAAATAGATACACACTTTCGTATGAGCTATTACAGAATCGCACCCCATTGTCTTTAAACTAAGGATTTGGCATCGTGAGGTTTGCTTTAAACTCTAAACGAGTTAACATAAATATTCCAAGTTCTGTCAACGGGTGAATGTGAGTTCCGAGTCGTATGTTTCGAAAAATATGTGCAATACAATTCATAATGGAAAAATGCAAAAACATTCATGCTCTTAGCTGAAGTTGTAGTTTCATTATTTTAGCCTTAGGTTGCACTTGTCCTAGCCTTTCGTTCTGGACACAATTATATATTATACCAGATGGACTCTCAAAATTCTCAAAACACAGCACAAAAGAAGAAAAATGTTAATAAAAGCTTTATAAAAGCGTTGTCAAAATGGGAAATATTTAACTAGAAATACAAGAATTTGTAATATGTAACCATCACACACAAAATACTAAGAAAACACAAAATTTACATACAAAGAAGTAGGACATGTTTGTTCTGCTTCGGTGCTGTTCCTATTATTCATGCTCAGTATAATAATTACATATCAGAGAGGTTTCATTTCTGCTTGTGAAACACTACTCTTTACCCAAAACGTGAAAAGCTGCGAACTGCAATAAATGAATATCCGAATATCGGGTTATGATCCAGAACCTAAACATATAAACTTCCGCTTCTGCATTACCCTTTTGTTAGCTATGTTTGGGCTCCGTAGAGATTTTTGTAGTCAATAGCATTATTGAATTCCTTTGTGTTATTTTATATCTATATACGATAAATAATTATGTGAGTAATACATTTCGTATTGCTATCACAGTCTAATATAATACGTTCGGAATTTGCAGTAGCATTAATGCTGTTGTAATTATTGAATATTTATGTTGTTACTCCATCAGAGGAGATAAATAATATTTGTTATTTTGTTGTCTGAGGCAGTAAAACCCCAAGTCATTAGTTTTATTGCGGCAGTGTTCGTGGTGCTAAGTTGTATATAGTCTAACAAGGTTTTTAGGTTTCACATAAAATTAAATAGTTAATTATGTGAAATAGAGTAGAACTTAGAATGCTTATTATTGCCTTCGTACGATTATCTGTACCAAATTTGGAGGAACCCAATACAGCAGGTTGCTTAGAAGCCTTTGGGAAACATATTGTCACCTAATTATAGGAAAGCACGACCAACGGCAGCTGAGTAGGGGACCAGAGGCATCGGGGCTACGCCCACCCATTTATCTCAGTCACTAACTGAGGGGATGATTAGGGAATTGTCACTGGTCGCTGGCCGCCTCTTCCCCCTTCCCCTGTCGTCTGGAACCTTCGCGGTGATTAACTGAAACGAGAGACTTCGAGAAACAGATATATCCCTATAAAGGGGGCTGCAGTGAGTGAGTTCAGTCAGTTCTTGTCAAGCAGCGTAGGAGCGCCGTGTTAGTGAACGGACGAGAAGACTGTGTACGTACATCGGAAGAGTGTACGTAACTGTGAGCGTGCAGTGGAACTGTAACGGACGAACTGGTGAATCGTAATTGTGTGCATTACGTAATTCTGTGTAATTGGCAAGTGTTCAACTGTAAGTCGGTGGAAATAAAGAACATTTTGAGTTTGTGCAATTGGACTTTTAATTTCGCAAACCCACAAAGTCACAATATATATTATACAGGCTGTAACAAAAAGTTAAGTCAAGATTTGGGAAAACAGTTATTGCGGATAGAGGATAAAAAGATATATGAATGTTGGTACGAAAACTGTTTATTTACTTTTAGAGAATCTTTTGTACAGCTGAATCTCATACAACATTCAATGATGGAACAGTGAGAAAACGTAAAATCACAGCACATATTCAAAATGAACTCTATTAGCTCCAATGCATCCTTCAACTCGTCATCGCATGGACTCCCTGATGTACCGAGTTAGTCCTGGAGAATTTCATAGGTTGGTAGCCTTCCAAAATAGTAGCACGAAGAGTCTCTACATCTGGAACTGGAGTTGCATTAAGAGATTTCAAATGTCCCCACAAATAAAATATCTAGTGCGTTTAAGTCAGGTGAGCGCGGAGTCTAAGGAATTGGTCCACAGCTTCCTTGAAAACAGTTGTTTTAGTTCAGGCCCCAGGAATTGAAAGTTATTTAAATGTATTTAATAATAATATTTTAAAGATCGGTATGGAAACATTATGCGTAATGAATGAAAGTGTGAAATTCAGTGGGTCATGATATGATGTAATGTGTAAATGATATGATGCAATGTGTTGGTATTGGTTGTTATAATTGAGTGAACCAGTGAGAAAGAAATTCTTTGATAGTTATAGCAACGAAGGGAGAAAAAGAACCCCTCGGTAGCGCATATGGTAGCATGTCTGTCTCACTTTCAAGATGTCCCATGTTCGAATATCGGTCAGGGTGAGTTATCTGGATAAGGTTTCTTTCCGGGGTTTCCCTTATCCTGAAAGACGAATGTGGGGTAACTATAAGCTCTACGGACCCAGGGCTCACTTGAGCATTATTTTTCTCCCATACTATTTATCGTCCGATATGCCTTAACGTTAGAGGACGCGTAAATTTAATAAAAATGGAGAAATTAAAACATTTTGGAGAAGAGGATAGAAAAGATAGCTCTTTTGACTTAAGAAAGCCGAAGGAAAGGGACGTACAATTCTGTTTCAGGACGAAATATTGTAAAACGACTTAAAATTTATTTCTGGAAAATTATAACAAAGCAATACGATTTTTGTGTAATTTATTGTACGAAAACTAGTAATAAAAGATAAAGTGAACTAAAAGATTGGAATTTTTAAATGAAATTACGGTGATTTGTTTCGAAATGTATTTAAAAAAGGAAGTTAATTCCTTCGCTCACAACCACACCTGAGTTTACAGAGTTCTTATGTACCGACTGGAGCAGCGCTGGGGACCGAGCAATATATCTGGGTAAAATATTCATATTTAGGAGGAGACCATCATTCCAACATTTTAACCGTAGGACTTCGGTGACGTTGGGTCATACAAACCAGGAACCAGGGAAATATATTGGCTACTTATAGCTTCCCGACGTAGTGCTGTGAGAAAATCATTTGCAACGTCTCCACGTACGTAATTACGACTGCATATGGCTGACCAATCTGGGGCTTACAGATAATTAATCAGAGATCATTGTACCATCATCTCTATCACCCACACACGTATGTAATTTTGTTACATCCTATGCAGCTACAGGGAAAACTGCTATTCTGAAATCGACGGATAGAAAGCCTGAAATGAGGAGGATCTCCATCGTGCATGAACCGAGTACCGGTGCCTAACAAACACACTGCTTACTGTTCTGTAACACAATGACAACAAAGATGAAGTTCTTCACCTCCGCCTAATTTAACCAGATGTAAAAGCGAATATTTACTAAACTACTGTTCTATTGTGGTGTTATGGCCACAGGACAAACTATGTAGTATACACCCCACAGTGTAAGCAGAGTTGCAGAAAAGGTGCTGTACCATTAAAATAAACAAATTCTGAATCTATGTTCATATAACCTATTTTTATCCTCTATATGCAAGTGATATTTTACCAAAGATTTGACATATCCTTTTGTTACACCCTGTATACATTTCCATGTAAGTAAAATGGGAGTAAAAGAATTCAGTAGCTGATTAGGAAATCTTTTAAGGGGCTGCAGCAAGGGATGACTTTAAAATTTCGTATATTTGCATAACTAGGATAAAAAATGAATGACATTCCTTTTGAAAGGAGAATATATGTATTTTAAAATCCATAGCACAGAAAGGAATATATAGGAAACCGGTAACTCCATAAAACAAGAATATATTTCAGATACATTGTCAGCTTTAATGCGACCTGTATTTTTGTTGTAGAATTTTATACTCATGCAAAAGTGATTCAGAAATAGATTACTTCAGAGATAATTTTTAGTAAAACATCTTTTTGCCTTGAACATATCTTCAATTTACTTTCTGGAATTTAACACCTTTTCGTTTTTGTCATGCGGTTCAAACACATACATTTTTCTAGAAGTGCGTTTTAATTTTCACAGTTTGTTTCGGGTTCAGGGACTTTCAAAATATTTTTTCCTGTATCGATTTTTGGATGGAATACAATACTTCTGCTTACCGTAAGTGAATAGTTAGTAAAATTACTAATACTAAGAAATGGACTACCACTATTACATATACAAGAGGAAAAGATATAAATTTTAATCAGTGGAATTCCTGGTTTAACAATTCAATTGTTAAAAGAAACATACACACCATATGTGACAAAGGACATGAGCACGAAATGCATTCGTTTAGTTTCCATTTTGTAAAAGAAATAAGAAGAAATGAGATGATATAAAACCCTTGGTGGAAAAAGGAAGCTTTTGTAACGTTCTGTTTAAGTGAACGAACCTGTACCCCAACGCCCCGTCCTCCAGCAAGGCCGTTATAAATTTACAGCTCGGTCTGTCGAACATTTTGTATGTACGTACATAGCGCCTGCGCCCCGGTGCCTTTCAAATATTCACAGCCTTTACAACCATCCTCTTTCTCTCAAGTGGATATATTTTTTTTTCTATTACGGCGACATACCAGTCTTTAGCCTAATAGCCTGCAAGTGCTCCTAATGTAGTGGATTATATTCTGATATTACTTTTATTGCAGTCGATAGCACTGAAGTTCTTATGTTACACAAAAAGCTATATTCCAAAAATGTATTAGTGATATGGGGGAAGACAACACTTTGAACTTTTCCTATAAATTTCTATTTCCCTAACGTAAACGAATGCTAGAGTAATTTCATATTTAACAGTATTTGAAGACAGGACTTTCACAAGTGCACAAGTCCAGTCAACTAAGTTTCGAGAAAATCAACATAAACTTCTAACTTCTGAAATGATATGCCAATATTATAATTTTTGCAACACATTCTTTGGCTCATTATATTTGTTGTACTGTTCAGTAATTTCAATTACCATTGGTATTCTTTTATAACATGTATAATGCATTTGTTGGACTTGTGCAGTTATGAAACATATCTGGGTGGTGTAACCGCAGTAGCAGGCAGTGATTAGGAGGCGGCGAAATAATCGAACTCAGATAATTAAAACAGAAGATAAATTAATAAAAATGCCTTGCTAAACTAATATAAAAATCTTGTTATAATGATATGAAATTATAATGGATAGAGTAATGATTCAAGTAGAATTAGAAGGGAAGAATATAATTTAATATGACATATATAATAGTATACAGGCAAGAAAGAGAAAATATTCTTATAAAAATCTGTACACGTTGAAGAGACAGGAAGGAAGGACCGTTACCTTCTTTGTGCTAGTAAAACTTCATTCTCTGAGAACTATAGAACACTGCCAGCCTGGAATGTTTCGGGACAAAGGGCTTTCAAAATCCAGTTGAGCATGAACGCTAAAGAGATTTACTTCGCTGATTTGATAACGTTGTATACCGTTACAAACAACTCAGGGTAGGCGTTCCCCAACTCAGGGTGGGCTGAACGTCAATGAGTTAGATGAATTATGCAAACCAATGCGAAAATTCGAAATAAATGAGAAACCAATAATAATGTAGCATTTGAGAAGGGTGTGCTAGTTTGGTCATGTGATAAAGTTAGAGAGGGGGTCAGAATAAGGTTCGAAGTAAGAAAAGTGAAGTAAGTAAGAAAAACTTACTTAAAAGGTGATACTACGACAGGAAGGATGTGTTCATGCGCGTCAAGAAGAAAAGCGAAGATTTATAAGTCTGAAATGTAGGGAAGTTATGAATAGCGCAACCAGCGTAAGTGGAAGCAGCATTAGAAGTTTATTAGAGCAAAGTAGTCGCCGTATAAACCGCGCGTAAGTAAATTTAAACAAGTAATCCAGGGTTTCAAGTAAAATTGAATTTATGTTAGGAATTTTACTAACAGGTAGTTACCGATCCAAGTCGATAAGCAAACTTAGTAGGAACTAAACCAAATAATTCTGCAACAAACAAAGTGCTATTAATACGACTGAGTAGCCAACAACCACCAAAATCCATTTCCTACAACCATTCAACTGAGGATAAGAGAACTCATAGCTCCAATTAAAACCCAATCAATTTAACACTGGTATGCGGGTTTGCCACAGTGTACAAATGCATGGAAAGGACTGTATTATCACATGCATAGAGGATTTATCTCTAATGATGCAAGGAATGGTGAAACTGTTTTATAGTACTCATATGTGTGTTGAACCACGTTTTATTTGTAGCATAATAACAAAAACAGACATTATATTCATTCAGTTACCCTTATCTGAATCCCACACCTCACTTCCTGATTCTTCCCCATTAGATATCTGTTCTTTGCTATGTTTATCACACAGAGTTTGAAAATACGATTGATTTTCAGGAAGAACTGAAGCAAGATACTTTGAAATGTCCTTGGCTTTCGAAGCTTTCAGAGGAATTTCTTTATCATAAGCTTTCTTCAGTATGGTTTCAGCAAACTTTATGTTTCCTTTGATTAGGAATGTCTCCGCCCTTAAACCATTAGAGCTCTTGCTAGCAGTAGCAATGTTTGATCTATATTCAATAATCTTATATGTAGTCACCTTTCACTTCTCTTTCTTTTTTGCCATTGGCTTCCTTGCTGAAAGCCATGTTATAGTCCTTGACCATAGAATGTTGAACATCACATACTTTAATGCTCTTGGATGAGTCCTTTATTACGCGTATGCGCACGATGCAGGTCTGAGTTGCATAACAACACAAGTCCCTGGAGTTTTGTAGCAATAAAAATCACTAAACTGGCAGCAAGTGGAAATTCCTGAAACTTGAGGAGTTTTTAAAGTCATATGATAGAGCTCAGTGAGATAATTAGAACGATATATAGTGCAAAAAGGTGGACTTGTGCACTTACGAAAGTCATGTCTTCGTTTTCTTTCAACCTTCTCATTTTGTTTCCTTTTATTTTTCAGATATGCTAAGATTTGTGGCTTAAGACGATGCTGGACACATGGCGCGGATGCTTGCTCAAAGGAAAGAGTTTTCCCCTGGACGTAAGAGGGCTGCCCTTTCGACAGATCTTTCCATTACCTTTCAAGGCAGTTCCAGAAGTGGGATGGGTCTGGACTGTTAGGTACTTCATCTGTAGCTTATCTGCAGCCTGTAGTTTCCGGTGGGCACTTCACTTCATCTCTTACTCTGAATGGTTTATGGTTTAACAAAGTTAGAGTGTGTGAGGTATCCCACTTGATTGTCTAGTACCAGACGCGACAGCCCAAAGAGGGCCAAAGCCTAACGACCCGACTGCCGGCCTCACGCCCACTTGCGTACGGCAGAGGTAGGCGATCATCCAACCGATACGGGGAAGAGAGGTGGTCAGCTTCTCGGCATCTCTCAGCCGGAACGTTGGTTTTCTTGACCAGGGCATGAGCTCCTCAATTTCCTCACGATGCTGAGTTGTGACCGGTCCTATACCCGGGACTTAAAATCCACACCCCAAGGGGGCATCGAGGCCGGGACCGTGGCAAGGGACCAAGGTATGCTGCCTCAGCCCGCTACGCCACGGCGTAGGACCTTGATTGTCTAGCCGACACCTATATTACAGTATTCATATAGAACTCTTTCTTATTTTACTATTTTAAATTTATAATGCATTACTTTCTCTGCCAGTAAATACAGGTGGGCTTGTATTTCCCCAAAAAAGACTATTAAGAGTTCTTCATAAGTACACGTTCTGAGGCCTCCTGAATTTATAAAGGGGCATTTATATAACAATATTGTTATATATATCTATATAACAAATGAGAGGTAAAAAGCTGATTTTATGGAACAGTCTGTGAAATCTCTTCATTTTTGAATATTCTGTGTAATGCATAAACCATAAGATATATCCGCTACGGCATTATACTAAAAACGTAATCTGTTTCAAATATACAACTTATATTAAATAAATTTTTGTGGCATCAATGATTTACATACTATCTATTGTTGTTGGTATCAATTATTCAGTAGTTTTCAAGTTTTTAGAGGTTGAGTTTATCAGCAAGATGACTTCGAAATGATACGTGAGGTCATAGTTTAAATCAAGCTAGATTCATCCTTTCTGACTGCGGTTCTTGCCAGATATTTCTCAAAATGACAAAAATAAAACATAAAAATAAAGTAATAAAAATAAACATTCAATTGTTTGTTTAACTATATCCTTGTACCCACGCCAATTTGTGCAATGAAGCCATTTGTACAAAAGTTAATAGCAATAACTGAAATTATCGGGATACAAGGCTTTATAAAAGGTTGTATAAAATAAAAATAGTGGGGAGGCCATGCAAAAGTAACACATTGACACTTTATCCTACATATTATGATATTAAATAATATATAAGTGATTGCTTGCATGCTATACTATGAACCAATATTTAATTGTTTACATTTTAAGATAACAAATGCAGCTCGAGTTCTTATAACCAACCTATCGAATGTAAAGGAAAAATGATTACCTTCACATATATCTCTTAAGCCAGCCTTCCACAGAGTCTATTATTCTATTCTATATTAATAGAGAGTTTCAGAAGTGTATTCGTTGTAGGTAAATAAGTATACAGGAAGCTAGGGTAGTTGTCAGATTTTTGAAAAGCGATCGGCTACATTATGGCTTTGAAACCCCTGTTTTAAATAACCATGAATAGTAAATGGCTGCATAATCTTAAATAAAATTATTTAAAAGTTTATATCGATAACTGCAAATATTTTGGAGATACCTAAGTCTACGAAAAACATTCATTCTGCCCCACTGTGTTTTAATGAGATGTACAGTTTTCATGCTGGAGGCCTTTGTCTAAAATTAATGAGTGGGTACTGTTTAAGGACACTTTTACTACATGCGGCACCGCAGGCAGTGATACTGATGATATATTAAATAAGGAAAGAGCACTGTTGGAAAACATGGCGGGGAAAACCGGAGATCCAAGAAAAAACCGCCACAGCGCCGTGTCGTCCACCACAAATCTCACTGGGATCGAAAACGGGCCGCCTTGGTGAGAGTTAATCGGTCTAACCGTCCAGCCACAGCCCGAGGAAAATTGGAATGTTTTATCTGTCTTGCATATATCTTAAGCGTTTGATATTTTAACCAAACACTTTAATGTCCTTTTGGAGAAGAGAAAAAATAACTACACTTCTTGTAAGTAGGACTTCCGAGAGGAGGGATTTAATTCACAATTGCCGTGTTTCATGGTGGCAAAATGAAATTAAATAACAATTTTAGCATTTGTTGGATGTTCAATAATTCTGAATTCGCAGACTCTCTCCTACTCTCCTACTCTCATGGACTTTTCTGAAAGCACTTCAACACGTGTGTTGTACGTGTATTGCAGATATTTTCACGGCAAATGAAACGTATATCTTTAATTTTATGGGAATAGCCAATGAAGTTTTCTACATCTACATGAATTGCTTGCAGTTCCTAAACTCTAATAGGTAGATGAAATGTTACCACACAAAGTATGTGGATCTGTCAAAGCACAAACCTTATACTAAGTAAATACTTTTATTAACTCATTCCTATGCAATTTTCAAATAATTATAATTTTTTAAAGTTCTAAGTCACTACTCATGTTTCGTTGAGATCATATGTCGATCTGAGCAACTCATTGGTTAGGTTGCCGCTTCAAATCGGGTCATGGTCAGAAAGGGCAGAGAAACATTAGCAATTACAGGCTCGAAAATTTGTCCTTCTGCTGGAGCTACCTTGAAAGGGTGATGAAGGACCCATCGATCAAGCAGTTCTCGGTCCTTCCTTTGAGCAAGCTTCCGCGCCATTTGTCGGTAACAGCATACGCCACAAAACCTAGAAGGACATGTGGAAAATAAAAGGGCAATGATGGTAAAGAAATCGCCATCCAGCAATTAGCTTACCGACTAGGGAAAGCTTCAAAGAACACAATATCCACGTTACCATGGAGCAATCTATTATTATAAACAAAAGTGCTCCTTTGTTTATTATACTTTCAAAGGAAACAGTAAACACGGAAAAATGAAACGAAAATGTGTTTTCTTCCTCGTTCCAAGTAACCAAAGTTTTGTCTACATTACTCAGTCACGATTGAAAGAGAAGCACTATAAAGGAAGTGAGTTTTCTTATTCCCATTACTTCGTAACTATTTACGTGATTTATCTGACGCACTTTAGGGGGTCACTGAAGTCAATCACAGTAGTGAACTGCAAGACATTCAGCAAACGTAATCAAACACTATTTATAAGTCTATAGCTTTTTGAAAACGGCAATAAGTAAATAAAATATATATATTTTTTTCTTTCCCCTTCTCACCAATGCTGGTGCTAGGAGTCGCTCGGGTGTCCTCAGAGCGAGGGAGCCGAAGCATTTGACCTGAGATACCGGGGTTGAGGGGTCGGCCCAACGCCTGGTATGATGAAGAGATGAATCATGGAGCAATTTTGGAATGATGGTAGGGGAAACCGGAGGACCCTGTGTGAACCCACCCCAACGCTATGTTGTCCACCACAAATCCCACTTTGCGGGCGCCTGGGATCGAACCCGGGCCACCCAGGTGAGAGCCAAGCGGTCTAACCACTCAATAAAATATATGCAATAATATAAATAACTTTAAAAATTGTCATACTGAATATCTCCAACAATTTATTCCTCTATGGAAGATACAATTTATAATTACGGTATCTGTTTATAAAGCTCTATACACTTAGCTGTGCATGAGGCACTTCATAGTAATTTTCTCACATTACATTTTCTTGCTATTTTTCCTTATTTAGACTTATATCTTGTATGCAAAAAATGGGACAGGATCTCGAGGATTTTCCAAAAGAGGTGAAGGAATACAAAAAGGTCCAGTTGAAATTTATATTAATGTCTTGGAGTTTGAAACATAGCACAAGTATGCACTTTTTATTTAGTTTTTTCCAACTTCCAGTATAAAACATTTTATAAAACCTCATTTTAAAGTTACCATTGGAAAATTCATTTAGCATAAGTAAGCATTGCTTCATTTTCTAACTATTCAGTACTTCTGCAAGCAAATATTGTCACCGAGGCATTGTTCTGCTGCGGCCGCAAGCCGCAGCCGGCGCGTGGGCGAGCGCTGAACGCTTGCCGAGAGAGACAGATACAGAGAGTTGTCTGGATAGTTCCGTCTTTGTCTCGCTGTGTCGCAAGTGATCAACTGCATCCTAGAAAAATGGCTGGAGGTGTAAAATCCCGCAAAGTGTTAGAGCTGATTGAGTTGCCAGTCAGTTGTCAGGCAGTTGCTAGTGATTTGGTAATTAAGTTACAGCTGTGCATTCATTGTGAGCATGTGAACATTTGAAGTGTACCGCAGTAATTTCTTTAGCTTTTTACGTGTGGTGAAGCAACGAGAGACCTTGAAGACTGCTGCTGTATATGTCACGGTATTTTCGGCTGCAAGGGGTGTACAAAGCGCATTTTTACTTGAATAAAGTGCATTTTAAATGTCTGCAAACAAGACTTAATTTTTCGAACCCACAAACTCACAATATATTTTAATTTCGCTATTTAAATATGAACTGATAGCTTAAAAATACAGTTTCAAATTGTAGCGTTTACCTATCGAATATAAAGATCAAGTTTTTATACACACTAAAACAGTTATGAACATGAACCATATCCATTTCTGGAAACCTTACATTTGTTACCGATGTTTTAAGGTCTGAGTGTAATACGAGGTTATGAAATTTATAATGCGATGTAAAAGCACAGTAAAATGGACATTTTAAGATGACTTAAGTATGTATAAAGCGGAACATAAAGTGTAGAAACAGCAGGGAAGATGTATCGACCCGCGATTTTTACTTGGTATCCTGTTCATAGACAATGTGTCGAATCGTTCGAGTTTCATCATAAGATCACATATTTATTTATGTACTTAAAATTTAGCACATAATGTTGCGTGTTTACCAAATTTTAACAGTGTAGATAAGGCTAATGAAGAATTATGTATAATTGCCTTCAATTACTACTTTATCCATAAGCAAGTGACTTAAAAATTCAGTATTTTGATTTCGTGTTTTACACAGATATATGTTTTGAACTCTCCTGAACCACAAAAAGGTAGGACAAGTTTCTTATGGATAGAGTCAACATGAAAAATTCAATGCCATGGCCGGGATTTGAACCACGGATCTTCTGGTTTCCGTCCAGTCTCCCTTAACTTTTGAGCTACCATGGCCAACGTGCCGTCCTGACATTAAATTCTCCAGTTGACTCGTATATTTCCCTGGTAGACCACAAGGGGAGAAATGATTAATTTTCATCAATTAACTAAAATGATAAAGTTAAATGATGAAGCCTGGGACTCAAGTACTTACGATAGTAAGTCGCCACAGACGGTGTATCTCGGATGCAAGAGCCCCTAGTGGTCTACCGGGGAAATATACGAGTCAAATGGAGAATTTAATGTCAGGACGGCACGTTGGCCATGGTAGCTCAAAGGTTAAGAGCGACTGGACGGAAACCAGAAGATCCGTGGTTCAAATCCCGGCCATGGCATTGAATTTTTCATGTTGACTCTATCCATCAAAAACCTTAGCCTATATACGGCTAGTGTGAAGAAATGATAAATTTCCATCAATTAACTAAAAGGTTTCTTATGTATATGTGAGGAATATAACATAAAAAAACAAATTCTATTACTATAAAAAATCAACATCTTCCAGATATACAAGAAGATTCAAACAAAAATTCTCACATAATAAACTACTTTTTACATTAAACTTTTTTATATATTTGCATAAAACTGTATATTTCATTGAAACTGATATCGAATACAATTATTTGTGGCTTTAACCATATTCCAGATGTGATATCGCTTTATTTTCCTGTGTTTTTCTTATTCCTACAGCGAAATGCGCAGTAAAAGTAATTTTAGTTAACAATAAGCGGATAGATAAATATTTTTGAATAGATTATAAACAAGTGGGCAGAAAAAGTTCTATGGATTCAACACCTATTCTTTTTTCTCCGCTCTTATCAGGTGCCAGCCTGGAAAAATATATTAGAGCATTGAGGAAACTAAAAATAAAATATGCAAGGAACATAATAAGCTAACGTGAAATGAACCAGTCCAAATTTTGCCTTTTGTTTTACCCCCTCATCCATTATTCGAATTCACATTCACGTATTTTGGATACCAATTTAGCAGTCACTTAACTTGGAGGCCTAGAGTGCAGTTTATATTTGTCTATGGCATTCGTCGACTAATACAATAATTATTGGCTCTGGTCCCATTAACTAAAGAAGACATGGGTGCAATGAATGTCACTTTTATATGTACAATTTTCCATGCGTTTTAAATTAAATAAATTTCACACACATGAAACAAGCTTAAAACTTCATAATAACGACCATAACATGTAATTTGCAATATGGAATTGGAACCTCCGAATTATTATTCAAAGTTTGTAGCGTGAATAAAATAAAGGAGCGTGGTATAGTAAAATGTCACGTTCATTATATGTAATGTTTAATTTCTTGGTCATTCTGTAATAGTTACTGTAGCTTCATAGTTTACCTGAGTCACTATAAACCATAGTTGCATTGCCATTTATTGCATTGCTCTTGATTTATGGGGAAGTACTGGCTAGTCTTTCAGTGTGAATTTTGTTATTGTGATGCTGGTCCGATGGTGTCAGTCGCCTTTATGTTTCGTAGTCATATTCCTGTATTTTACTTTTGTATTTGGTGTAGTTTTAGATCCTAGTGTAGGATATTCCATCCGATGTGAATAAGAGAAACTGCGAAACCCTAGTCAGGGGTTTCGAAACAAGATTTCTGGCACAAGATTTGAATGCACGAACTGCCTATTACAAGAGACAGATCTCTCGCTGCATTGTGATAGTTTTATTTTAAGTTACGCGTAAATTTTTATCTCTACTCTGTTCTTTTGTATTTTAACCTCGTGTCATTTGGGTATTTTTATGCATTAAGCCAAGGCAGACCAGCGGCCCCTATTCCCGTTCCTATGCAACCCGCACATGAAGGTCTTGCGTGAAAAAGCATGGAACCACCTGCCAAAACGTTCTTTGCAGCTAAATTCGATTCGTTTAACGTATTTTATCTCTCCACTTGGTTAACATCAATTATTAATTGTTGTATCTATGTAAAGAAAAAGTAACAGATACTAATTTCAAAACGTCTTGCTGTAGAGACATCGAGTTTATTACCACTACTTCGACACTGACTTCTGGACACAACTTTTAAAACAATTATTGTAAAAGATGTTAAAATATTACAGAAGTACATATTATAAAATCGGGACAAATTGTTATTTCTTTTTCTGATCATATAAATGTACAAATTCGAATTATATATGTACATGTGTCCACATTGCACGTGCCTGCACCGGTAGCGTGGATCATAGCGTGTTTCCCTCACATTCAGGAGACCCAGTTCGAATCTCAGACTGGGTGAGTTACCTGGATAAGGTTTTACCGGGGGTTTCCCTTATCCTGAAAGACGAATGTCGGATAAATCTAAGCTCTGTGGACACTGGGCTCATTTGAGGATCATTTCATTCATTCCATTCATCCTACGATATGACAACGTTGGAGAACGTAAATAAAAAATATGCAAGTGAGCCTTTAAAACCTGATTTTTTATCTTTGTGAAGTTCATTTGTTCTTTGAAGGGCATGAGAGGTATAAAGAGCTTTTTTCTAATGCTTAGTATAGATTTTTTTTATGAAACTATGTCACGTAATTTATCAACGAAATATGTTAATGCCACAAAAATTTAATCATCGATTATAAAGAATGTATTCGATGAATTATATATAATACCTAAAAGAGAATCATTTTCATTGCATAGCACCAATTTTAATATTTTTAATCGTGTTTTTGGAAGTTCTGGACAATTTCAGAGAGATAATTCACCTACATTGGTTGAAAACTATTGAGGTAATATCTTTTCAGCATCAACTGGTTTAAAACTACCAGAAAATCTTAAATGAAAATAAAATATTAATTTTCGTAGATTAAAGTGCTTTTTAAAATATTTTATAAAATGTGTAAATATTATAAAGCTATAAGCTTAAAACAGTTTAAGGGATTAGCAAACATATAGATCTATTCTTTACTTCCAACTATGCATAAGTCTTCCTAAAGAAATTATATAATTTACATGTTTGGGGATTTTGGAAACATGTAAAAGATACTTTAAAAATATTTATCATTTGTTGCAGAAGAATGCATGCAAGAATTTTTCAGAAACTATTAAAATGAATATTATGTATAATATATAAGGTTTATATTACTATTTTGTAATTTTCACGCTAAGTTACCTACATATTGTAAGAGAGTTTCAACGTCTCAATTAAAACATTTGTCTATGGAGGGAACTATAGACGATTCCACTTTTAAGATCTTGACCTTCGGTTTTCTCAGGAAAGCAGCGAAATTAAAGAAGCTCGCTAACAAAGTACGCAATTAAAACGGTCGTAAAGTCGTTTGTAAGACAAACTGTGTGACATCAGAGGCAAAAGATATTAATGTGCTTAAGGATTTTCTAGGGGGATAAGTAGAGCGCAGATTTAAAAAAAGTGTTTGCTACAGTCATTTGACTGACCACTATGGTTTTTGTGTTAACGACATTGTAGTTATTCATTTTAAACAAAATAAACATTGCAGAAATATTTCATTGTAGATACAAGAGAAATATAGGAGGCTGAGGCGCAGTAGATTTATGTGCTGGCATTTAAATTAGATACCCTGTCCTTCGGATAGCAAAAACAAATGAACAGCAAAAACACTTTTAAAATGACAAAATAGTAATTAAGAAATTATATATGATGATATGACTGAGCCACAAACAATTTGATATAAATTGTCTATTAATGAATGATGTCTACACATTTTATGCTGTAAGTACGAGGGTGGTCTGAAAAGTTTCCGACCTCAACATGAAGATGGCAGCACTCGTAAATAAAATTCATTTTGGACGCTCAGTTGTTGCGTAACAGTCGTTCGAGTGGGTTGATGTGAGGGTTTTTATGAAAATGGACAAAATCGAGTATCGAGCTGTCATTAAATAGTTTTTGAAAGGCAGTACGACTACACAAATCAAAGAGAGTTGGATGCTATGAATGCCGACTCTGCACCATCATTTACCACAGTGAAATTTTGGACAGCTAAATTTAAACGTGGCCGTAAGAGCTTGGGAGGTACTATGAACGTTCGGGACGTCCAAAACTGCAACTACCGACGATAACATCGCTTAAGTTCACCAACTGGTGCTAGACGACCACCTAATTAAAGTAAGAGAGATAGCACGTGTTATGGACATGTGAAAAGA
This sequence comes from Mantis religiosa, assembly GCA_030765055.1. NCBI lineage: Eukaryota > Metazoa > Arthropoda > Insecta > Mantodea > Mantidae > Mantis > Mantis religiosa. Next base: position 60,726,180 of record CM060958.1, on the reverse strand, counting down.
ACATGTTTGTCACATATTAAATCAATTATCCGCGCGTTGGGTACCGCATTTGCTCACGTTAGACCAAAAACGTGTTCAAATGAACATTTCCAATGCTCTGTTGGCGCACTTAGGCGCAATAAATGCGAGTTTTGGCGCCGATTAATTAATATAGATGAAACTTGGATACACCATTATATGCCCGAAAAAAATACAGTCCAAACAGTGCAAAAGGGCAACCAGTTCCAAAAAAAAAAAGGTAAAAACTATTTTTTTTTCAGCTGGGAAAGTGATAGCGACTGATTTTATGTGATAGTCATGAAGTTATTTTAATTGATTAGCTTCAAAAAGGAAACACCATTACAGGAGCATACTACGCATCATTACTTGACAAGCTGAAGGCAGAACTTGCGGGAGAACGGCCACATTTGCAGAAAAAGTAAATCCTGTTTCAACAAGAAAACGCACCGTCACACACCTCAGCGGTTGCAATGGCGAAAATCCATGAATTACGCTTTGAACTGCTTGACCATCCGCCTTATTCACCAGATCTAGCCCCAAGAGACTTATTTTTGTTCCCTCATCTGAAAATTGCGGTCGGAGGACAAAACTTTTCGTCGAATGAAGAGGCAATTGCCTTCGTGAGCAACTATTTTGCAGAGAAACGCGCCTATTACTATTTGGACGGGTTACAGAGATGGGAGCATGGCTGGGAGAAGTATGTAGAGTTTCAAGGAGACTGTGTTGAAAGAAAAAAGAACTGAAAAATGTCTTGTACCTTTATTAAGTGGGAAACTTTTCAGACCGCCTATGTATTTCTTCTTGTTAATTTATTTCTTTGTTAAAAATATGTTGCGTTGCACTCACATGACATTTTATACTCTTGCAGAAACCATATTCTTTGTTGTTCTTCGACAATCAGCTGTTGTATGGCAACGTTTGGAAAGGTAGTAGAATCAGAGTGAAAAATTCAACACCATAGCCCGAATTTGAACTACTGATCTCCCGGTCTCCCTCCGGTTGCTCTAAACTTTGATCTAGCATGGCAACATCCCCGCATGACAATTCTCCAACTGACTTGCATTTTTCCCTGTAGATTACATGGGATCTCGTATTCATATAAGATACCGTATTGGGGACTTACTGTGGTATAATCAACTATGAAGACAATCAGTAGAAACTAATTGTTCCATTCAGCTGGGTATAGGGCAAGTTTTGAAAAGATATGATCAATTTTTACAAATGCTTATTCCTGCACTTCATGCTAATGAAATAAGTGGTGTTCAAATTATCTTCTTGATAATTTTCGTGTACGTGCTAGAAATGTATGGAAATGTACTAGGCTTTAAGAAAACGTCAGATTTTTAACAGCTCAACTAGTGGCTAATTGATGATAATGAGACTCCAATGGTTTTGCCTGACCAAAAGATAAAAGGGGAATAAGACTTTCTTCTTGAGAAAACTACAACTTTTGGCAAATTCAGATAAATAACAGGAATTCTTAAAAATCTTTATTAGGCACGCACGCACACACACATACACACCACAAAGCTGCAAAGATAATGCAGATTGCAGGTATACATTTGATTTGTCATGAGTGCCTTAAACTTGGAGTAACTCAATTAAAATCTTTTGAGTGATTTCTGAAAAAAATCCAAATTTTTGAAGAACATCCCCTGTAAAAGGTAGTCTGTGGTGGGATCAATTTCTTAAAATTCTTCGTGTTGCATTTTTGTTATTCATCCGACTTCGTTTTTTAACTATGCTGTTCATACACACACATGCACGGATCTTTTTCTAGAAGTGTCTTTTTGGATTCAGGAAACCATAAAGCGTATACAAGTATTTCCAGTTAAATCTCGTATCATAGTTTTGGGGGAATGCAATATCTTAATTTCCTACTATGTGAATGGTAGAGAAAGTAACACATTATGTAGAATTTGTTTTTGAATTAGCAGAAAATTAAAGAAATACAATATAATTGTTATGTGATTATGTTTATAAATAAAACGATTTTAGTCAAAATCGAGTCTTTTTTAAAACAATGATGAAGGTTAGTGGATTTTTTGAGCATATGCACGTCGGATGTTAAGAAGAAGCTGTTACCTAAATATACAAATTAGGATTTATTAGATTATTATTTATTTATTATAAATTATTTTGATTGAATTTAATTGATGGAAATTGACCATTTCTTCACACTAGCCATATATAGGCTAAGGTTTTCGATAGATAACCAAACTGAAAATTCAATGCCACGGCCGCGGTTTGAACCACGAATCTCCTGGTTGCCGTCCAGTCGCTTTTACCCATTGAGCTACCATGGTCAACGTGCAGTCACGTGCAGGGGCCACAAACAATGTATCTCGAATACGAGAGCCTCTAGAGGCTTACCGGAAAATATATCAATTGGAGAATTTAAAGTCATGACTGCACGTTGGCCATGATAGCTCAATGGAAAAAGCGACTGAACGGAAACCAGGAGATCCGTGGTTCAAATCCCAGTCATGGCTCTCGCCTTTACCTTTACCAGTATTTGCCTAGCATCCTTGGAATTCCCGAAAAAATCTCTGGGCCAGGAAAGTCAGCCACGAGAAACGAACCAACGACCACACGAATGCCGACCATAGACGTTATTATCAAATCCATTTCCCTTCGAATTCAGTTGTTTGGTACTCGTGTAGAACGTTGTACATAGTAGGTGGAGGTTGATATAGGAAACTTCTCGAGAAATACATGCTTTGATGCTACTCTGAATTCAAATGATGGCATGTTCTGTATGTGTACGGAAAGTCAGATGATAGCTGAGTCAAAATGACTTGATTAAAATACGCAATATTTAAAAACTAAGGACTATTATTTCTTGGATTGAGCATAGAATATGAAGTCCGGCACATAGTTCAAGCTCTTATACACTTCACTATTTCCTTTGTATTAAAAGGAAATGGCAATTTAGATATTTATGCAAATGTGTATCTAGGTTACAGAGAAATAAATAGTAAAGCAAGCATTCGTAAGAATGTAATACCTCTAATAAACAATAGAAGTAGAGAAGTTGTGCAAATCTAATACATAAAATTTAAAGGATATTGTCGCAAACCCATTGTTGCGACTGCTGGCTGACGTGCACAAAGGGACAGATAGCGCAGCGCGGAGATAAAAATCTTGCATAAACAGATAAAGATAGATAACTGGAAGGTTCTAGTACCGTCTTGTTTGTTACAGAAAATACAGATAATTTCTCGAACAGTGAGCGGAGCTATAAAAGATGCCGCGGATCGCCAGTGAGAGAGTGGTAATCGGAAGTTGAGAATCGTCCGCGTGCAGCTGTATTTTGAAAGTGAACTCCTTGTTTGTGGTCAACGACCTTGACGATTGTATTTGTGTATGTTACGTGATTCTGCTACTGTAAGGGCTGAACCCCGTAGGGGAAGGGATCCCTCCCGTTCAGCTGCCATGGTGCGTGCGCTACGGACCCCTAGCACTCGTGGTGTGCAGTTCCCACTCAAAGGGACCTCAAAGGACCTGACCTTTCCGCCCACTAATGACCGTCATAAATCTATCCCCACACTTCAGAAATAGAATACTGACGTTGGGGACCAATAGCAACCCCGATTTTCTGAAAATGACAGTTGCATGTCTACTCCGCGTGGAGTCTCAGTTGCCAAAGTTCCAACTTTCTGTTGTTCTGTTTCATTAGGTGCAAGACGGTGATGTTAAAATGTTGCAACCTTGTAGAAAGGACCGTCAGGAGGAGGGTGTATGTTGTAAAACGATTATGCGGGTTCCTCAAAGAAAGTGGCCGCCGTGCACTTGCGTTGAGTAGACAGATTTTACTCTGACGTTACTAGAGGAACTTCGGGCCGAACATTCGAGCCCCTTCCTGATTGGGAGTTGTTCGGATTGGGTTGGACTCGAGGCGGCAGTGGTTCCCGATACCCGTGGGAGAGTGGGTACGTCTCCGGACGGGGTTGAGGGAAGCCATATATTCCTGCGTACTAGCCGGCATAGCTAGTAGAAGGTGTGCTAGATCACCAGGCGACCCCACCGAGGTTAATCGGTGGCCTTCCCCTTTTGGAGTTGGCGAGCGTAAGTGGCGCATCCACTTCCATCCCGTCTTGAGTCCATAGGACCAGATTGGGGGGACTTTGCTAGTCTCTAAGTCTTGCCCTATGGAATGTCCCACGGGACATTCGGGCACCCTTTAGGGACAGCTCGGTAACTCCCTGGTCGAAGGAGGCCCGGGTCCCTTGGTCCTACGAGTCCAGGACTAATGGGAGTAGAACCTCTGACATTAACGTGTAAGGACTGACCGAAGTATATTTCTACGGAAATAGAGCATCTTGGAATTTCTGCAAACTGGACTTTTAGTTCTACGAACCCACAAAGTCACAATATGTGTTACTGACATTTCATGAATATTTTCAAAAAATCAGTTTCCTCTTTTTAGTACGCCTTCCTGAATCCAAAGAGTGCTTAGATAGTATCCGTAAGCCATTTTGGATGCTGTAATCTAGTTTGAAATTTACGGTAATGCTGGTGTTAGATTTTTTTAATATACGTCCTCCAACATATCGGACGATGAATGGAATTGGTGAAATGATGCTCAAATGAGCCCAGGGTCCATAGAGCTTAGAGCTACCTGACATTCATCATTCAGGATAAGGGAAAACCCGGGGAAAACCTTATCCAGGTCACCCTGACCGAGATTCGAACACGGGACCTCTTGAACATGAGGTAGACATCCTGCCACCATGCTAGCGAGGCGGGCTTGTGTTAGATATGAATCCTAATTCTTTATGCTTGTTTTCTCACTTTTGAAAATTTCAGCATTTTTCATCATTTAAGATGCTCCTTGCATCGCAGTTTTGGTGTTAGATAATGACACTAGCTACACACGTTCATAGAGACACAGAGAATAGAAATTGCCCTGGGTTTTATTATGAGATGCATTTAAGCACACTTTCTTTACTTCACAACACAAAAATTCCAAATTTTGGACAAACAAGCCATATTCATAGCTTTCAAAATTTCTGGAGCCTGAAGTTTCTGAGACCGAGAAAGCTAGGGCAGATTCAAAAAGTGGATGTATTTGGAACTTAGACCAAAATTTAAATTATTTTGTCGCAAGGGACTTTTTAGGTGACATAACATAAAATAAATAAATTTGACTATATTTTCCAAACTAACAAAGTAAAATTGATACATTGTGGGCTGTATCATATTTGCACCAAGTTACATCTGTGGCATAAATCATAAAAAGCTAGCGTTATTAGTTTAGGATTTGAAATAGTCTATCGTTCTTCATATGTTTCTGAGAATGTCATGAAAAATCTGTGGAACTATTAGCCTTAACTGAACTGCTTTTCATTCCTTTGATAATACCTATATGAAAATGTATAAGAATAATTTTTAGAAGCAACGTAAAAAATAAATGTCAAAGTAAAAAATTAATGTGAGTATAATATACAAGGTTACTAGATTGACAGAATAAGCCTTTCCAATTTGAGGTCCGAAATTGCCAGACCGGAGAAGTGGCTTAAAAGCTAAGCGATTTTCTACTTGTTTGTGTAGTCCCTTCAAAGTCTCTTCGTTTCATGGGGAGCTGAACTAAAACTGAGTACACCGACAGAAGATTCTAGGCGACTGCAGATAGTGTGTTACGTGCAGTAAATTTGTAAGCCTGTCCATTAACTTGCCGAGTTTTATGTAGCTACAAGACATTTACTCGCGCGTCCTCATGGCTGATTTGATGTCGTCTCTCACATTATTGGCTACTCATTTTTATTGGACGGGATGTAACCCCCTTATCTTTCTGCGCTCATGCTTAACAATAAAATACAGTACTTTATACTCAATTAAAAGATATAGAACGTTTAGGAGCTGCTACATGTAAACGCAATTCACAAATGTATTTCTATAAAGAATTGCTGAATCAGTTTTAAAAATTCAAAGCTATAGTTTTGATTCCAACCTGGGTGTTCTCTTTTTACCGATGCTCTTACTGCTTGAGCTACCATGGCGAGACACCGATCCTCTCATCTTGGTTTTTGAGGTGCTATAGAGGCTGTCGCTTTTAAGCACACCTCAACACCATCTGTCTCCTCTGGATTTCAATCTGCGATCTAGTGGCCAATAGGCCATTGCCTAACCTATTGAGCTACCCAGACTATCAGCTGGTACGTAATTTGTAATTTATTCTATCTTTCCTTTTACAACATCAAATGGAAATACAAAATCAAGATTATAATTATAAAATCCATACTGGAAAACGCCGTATATTCCTAAATCCTGAAGATCCTGTCATGTTGCCCACCATTGAATAGTAATTCGGTCCCTATAACCCAACCCTAGGTTTTTGTGTATTGGAGGCCCTCTACTCCTTTTTACAGATTTTGCCAATTCACCTATCCTATTCTACATTTTTCCTAATTGTTCTTAGCCATCTCTCTTTAACTTTCCCTAAATAATTCCTTATATTTCTCCTGTTCTTTTCCTCTTTTACTGACAGCATTTTTCTAATTACTACTTCACTCCCCAAATTGTCCCATTTACGTAGCCAGGCCTGCTCTCTCCATATATTTGTTTGACTCCTTTTTAACCAAGGATTTCCCGACAGTCATATTTCGGTCATCATTCCTTTCCTTTCAGTTGTTTCTGTGTTCTCGATTAGGCGAGGATAGCTGGAAGGTAAAAAATAACTGTTAAAAGACGTATTTCTGGTGCTTAACGAGACTTCAAGGGGGATCACTCCTTCTGGGAGCGTCTCTGCTTCACCCAGGACCCGTAGGCAGCAAGAGGCTAAGGAAGGCCTAACCAGATTGGCAACATGCGGAATCGTTAAGGACCCCCTCGTGATAGCACACAGCTTCAGGTTCCTTCTTCCATTCATTCCTCCCAAGAGTCACGTAGGTCCCACTACCTCATTTTTGTGGTGCTGTCTTTCATTTACCACAGACCCTCCGTTTTAACTACATGTAGCTCCCCTGATTAAGTATTCGGTTGCATTCCACTTTTTCGAGTTCGCTTTAGCTTTGGATTTTTTATCTAAAACAGCTTGTATGGATGAACTAATGTCAAAAATTGATAGATTCTTTGTAAACTAAGGGAGGAGAAGTCATAAAATTGAAACTGCTCAATGTTTGAATTATATAAGTGACGAATTCCCCATGCGGAGCAGTGTCATGCAATGTTGGTACCCGAGATGGGAAAGGATGTAAGTTACAACATCATTTTACATTCTACATAGTCGGTCCAGAGAAATTGTTTTCCATCCAAACATTCGATACTAATAATACACTAAAATACACGTTTTGAGATGTAAAAAGTGTGTGAGATAGCAGCTAAGGCGAAAACTCGGTCAAATACCAAACGTTTTTCTCAAATTTTCCATATTTCAAGTATGCTGCACTAAAATTTTCATGCGAAATAACCCCAGTTTAAATTACACTTTATAAGGGAGAAGTTTTAAGTTTTTTTAAATTAAAAAACGACTCTTTAATGATTTTGATTATAATAACTTGTGTTTCAGGTATTATGAGAAATTACATTTACATTTTGTACTTTCTGGGAGGTTTTCACTCTGGATGGCTTCTGTTTAACTGGTAAAACGTATTCATAGAAAAAAGGTACTGTGCGAAAGTCATACATCTCGTGAAACCACTTAATTTATATGAAGTACAATTTATTTTGGAGATAACATTTCAAAGATATTCCGTATTATCGCGTTTAACTTTAAAATACTCTCTCCTGGAATAGCAGTTGGCTATTATTGAAATAAATGACTTTTAAAGCCATCACAGAACGACCGGTTCAATAGCAGCTCGATTGACATGAAGTGGATAGAAGAACAATCCATTCTAATAATACTTTGTAGAAAAGTGAGTAGAGAAATTCACAAAATTTCAACATTTCAGATCTTTTATTATTCTATTTATACCCCTCCCTTAATTAGAATGGTTATATCTGTTACAATATTCCGAAAAGAGTTAACTCTTTGACTGCGACATGTCTACCTCAGGTTTAAGAGATCGCGAGTTCGAACCTCAATCAGGATAATAAGCTTTTTCCGAGGTTTTCCCTTATTCTGAAAGATGAATGTGGGGTAATTAAGCTCTGAGGACTCATATGAATATCATTTCATTCTTCGTACAATATGACTTTACGATGGAGGACGTTAATTAAAAAAATCTTTGCTTTCTCCCCCTTTTCATTGAGTTTCATACACCATTCACTCTGATTCATACTTCAATACCCTGGAGAGGATAGGGAACAATCTTGCCTAATCAAACAAGCCACAAGCCCTGATAATAATTTTGTATGTAAACTTTTCTAAAGAAAAATTCCCTTTCCAGCCTGGAATGGAACTGGGAACCCTTGCACAGCAGGTACCTCCTCTACCGACTGAGCTACGAGACAAGGAACTTACATTTTATGTAACTAGCAACAGTGAATTGCATATAAAGTAATATATTAATTATACAACTATCAATTTTAGATTAAGCCGTTTTCTGTGAGATTTCAATTTTCTAAAAGCAGTCTTCCTAACAATTTATCTATGATACCACCACAAAAATCTTACACTTGACAAAATAAATGGCATAACGAGATTTCAGCACGATATGTAATTACAAACAAAAATACTTTGGGAGAAGTATTCATCAAATTTATCGTTTAACTATTCAATATTTGATTGTGCTGTTTACTCTCTCATTTGTACAGATCTTTTCTCTAAAAGGGTTTTTGAATTTACCAAACCTCAAAACGTGCAATTCTTGTGAAATCCGTAAATCGAAATGCTGGGTGGAATACAGTACATTCATGAAAAACATCAAAGAAAGGAATTACCTGAATTCTATAATAAAACATGAAAAATATTGATTTCTATGTGAATCCCAAAGTGAACCGAAACTGATTCATACCAAATCATCGCTTCACTAAATTCTAGAATAGATATCGGGACTTCAGCCGTATCACTTATAACCTTTCAGTAGAGGTTTCCGTTGCCATTTTCACTTATTTAGTTATTGAAGAACAAAATTAAGTTACAAGTTATTTAACAGTTAAAAGTAAAAAAGCATAAAAAATATGTTATGTTTCCTTCCGTCTAGTGCATCTGAATATCAGTTCCATTGTTATCTTAAGCCTTCTTTAAAAATCTAACTTACAACTAGTTTGTTTAAGTGAAAATGTTAATTAGTTTCAAAATTTTCAAAATTCCTTACTGCATAATAGCATCGCCTAAAATGTTTTAGGTATTGTTGAATCCAGAACCTACCGTGCAATTTAAGAACGTAACAATGGATATGTGAAACATGATGTGCAGTGTAGGTTGGTATCTTAATTATAATACTTGTATAAATTACTTTCTCTGGTTCAGTATTTAATGAGAGACGAACTGAATAAGAATAATAAATCTATATTTAGTTTGAGAAAAATTTACATGGGCAATGCTAATCAGTATTTCTTTCATTTGAATAATTGATAAAATTTCTATCCTTTAATCTGTAAATATTTGCATATGATTCAAGTTACATAGCTCAATACTGTATATTTTTTATTCTCCTGAAATAGCGTTTGATTAATTAAAACTAAAATTAAACATCAGCATAACACTTCTTCATTTAGGAAAAAGAACTTCCTGGAAACATGAGTAAATAAATTTGGTATTGTTTACACATTTTATATCATGCATATACCTCATGAGTTTTGACCTATGATTGCTTATTCCTAGAGAAAAATTCAGAATCATTATTGCAAAACTATTATAAAACCTGTAATATATATGAAATGTTCAACAAACTATTGTAAACTGTACAAAGGGGCGATAAAAACAATAATTGCTTTTTCACTACACGTATATAAACTCCTGGGACACATTACTTGTCAATTTGATTCAGTGTTTTTATAATGAAATTGAAAATAATGAATTGATAATTTAAAATTAAACTGGGATAAATAAATTACGGCAATTACTTGGTTCTTATATAAACATTTAGAGGTATTTGTAAATATTCATACATTTAAATGGCAAACTGAGTAAAAAGAGAAAAAAAATCTGAGGCAGTTTTGAGATGCTAAGTTTCAAAATCTTTTAGACAACAAAAATAAGGGAATTATAACTTTTTAAGCTATTGATCTTTTTCAGCGATCTTTAACCTTAAAAGTTTTGTAATATGAAAGCTATTCATTACGTTATTGTTTGCTGAATTATTTAAGTAATCTATAATATTTTATCAGAAGCCCGAAATAATTCAGATTTAGGTGGTTAAAAGTTACAATTAATTTAAAATTATTTATACACTTAAAGTTGAAGCATTTAGCAAATATTCGCTTTTGTTTCTTGCTTTAAACTAATTTATCTGAATATTAAGTATGACATTAAGTGAAGTAAATTTCTGCAATATTTCACTATATATATAATTTTCGGATTTATAAACGTTCTATGAGAGAAAGGGAGAGAGAGGGAGAGAGAAAGTTTATAAAATTTTAAAGCATAAAGGCTGAAAGTTGTGCTAGATAAATTCAAAGTACTTTCGAAAGTTAGTAAACTTCTAAAACTTCAGAAAAGCTCTGCAAATAGTGTTAAAAGTCGGAGATAGCATACCCTTATAGGAGTGTATTTGGAAAGCGACTAAACTTACCTGGCCGATGACGACGTTCTCCTCTCGTAACGTCGATCTTCACTCTAGGAGCGAGGGATTGCTCGCGGTGGAGCGTCGACAGCCACTGGAGGCGGCCACTCCGAAATTCGGAGGCACATCTTGGAGCGCCGACGCGTTCCAGCTATCCATCTGTACGTCCGTCCGTCTATCCGGCCGCAAGCGCGACCATCCCAAACCTGAAATGTGTTACGTCTCGTCTCCTTGCTGATGGCATCTCACATTAAGTTACAGATAGCCTTCGGAACTTCTGTTTTTTGCCTTTGATTCTTCCCTCGTTACAACAGTTGGATAAATGCATTATTGCGAACTGCGATAGTCAATTGAAAAGCTAGAAAATTCACAAAACAAACTTCAAGAAAAACAACTTTCTAGACAAATATGTTTAATTCGTAAAAATGGAAGCTAGCAACAATGAAGCAACAGACACTACATAGAATACAATTATTTATAATAAACTTCACTTATATTTTAAAGAAACTAATGAAAATTTCACAAAATTGAGATTTTTTGAAATTCAAATCACTAAAGAATTCCCTTTAATTTTTAAAACATACTATAGACGTTTTGATATTGTTCCTGCTTTAAAACTATTACATTTACAAGATAAATCTATAAAATTCACATAAGAAACTGAAATTAATGGATGTCCTCCTTTAGATAATAATAAATATCAATAAAGTTAACTTTGGTATTCACAGAAAATCTACTCATATTGATAGTTTTATAAAAATGAAAGTTTTATTCGTTTTTCACATATATTTGCTGTTTTTAATTGTGTGACATATAGATTAATGAATATACCCCTAAATAAAGAGGAATTTAATACAGAATATAAATAGATAATTAATAGATAGTTAATTAATAGATAATTAATAGATAATTAATTGATGGTATTAATAAATACTTTATACATAAAATATTGAAAAATTTGAATATCAAAGCATGTAAATGATATTTCTAACCTTAAAATATAAGACTATGATAATTTAAAAAATATTACATACCATCCTTGGGTTAAAAATCACTTCAAATTGTTTTAAATAATTTGATATAACTTTGGTTCCTCAAAATAAATATAATATTAAAAGTTTGTCACATTTATCTAAAATGGATAACATTCCGGATAGTAAAAATCTGGCATTTATCAATTTTATTGTTTAGACTGCGCCGCTGGTTTGTAGGTTTCTGACTCTCGCATTATATAATTCTTGAGCTACAGAAAGCATATCCTAAATGGCGGACAAATGGGAGCAAGGATTTGTATGAGCAGACATTTTTGAACGCTGTTAAGACATACAGATTGATCCAATAATATCAACAAATGTTGGAAAGGATTTGTACTGGTTACTTTTATTATATGCAATCCAATGCAGTCATTGGGCAATAAAATGACAGGCATGTTCCTAAGTTCTTTCGAGAATGTGACGCGAACATTTTAAGAAAAATTCTCCACTTTAAACTTTATACAGGGTGTCCCACCTAACTCTGCGACCTCAAATCTCCGAAATGAAACAAAGTATGAAAATTCCAATTGGCCAGGAATGTACCTATGTCAAGGGCTCACACAATGAGAAGGAATGCACCACCCACAAAAATAAACAAATAGCACTTCGAACATCAAGTTGCGTTTTCTAAATGGAACATGTATGTTTATTCTAGCAAAATGACAAGCAGAGGTACAATTAATGATAACACACTTGGTTCCGATTTTCTAAACACATTAACTAGTGGCCTATAGTCCTCAGACACTTCATTGTTGTGCATTACAACTGACATGTAAAATGCTCCTACAAATCACCAGTAGCGTCTTGTCTGATAAAACCATGCCACTTCAACAGATGTTCGAAGTGCCCTCCGTTTGCGTCAATACACTTTTGGAATCTGGTAACAAGAGAGTGGTGTACGGATTACAGTGTTTCTACAGATATTTCCGCTCATGCCACAGTAATACGATGTTGCATATCCTCTACTGTTGTTGGCGGTTCTTGATAGTCTATCCTTCATTGTGTCGCAGAGTAAGAAGTCTAATGGCATCAAGTCTGATGACAAAGCTGGCCATCGCAAAGGACCTTCCCGCCCTATCCACTTATTTAAAAATCATTGGTAACTGAAATTTAGGTCATTATTTTTATCAGGGAACATTAAACGTACAGTGATATGCATCATTTCTGCAACACAATCTACCTCTCCTCAGAGGACGTGGCACTGAAAACGCGTCTATCAATGTGGTTCCAGCATGATGGATATCCCGCATAGTATGCACAAGTTTCCAGAGACGAAGTGGATGCGAAGTTTTCAAGCTGGTGATTTGAGGATGCATTTTTTACGCCAGATGTAATGCACAACAACGCAGTTTCTGAGGGGTATAGGTCACTAGTAAATGTGTTCAGAAAAGCAGAACAAATGTGTCATCATTAATTGTATCTCTATTTGCCATTTTGATAGACTAAACATGCATGTTTCATTTAAAAAAACGAAACTTGGTATTGGAAGTGTTACTTGTTTACCTTTGTGGATTGTGCATGCCTTTTCAATTTTTGAGCCCCTGGCATAGTACCTATGCCAACTGGAATTTTACTCCTGGCCAACTGGAATTTTCATTTTTTTTATTTCTGAGATATTTTTGATCGCAGTTAGGTGGGACACCCTGTACATAACAGTCTAAATTTTCCAAAAAGTACTCTTAACGAGTTTTATTAAGATACTATACGTTTTAAGATTTTTCGGGATAAACGAAAAGTATATTTTTTGAGTATTTTTTGGGAATAGTTTCTAATATCCTTTATTTTTCCTTTAATTATTAATTGCATTTGAATAACTGGTTTTCATAAAATACAATATATTACCAGACAAATCTTTAGTATCTCAGTAATGCACATAATTAAATGTTTTGTAATGTGACGTTTCCGAGAGATTCCCTGTAATTAATTCGAATGTCCTCAATGTCTTTTCTGAAGTTATTCCGTTTTTCATCTCTGGAGTATATAAAGAGAACGGAATTTCAAGACAGTTACATATTGATTATCGCTTAAGCTTATTATATTTGCTTATTCCCCTTGTACCTACCTTTGCACCTTCAGCAGCAAAGTTTCAGCAAATGTTTATCTCGATTATCATAAAAAGAATAAGGTAGAGAAAGTTACGTGAGTGCAACACATCAGGTTTTTAAACCGATAAAACAAAGCTAATATCCTGAACTAGTTTAAAAATATACATAGAATTTTTGTGTGGTGTACAATATTCGTGTTATCCACGATGATTATCAAATGAAGACTGTGTGTGGGATACAAGCGCTGCCTGTTATTTCATTTGGTTTTGTAGGTGGGCCCACCCATACTGAGGTTAGCTATCGAGTTTCCCTGGCTCGTAAACTGACTCCTTATGGCATGTAGCAAAATATAATGCTAAATAATTGCACTCTAATTTGACTATCAGCTAACATAATTGTAGAATACGTTTTAATAACCCTATTAGGCAATATGGGAAGAACAATTAAAGTAAAACATTACATTTTCATTGTAGGAAGGCTGTTAAAAAAGAATGATCATAATTTTTCGCACTAAACTTCAATCTTATTATATTCTGTTAGCTTAATGTTAAACAAACACGCCGTAGTAGTTTCATTGTTGGTACTACTGTTTCCCTCCTGTGAGAAACAGGCAAGTTCAGACATGTTCAGTATCGCCTACCGCTGCAATGGAGGTAACATACAGTTAAAGTTGATGTTAGAGGAAGATCCGGAGTTTCTTTCAAACGTAATCACTGCTGATGAAACTTGGCTACATCATTTTGATCCTGAGAGCAAACAGCAAAGCTCAGTGTGGAAATCTCCTTCATCACCAGCCCCCCAAAATAGCAAAAGTGATTGCTTCTGCTGGGAAAATTATGGTCATCTCATTATTTAATATTCATGGAATGGTTTATCGGTATGTTGTACCTGCACACACATCAGCAACTGGACAATACTACAGGGATGTCCTGAAAACATTGCAAGTCCATATCAGGCGGAAAAGACCACATTCCCATGAAGCAGGCTGGATGCTGCACCACAATAATGTGCGGCCGCATATTGCCAATGTTGTTGAACATCTTGCAAAAATCAACGTGAAGTGCATCCCTCACCCTCCCTATACTCTGGATTTAGTACCATTTAACTCATTTCTATTCCCTAACTTGAAGAAACGCCTTCGTGGAAGGCATTATCCACTATCAGAAGCGGTGGTGAAGGCTGCGGAGGCGATTTTAAAGGAACGCTCCAATAATGGTTTCCAGCATGTCTTTGAAGACTGGCAGAAACGCTGGGACAAGTGCATACCATTCAGAGGAGATTATTTTGAGCACCATCAAAATTATGAGGATGAGTAAAGGTACATTGTCAAAAAATGTGATTATTCCATATTAAACAGCCCTCGTAAAGTGAAATTTTAATGTTAAAGGTTTTCAAAGATAAAATTATCTTGGTCATTTTTGATTGCTTCACTTCTCATGTTTACCTTTAGTTCTCTCAATTGCTACAGTGATGTTTTTAAAAGTAGCCAAGGGGAAAATTATCTTTTTATTCTTATTTTGTGCTTGTTATTCGGGGACAGCTTTTAAAAGAAATGTTCTGGAATTTTAAAAGTCATTTCCTAGGTTTTAGGAAACATGTTTCATGACTATGTACACTGCGTTAAATGGTGGACGTTCTAAATGTAACCCCGTCCATTAGTATACAGGGGGCCTATTTGTTACCAGCTTAACCTGTTACACTTGTGTTAAAGTGCAACTTTTAGGTAAAGAGATAAAAATTTTCAATATGTCTTCCAGCAGATGGACGTATTGTAACTGCCTTAACAGATTATCCTATTTGTTGTTTTGAAAAAGTTATAAGTAGTTACTGACAACTAACTGGCCACATTTAATTGCTAGGTTGTCTCATACGTAATTTAGGTATTTTGATTTTGGTGTTTTGGAAAATTTATTGGGGTTTTCCCTATTCACTGGATGCCATGCCTAGTGTTGCGTACAGTGCGAGCGTGTATCAGTCTTCAGTTGTTAATAAACAATTACAAAATGGAGATAACAATGTTTGAACTTAGAGTCCTTCTGAAGTATTACTGGAAACAAGATTATAAAGCCCCTGCCACAGCTCGAAGAATATGTAAAGTTGAAGGATGTGTCGTTTGGAAGCGTGTGGCACAGCGATAGTTACAACGTTTCAATAATGGAGACAAAAGTACTAAAGATTTACCACATTCTCGAAGACCTAAGTTATGGAAAATTGAGGATAGACGCCAAGTTTTGAGAGAAAATCCGAAGCTACATCGCTATATTAAGACACTTGGAGAATCATATAGAAGCTGTAGATCTGTACCTCATGAACTGACATCTCAACCGGCTGAACGTAGAGTGGATATCTGTTGTCAGCTTATCCATAATACCATGGATGATATATATATATATATATATATTCTCCACTCCACTCCACTAGATTCTGGCTGGCTGTATACAGCCAGAAGGTTTTTGCTGCGTGCCCACACGTTAAGGGTTTTACCTCAGGTAAGGTTAGTCTGAAATTTGTAGGATGAAGCTGGTGTACGTTTTGAGGTTGAGATTAAATTTAGGTTACAGGAAATACCTTCGGGTTGAAGGGGGAGATGCAGTACTTTGCACCCAAATTGTTATTTTTTGTTTAATTTTTAGTTGGGGAAAAATTTAGATGCCAAACAGCTTAGAAGAATTATGAGGAGCTCAGCTTTAGCTGCTGATAGGGATATATATAGGACGCCCATCACCTCCGTGGGGCTTTCCATAGGTCAAGACCAAGAGACTAACAAGCCCCCCTTCTGGTCCTATGGACTCAAGACGGGATGGAAGTGGATACGCCACTTACGCGCGCCAACCCCAAAGAGGAAGGCTACCGATTAACCTCGGTGGGGCCGCCTGGTGATCTAGCACACCGTCTACTAGCTATGCTGGCTAGTACGCGGGAATATATGGCTCTTCTCAACCCCGTCCGGAGACGTACCCGATCTCCCATGGGTATCGGGAACCACTGCCCCTCGAGTCCAACCCAATCCGAACAACTCTCTATCAGGGAGGGGCTCGAATGTTCGGCCCGAGGTTCCTCTAGTAACGTAAGAGGTATCACGAGTTCTAGGGGGTCCGCAGCGCTCGCACCACGGCAGCTGAAGGGGACGGATTTCTTCCCGTAAGGGATCCCATGGATGAAAGAATTGTCACTTTTGATGAAAAATGGGCATATTACCGAAACCCTGATGTCTCCAAACAGTGTTTTGATCCCCGCCGACCTGCCAAAGTCATCGTTAAAAAGAATCATTTGAGTACCAAAGTAATATTTTGTGTCTGGTGGAATTTTCAAGGTGTGATTCACTGCGAGTTTGTTCCAAACGGTTGGACATTTGATGTGAATTTTTATTCCCACAACTGGAACCAGTTCATGAAACTTTGAGACAGAGTTACCTAGCATTAGTTAACTGAAATAGTTCCATTGTTACAGATCAATGAAACAGCGTATACTGCACGAACAACCATGGAAAAAATTCAGGAATCGGGAAGAATCGAACCGCTATCACACCCAGGATACAGCCCTGATCTCGCACCTTCTGATTATCATCTTTTTCGATCCATGGCCGATTTTCTACGTGGAAGAAATTTGGACAACATTGAAGCAGTGCAAGTGGGTGTCAGCGAACTTTTCGCATCAAAAAGCCAGAGACTGGTACCATCGTGGGGATAATAAACCTCTCTGAACCATGGCTTAAGACCATAGAATTAATTAATTAATTTCTTGTCAGAACACACTTTAAATAATTGTTTTTTCTTAAAAAAAGAATATCACTTGTGAGACTATCTATATAATGTTAAAATTTTCAGCCTTCTTTGTGGTCTACCAGCGAAAGTAACAATTTTTACATCGCAGTGCATGTAATGGATTAAAACGTGATTTCTCCAATACATGTTTAAACGGAAGAAACTGAGGAAACGTGAGTAGATAAATCTAAGACAAGGACTGAAGATCACTTACAATAATAGAGCTTGTTATATAAAAGAGAAAGTCGTGTTAAAATTACACATCATACTTCACACAGTTAAATCATCTGGAAGTTTGGCTTGGAGGAATACATAAAAAATGAATTTCGTATAAACGGGGTATTCTAAAGAAAATGTCATGAGAAAGAATATACAGAACTCCAGAAATCTAAAAAGAGTAAATTATCATCACAACTCGACCCATCATATTCAATTACTGAATCTTGAAGAGTAGAAGGGGGAAAATATAAGCGTTTCCAACCGAAATGGGGACGTCTGTCAGTATACATCATAATTAGTTGAATCTTTAGTAGCGCGACGTTCACTAGAAGCAAGTCATTAAATAATTCAATAAATCGAGAAATTGAGGGAGAGAAGAGGAACAAAGAATTTTCTAGCAACTTCTGTAAAGCTTCTTTTTACCACTAAATACCCAACAGAAAGATGGCTGTTATGCAGTGATTTGTGAATGGTGGTCCTTTTTCCCTGTATTACTAAAAATGCTAAGAAAATGATTGAATCTGTTGGTGGTTAAATCAATTCTTAGGAGCCATGCTTGAGGAACATTAAGCAATTGTGATGTGTAGCAGTAATCAACGGATAAACAAACAGCAGAGATAATAGAAAGCCTGCAGAGCGACCACGGGAGTGCTTATGACATTAGAGGTTATGTATTGTATGGTTCGGGTAGATAGTGAACAGTAGGTTGGACGGTAGACATACTAATCGCTGTAAAGGACTTCTATTGTGAACACCTCAATAATAATATTTCAAAGAAATTTTCGGGCTGTTTTGCCGTGGTCTGCTGGCGTAAGAGCGTCCATACGTTTCGTCCACAGCTGTGGTGGACATCTTCAGTAGCGCGGTTGGAATTAGAAGCAGCGAAACTTCTACCGCGCCACTGAAGATGTCCACCGCAGTTTTGGACGAAACCTATGCACCACGGCAAAACAGCCCGGGAATAGTTCTTTGTGACATTGACTCCGGCTTTGAAAGCTTACGTTCTATCAAAATTAATATTCAAAATAAAATCCGTACAGCTCGCTACAATTCGACCCTCTTCATTTACATTACAGCTGTATTTGTACGTGTAATTTCTGTCATGAAGTAATTCCTGGTAAACGCAATCTGTCATATAACCCTCGAGAAAATACTCTATGGGATAAGATCCGGATATGTCAGAAGGTCTTATTGCTATGCAATCTAACCCATCGATGATCTATTTGTAAATCTTGGCTACAGATTACTCGAGCCCCGCTCCCCGACACATTCCAAAAACTAAAAATATATTAATTGGTTCTTTCAGTATTCTAATTGCTCCCCGATAGCAGGAGTGAGGAACTAATCACACCAATGGTGAGTGAGACACCCATTAGCACGTGTTCACCAGGAAACTACCTATTGAAGTTGAGTGGTAACTTAATACTCACTCCTGAGGACATAAAACTCCTGCACAAGCAGGCCACCCAATACAAACCATTGAGTAAGCTATCAAAATGAGTAATTACTGGGTTACAAGTTTAAATCCACAAAACCTACAATCACATTGTTGTGTTTTTAAGTAAATATCTAATTAACACTTGGGATATGATATTGCAGATTAGGGCGATTAAAAGGTCAACACATGGCGAAGAAAAATTTGGTGTGTGATAAGAGAATGATGACGATACGAGATTGCTCTATGATTGGCTAGTTTCTTACGTTTGAGGTAGACATAAACTTGAAAGTTGTAAGTTTTCCAAATCCTAATTTATAAGCTGAAGCTTTCACGGCCGGCGTCTTGAAGATACATATTGTCACCCGAACGTCGGAACACCCTATAGAGCGGGCAAGCAGGAGACGGTCGGCGTTACCCACACCCCCTCGTTTGTCTTATAGCGGTAACAAGGGGTGGCTGGGGAAGAAAACATCACTGTGCCGTCTCTTTCTGTTCCACCTGTGTTCTCGAACTTACGGGATATTTCATCTAATCTAGAACCTTCCAGATCGGCCCGCTGACCCTATATAAGCAACACGCCGGGCAAGAGCAGAGTTAGTCAGTCAGTCAGTTCTTGGCGTAAGAATGCAGTGCTAGTGTACGACGAGAAGACTATGTGAGTGCATCGGAGGATTGTACGTAATTACGAGTGCAAGTGAAATTGTAACGGACGAACTGGTGAATCGTAATTGTGTGCATTACGTAATTCTGTGTAATTGGCAAGAGTTTAACTGTAAGTCGGTGGAAATAAAGAACATTTTTGAGTGGTGCAATTGGACTTTTCATTTCACGAACCCACAAAGTCACAATATTGTCTTCCGGGTTTGTGGGCCGTGGTCTAGAAGTTCTTGTGTGAACCGACGTTTCGCCTTCTAGTTCTGACTTCCACAGCAGACGGATCAACCCTGATGATCCTCAGCACAGTTCTTGGCGAAACGTCGGTTCACTCAAGAACTTCTAGACCGTACCTGCAAGCCGGGAAGACAATATTCATCTTGCCAAATCTTGTCTTGAGATTAAGATATTGTGAAATTAACTTCTATTATTACGTTGCACTTTTAGTTTCATTGTGAATGGCTCTTTGCTCATTTGATAGTGTCTAACTATAAATCTCCTCCATTGTGCACCTTCGAGATTCTAAACGCTGAAGCAGAATCCAATCAAAAATATAGGGTAAAATAAGTATAAAGTGTACTATATTCAATTTTAACAGTAACAATGTACCTAACACCCAATTTACGTCAAGCTACCATGTGCATGTAACTGTCTATACAGCAAACATGATTTACCATAATTGTTCTGATGTTGATATTGTTACATTGAGGGTTGTAAGGGGGATAAAAGGGGTGTTTACTTACATCCCTATATAGCAACTGGGAGGGTAGCTACAGGGCTAGGAAATATAGAATGATAGAGCTGCATGAAACGGAGGTAGAAGAAACATCTGAAGTCAAACTCAAATTACTAAATGTATTCTGAGAATTGTAGCAGCAGTACAGGGTACTCCCTGGATCTTGAAGAGATCAGGGGTGCTTTAGAAATATTAAATACATGGTGACATAGTGTAACTATACCTTGAGTGTTATGTTGGTTTATACTGCTGAGTTCTGCTCGGCTCTCAGCGATGTTTGGACCGGTCGCGCCCCTCTGACGATTTAACTTTGAGAAGCAATTTAAAATAAACACTTGTGCAAGTTATCTGAGGAATCTCCCAGCATCAAATCCACTCTGAAAGATCTTCCAGCATAAAATCCTCGCTTACGCTAATTCAACCAAGCTTAAATAGAGGTCCTGCCAAAATGGCATCTAACGGCTAAATCAGCATTTCCCAAGCCAGAGTGACTACCTCTGCTCTTCCTAGCTAGCTAAGACTTATTTCTCCAAACTATTGTATCATCTGGCACAATCACTGTAACTAGCTACCTGTGCATCGTTTACATTGGTCAACAGGATGCATGATTCACGGGTTCAAAGCACCTGTCCTGTCAGCCAGCAAACTTTAAACTGAATCATGCATCACACAGCCATGCGCAAACTCCGAGTACAGGAAATGGATGTTAAGTAACAATGATTAAAGTAATTTCCAAGTCTCGCTCAGCCTATGTACGCAAAAATACCAATACAAACAGTTCTTCATTTCCTTTATTAGGTCTACCTGTAGCTTGATTCTTTACAAAACGTGCGTGTTTGAGGTTTGGTTTATTTTACAAAGTATTTTAGGAATATATTTATAATCTACTTATTCGGCATTTTTAAAATTACGATAAAATATACATGCAAATTAACCATAAACTTAATACATTTTACTGCTTAGTTAGATCTTGAACTTCTTTTCCTCTTAAAGATTAAACATAGATGTATGAGCGTATTTTCCTACCATACATCAGTTTCTTCATAGGTAATATCAGAGTGGTTTTGAAATTACTGATAAATTCAGGAGCGACGAAATCGTGGGAATTTATCTAGGGAAATTCAAAACCAAGAGTTGCATTTGTAGAGACAATTTCACGAATATAAAAAGTTATGAGATTCCCTAAGTCTCATAGGCCTACATGAATGAAACTTAACCTCACAAGTCACGGCATACAACATTAATATAGTAGCTACAAAATGAGAATAAACATGGGTTGAGCTAATACGGTTATTCTACCGTATTGGTGTTGTCAGTTCCACGGCAAGCGGGCGACAGAAATGGAAGATATGTCTTTGTCTCAACCTAGCAAGTATCATACAGACGCTGAGATGTACAGTGATACAGATGCTGACAGAGAAGTTCACTTAATATTTGAGCATGTGTGTCAAAACATACACAATGATCATAGCACAATCTGAACCTTAAAACTTTGAACTGGAGAACAGTTAGCCTACGTAGCTGTCGTTCATATGAACACAAAACAAAATGATTCAAATTAGATGCGTTCTACGAAAGAAGGTGTGAAACAAAATAGTGGCATTTCAACTATATGCTTTTTTTCGTAATTTACGTCCTCCAACGTTAAGTCATATCGGACGGTGGATGAATTGGGTGAAATGATGTTCAAATGACATTCGTCTTGAAGGATAAGGGAAAACATCGGAAAAACCCGTATCCAGGTAACTCTTGAACGTGAGGCAGACACGGTACCATCTACGCTACGGAGGACAACGATATGTGAATATAGTTTCTATTTTAATGATACCATATTTGTATACTGTCTGTAATGGACTTTACACAGATTTTTGTTTCATTAAAATACTTAATAAATATGGGAGATATGAATGTGTATTTATGAAGCATTTTTACACAATGAATCTCATGTACTAATGTTATACATTGTGCCCAGAAATTTTAATCTTGCAGCAACAATATCGCTTCTTCCAAGCAGAAATTTGCGACTATCATCGGTGCTCCTATATTTGAACCCAAGGTATTTCAGAATATTATGCATAAGGATACAGAATCCGTATATTCTATTTTTCCCCTCATTAAATTGGTCAGCCTTTTGGCATTTGGATATTCACCATTATCATTCTTCTTCTTCTTCTTCTTCTTCTTCTTCTTCTTCTTCTTCTTCTTCTTCTTCTTCTTCTTCTTCTTCTTCTTCTTCTTCTTCTTCTTCTTCTTCTTCTTCTTCTTCTTCTTCTTCTTCTTCTTCTTCTTCTTCTTCTTCTTCTTCTTCTTCTTCTTCTTCTTCTTCTTCTTCTTCTTCTTCTTCTTCTTCTTCTTCTTCTTCTTCTTCTTCTTCTTCTTCTTCTTCTTCTTCTTCTTCTTCTTCTTCTTCTTCTTCTTCTTCTTCTTCTTCTTCTTCTTCTTCTTCTTCTTCTTCTTCTTCTTCTTCTTCTTCTTCTTCTTCTTCTTCTTCTTCTTCTTCTTCTTCTTCTTCTTCTTCTTCTTCTTCTTCTTCTTCTTCTTCTTCTTCTTCTTCTTCTTCTTCTTCTTCTTCTTCTTCTTCTTCTTCTTCTTCTTCTTCTTCTTCTTCTTCTTCTTCTTCTTCTTCTTCTTCTTCTTCTTCTTCTTCTTCTTCTTCTTCTTCTTCTTCTTCTTCTTCTTCTTCTTCTTCTTCTTCTTCTTCTTCTTCTTCTTCTTCTTCTTCTTCTTCTTCTTCTTCTTCTTCTTCTTCTTCTTCTTCTTCTTCTTCTTCTTCTTCTTCTTCTTCTTCTTCTTCTTCTTCTTCTTCTTCTTCTTCTGCTTCTGCTTCTGCTTCTGCTTCTGCTTCTGCTTCTGCTTCTGCTTCTGCTTCTGCTTCTGCTTCTGCTTCTGCTTCTGCTTCTGCTTCTGCTTCTGCTTCTGCTTCTGCTTCTCCTTCTCCTTCTCCTTCTCCTTCTCCTTCTCCTTCTCCTTCTCCTTCTCCTTCTCCTTCTCCTTCTCCTTCTCCTTCTCCTTCTCCTTCTCCTTCTCCTTCTCCTTCTCCTTCTCCTTCTCCTTCTCCTTCTCCTTCTCCTTCTCCTTCTCCTTCTCCTTCTCCTTCTCCTTCTCCTTCTCCTTCTCCTTCTCCTTCTCCTTCTCCTTCTCCTTCTCCTTCTCCTTCTCCTTCTCCTTCTCCTTCTCCTTCTCCTTCTCCTTCTCCTTCTCCTTCTCCTTCTCCTTCTCCTTCTCCTTCTCCTTCTCCTTCTCCTTCTCCTTCTCCTTCTCCTTCTCCTTCTCCTTCTCCTTCTTCTTCTTCTTCCTGCTTCTTCTTCTTCCTGCTTCTTCTTCTTCCTGCTTCTTCTTCTTCTTCTGCTTCTTCTTCTTCTTCTGCTTCTTCTTCTTCTTCTGCTTCTTCTTCCTGCTTCTGCTTCTTCTTCTTCCTGCTTCTGCTTCTTCTTCTTCCTGCTTCTGCTTCTTCTTCTTCCTGCTTCTTTCTTCTTCTGCTTCTTCCTTCTTTCTTCTTCTGCTTCTTCCTTCTTTCTTCTTCTGCTTCTTCCTTCTTTCTTCTTCTGCTTCTTCCTTCTTTCTTCTTCTGCTTCTTCCTTCTTTCTTCTTCTGCTTCTTCCTTCTTTCTTCTTCTGCTTCTTCCTTCTTTCTTCTTCTGCTTCTTCCTTCTTTCTTCTTCTGCATCTTCCTTCTTTCTTCTTCTGCTTCTTCCTTCTTTCTTCTTCTGCTTCTTCCTTCTTCTTCCTGCTTCTTCCTTCTTCTTCCTTCTTCTTCTGCTTCTTCCTTCTTCTTCCTTCTTCTTCTTCTTCCTGCTTCTTCCTTCTTCTTCTTATTCTTCTTCTTTTTCTTCTACCTCACAGCTTTGGATTGTTTAACCCGTTCCGGCTCCAAATTGGTCTGCCCATTTTTCTTCAGTCTTCCCTGGTTTCTTCTTCCTATAGGTTTATTTTTTAAGGCTATTTTTGGTATTCTGTTATTATTCATCCTCTGAACTCGTTCTTTCTATTGATTTCTATTTCTTTCAATAGTATGGTTTATTTCTTCTACTTTTATTTCTGTCCTAATATCCTGACTACGTTTTTTTATCAGTTTTGGTATATCCAGTATTGCTCTTATGAATTTCGTTTCTGATGACTGTATTCTCGTACTATTTCTTTTTGTTAGTGTCTATGTTTCTGATCCATAGATCAGAGTTGGTATTGCCATTGTTTTGTATAGTTTTATTATAGAGTCCTTTCTTGCTTTATTTTTAATGTTCTTTTTATTGTGCCTGTTATGTAGTTAAATTTGTTTATTTTCGTATTATATCAGCCTCCCCTTGGTACGAGAAATTACATCCTAAATACTTAAAGTGTGATTTCTGCTCAATTATTATGTTATCTAACACCATTGTCATATAAATCATAAGTTGTTCTACCTGAAACACACTTTTGAAAATTGTTTAAGTTGGTAGCACGTTTTTTAGCTAGCCGATGTTTCCCTGGAAGATCTAAATATGAAAAGATCTCCTAATTTGGTAAACTGTTTGCCTTCTTCAACAATGTTCGTCACAAAATGAGCTCTCACGTGATAACCTTGGAACATTAATTCTCGACTCTGAGTGAAATTTGTACTTTCTAAAATGTCTTTAATTGACAACTGTTTGAAAAAGGAATACACATTAACAAGCATATTTGTAGCCTATTTGTCTCTTAAAAGAGCACCACTTTACTGAATGCAGGGTACAAAATGAAATGCAGCATAGCATGTGTGTGCTTTTCTTCACTGACAGTTAATACTTTTCTTTCTGGTCAGGCGCCTTATCTTTCCACATCTCCGAAACAAGATGTCCTACAAACGTGGGTTTTAGACAGTAATCCTCAGAAAAAATAGCTCTGTAACGTGTGACAAACAAAATTCTTTAATTGGTATCTATAGAGCGCGCAAGCAAATTAGCCGCATGTTTCGGCAAAGCGAGCAGTTTGTGTGCTTAACTGTACAACGTTGCATGTACCGCATGTACTAAGTGATAGAACAGCCACGCCTAGCCCCGCTTTATCTTCATTCTTATTTTGTAGCTACCTTAGTTTTTACAGGCCGTGCACAAGTTAACACTGGTGAAAGAAACTTTGGTCTTGGCGCTGGTTAATTATAAGAAAATAAGAAATAACAAAACCTCTATTTTCAAAGAATAAACTTCATTTCTTTTAAACTACAATAAAATTGCAGTTATGTAAATAGAATATTCGTTTTGTATGTAAAAACAAACTTGATTTAATGACTTAAGATCAAAATTATAAATTGTTTCCAAACGTATTTCATATTCATTTCGGTATTCTTTGGCTTTATATGCTGAATTAAGATTTATTTCGTTTACTAGTATTAAATAAAAAACTACGGAAGTTTTATCTTATTCCTGGAATGTCTATAGTGTAATTTTATCTTTCCAATTTTTGCAGTACTTCTTTTCTGGTGCACATATGAAGTTTACTTCCAGCATTTGCTTAATTACAAACTTTATCGCTGAGTCAGACAGCTTACGTAACATAGGATTAATGGAGGTAAATGTTGACTGAATTAATTCAGTTTACTAGAATGGGAGAAGAAGCGAAAACAATCTTGTTTGTCATACTGTAATGATTGTAGGAATGATGCAAACACAAATCTACTTCACAATTTGTGGAAAGTGAATAGATTCAAATTAAGCTGGTTTTGTTTACAGCAGGAAAATCAACACAAACTTGGGTTACACGAAGTATAAACCAAAAGTTTATCACGCTGTGCTAAGGAAGTTGTGTAAGTCGTGATTGTAGAGGACTCAGAGTTTCCGGTAGCCTTCCTATAAGTGGAGAATGTAAATCGAGAAAAGAAAGAAAAGGAAACTATCCGATGTTCTAGTGATCATAATTACTTTGTGTAATTAAATTAAATTAAAATACCTTTAGTAAGTACAGGAAAATAAATAATTACTTACACAGATTTAATCGGAAATACAGAAATATAAGAAAATGATGTTTAGAGATCCGTGTGTATGTGTTTGCTTGCTTATGTGTGCGTGAGTGTGCCAGCAACAACATAATTGCCCGCCTCGGTAGCGTGGTGGTGGCGAGTCTGCCTCACGTTCAAGAGGTCCCGAGTTCGAATCTCTGTTATGGTGAGTTACCTGGGTAAGGTTTTTTCAGGGTTTTCCCTTATCCTGAAAGACGAATGTCGGGTAACTCTAAGTTCTGTGGATCCTGGGCTCATTTGAGTGTCATTTCACCCTTTCCATTCATCGTCCGATATGACTTAATGTTGGAGAACGTAAAATTAAAAAAAAGAACATAATCTGCTCAGTCGGTACAGCACTTACCTGCCGTGCTAGTGCTCTCGGTTCGATTCGAAACTGGGGGTGGGAATTTTTTCCAAACAAGATGATTCGTCATCGCCCCCAGAGCCTGGAAGTATGAATGAGAGTGTGAATGTGTTCGTGATGTAATGATTAAAACCCAACGAATACGAGTTAACATCTTCGTTATGTTCCAAAGCAGAATGGCTGCCGATATGACCACTGCAGTTAAAGGCGGGGTATTGTGACTTTGTGGGTTCGAAGAATTAAAAGTCCAAGTTCCAAAAAATCAAAATGTTCTTTATTTCCACCAAATTACAGTTGGGTACACTTGAAAACAGCAGGATTACGTACCACACACAATTACGTAACACTCACAAATTCACCAGTTGGCAGGACGCAAGTCCACAGTGCACTGGCTACTCTGCACCTTGCGGTACAACTCTCTCTAGAACTGACTAACTAAAAACTGACTGACTCCAGAGGTCCAGAGGTAGTCCTAGACGGGCGGGGCTTCTTCCCGCCCAGGTGTCTTTATACAGCAGTACCTAGCCGCTTTACGGCTTTACCTGCGAAATGAGCAGTGTGGTGATATGTTCTGCTAGGGGGGGTATGTTTTGAATTTTAGGGAAATTTGGGTTGCGATTCCCTTGAATAATCTCAGAAGGTAGCTGCATTTTGGCGTTCCCCCGTTTTGGGAGACACGATTTAATGTTATTGCTCCGTTTAGGTTAAGTTACATATTGCTTGAGCCACCAGGCGTAAATATGGTTGCTAGAGACATCTGGGGTTTCTCATGGGTTAACCAAGGCGCTCCAAGACGTCTCTTGGTAGTTTGTACGATGGCAAGCGTCTTTGTTCCCTCTGGCCATATCTGCCAGAGAGTTCACCAAAGGGTTGTTGTGGTTTTGGATTTTGTCGTACATTGATCGTGCCCTCTCGCGGATGACATCGATAATGTAAGGGATCATGGAGTGCCCATGCAGGATATGAGCAGGAAATATCCAGTCTGTATCGTATGTGATACGAAGTGCCCTGTCCTGCAGCGTCTGGAGTCTGAGGAAAGTGCAATTAGCCATTGTTCCTCAGATCTCACAGCCGTACAGAATCATGGGCGTGATGGTCGCCCGATACAGCTGGAGTTTGAGACGGATGGGCATGGTTGAGATGAATATAGGGTATAGGCTCTGGAGCGCGACGTGCCACAGCTGGACCATGCCCTTGACGTGCGGAACGTAAGTTAATTTACGGTCCAGCATCACTCCGAGATACTTCGCCGTTTGCACCCATGGGATTCTACGGCGCCGTAAAATGAAGTTCTGCTGTAACTGGTTGGCTCTGGTTTTCGCCAGAAGAATTGCACTGACTCACTCGTCCAATGAATCGCTTATATAGACAAATCGCAGTATCTGGAAGTTTCGAGGCTCAACGAATTATCATGGCTTTTCCAGACGTCAGGGGGCGGGGATAGAGACGGTATAGTGACTTGTGGTACTTTTCTCCCCACCCCCTCAGCGAGCGCCACCCATTCACATGGGTAGGCGTGTCCGAACGCTTTCCGTCTCTCACTCTACCTGCCAGCTGGTTCTATCGGGCCTTCCGATATCGGGTAACAGTATAAATGAAAAAATAGCATAATTAAAAATAAGTCTATTAAAAACCCAACATAGTATGTAGGTTCACAATTTTCCAGAGATGCAACATGAATTTGTCAATATCTCCTCATTCCAAAATTCCATTTATTTAGAAAATTTTTCGAAATGTTCTATTTTACCCCAAAAGCCAGTACTAGTAACCAAATTTACACACCTAATATTAAGTTAATTTCTATTTTATTTGCTTTTTCGTTCAGTTTTTATGTGCACCTTGGATTGAATTATGCTACAGAGTTCCAGTCTTGGTATATTGTACCTATACTTGAAATGGTGCACCTCCGGCAGGAAGGATGAGGTGAGAGGAGACCAGTTTGGTCAAATGAGAAATGTATAGAACAGGTGAACGTTTGGAACTAAAAGAAACATATTTTGCTTATGTAATTATATATATATATATATATATATATATATATATATATATATATATATATATATATATATATATATAGTTTTTGCCACTTAATGAATTCCCTGGTCAATTTTCCTGGGATAGGGACCTTCCTTTGGGTAGCCCAAAACGTTACAAAGTTATATTGGTTTTCAGAAAAGGTAACCATTTTAGAAACGTTTTCTCTAAAGGTTAGTTTGGTGGGTGTTTTATTTTGAAGGATGTTAAATCTACAGTTAACAATTTTGGTATCTGACCGAGTTTTTATTTTTCAGTTATTTTGTTCCGACATACACACAGCTATTTTTCTAATAATAGTTTTTATTATATTTTGGGATTTAAGTGGTTCCAAAACATACATCTGCTCTGAAATCCTTCATAGTGATTTTTTTTGTAGAATATAATACTTCCGTTATTTACTGTTACTATTTAGTGCGGAACTCAAAGCTTAATGTAAAAAGAATGCTTACATAGCTGTACCCTAACTTAGAACAGCATTGGGGCCCACCGTCCCTCCTTAAGAAAAATAACTCTCAAAAAATTCAGCTAAATGAACTCCTTACACCACACATACGCCTCTGGATGTCCGAAAACACGCCAAAGGGATGTGAAAAAGTGTTGGGGTGTCTGTTTGAAAGATCTAGAGCCTTCATTCCCGTTAGAGGGTGTGGATGAAAGCATCTTTTTTCAGCGTGTTTGTACCTGAGATTTATCATCTCAGAAAGTTGCTTCTCTTCCCTCAGGTTTCCTATTGGAGATGTTTGGTTGGATAACCGCTGTGGTTGCGGCAGAAGCTGCAACTTCCTTCCGCTTCAGAATGTAGTTCCTGTTTACCGTTTCCTTTGTAGGTCGCGCTGTTGCATAAAGCTGGAAGACTTTTGTTTTCCGAAGCAGTCGAAAACAATTGCTGCAAGTGTAGGAAAGTAACTTTCGAATAAGTAGTTAAGAAGAAAATAAGGATTCAGTTCTTTCTGTTTAATTTTGAATCGCGTAAAATTATTTTGGTGTTAAACACATACACGGGTGATTTGATAGTAACCTATATTATGTACTTCACTTAAACCAGAAATATTTTTGGTAGTCTATGTGTGTGGAATTAAATATAGCTTTGAAAATAGGTTATGTGTTATTTAAATACTTTGTTGAAACTTAAACGCTCATATGGTTTGAGAAAACAAACAAAGAAATTTTTTGCTTATTATTATGTTAAAATTATGCATGAGACAGCAAAAAAGATTAGTGAACTCAAATAGTTGGTGGGCAGAGACAGGAGGAATTAAGGGGAAAAATAGGAAAAGGAAATATATGGAGATTAGAGGAAAGGAATGCAAGCGAGGTGGATAAATTGGTAAAACGCAGAATAGACGATATAGAAAAACATGAAATATGGCGAAGTGTAGAAAATATGAAATCATTACAATTTTACAAGCAAATAAAAAGAAATTGGCGACGAGAAGCATATGTAGATTACTGCAATAGACAAGCGAGAAGGGTTAGCTTGGATGAGAACAGGAAAAATATTTCTAAGAGGGATAAGAGGTAGGTAAAAGGGAATTTGTGAACTGTGTGGAGGAAAAGAAAGCATAGAACACTATACAACAGAATGCGAGGATGTTACAATGTGGAGAAAAAAGGTTTGGGAGGAAAATTGGGAGAAAGTAGAGAAGAGGATAGTAGCTATAAAAATGTTAACGGGCAGGGAGGAAAAGAAGGTAAGAAGTATTGGTGAGTTCTTGCAGAAAGTAAAAGAAAAATGGGCCAGAAATGTAAAGAATATAAGAAACGAAGATGAGGGGGAAGAAAGGGACTAATTAAGTAACAAGGAGGCATGGAGGTTAAGAGGTACCTGGAAGAGCAGAAGACCAGGGTGTCATGTAAGCCAAGGTAGCAACAAGGTAAAGATAAATGTAACCAAACGTTGTAAATTTAAAATGTTGGAATATGCCCAGTAATGAAATGCACCTTTAGTTAATTATGTTAAAATTAATGAGTATCATACATACCTAAACATCCTAAAAGAATACTAAAGTGATGGAAATTAAGTTTTATAATAGAGTACCCACAACTTCCTGCGCAGTTAGTTCTGGTATTGACTGCAGAATACGTTTGGGTTCGTTCTCATCCATGAGATAACAGATTTTAAGTCCCGGACACAGGACCGGTGTCCACTCAGCACTGTAATGGAAATGAGGAGCCAGGTGTATGCCATTCCGAACCAAGAGGCAAAGACAATCACAGACTGCGTCGTGGAGCAAGTGTTCTGCCGATTTGGGGCGCCGTTAAAGCTCCAAAGCGACCAGGGTACCAATTTTGAAGCCAACCTGTTGAAGAAGGCACTAGAAATACTTGGGGTTAACAAGACACAACACCCGTACACCCGCAGTCGGACGGTTTGGTGGAGAGATACATCAAGACATTAAAAGAGCACTTGAGGAAGGTCGTGGCCAGCCATCAGCGAGACTGGAACGTCAAGGTGCCACTGCTCTTGCTGGCCCAGTGCTCGTCAACAGACGACACCACTAGGATGACGCCAGCCAGCTTAATGTTCAGCCGAGAGTTACGCCTCCCCTGTGATCTGACTGTTGGAAGCACCCGGATGCAAAACAGCAAGCAACCGAGTATGTGGAGAACCTGGTGGACCATCTCCACGACATGCATGGGATGGCTCGTCAGAACATCCAGAAGGCGAGACACCGCATGAAGACCCGATACGACAGGCCAACAAACAGCCAAGATTTCCAGCAGTGTGATATAGTCTGGTTGTACCGCCCTACCCGGACCAAGGGACGCTGCCCCAAAGTTCAACAGCCGTGGCAAGGACCGTACTGGGTGGTGAAGAGACTAACGACGAGCTCACTTTCTTCTTGGGCAGCCAGCCAGATGAAAAGATGATTAGATATCAACGTTTCGGGAGTGTACACTCAAGTGAAATATGTATGTATGTATGTGAAAGTGATCGTATTCGTCGCTAGGAAAGCTTCAGGTCTTAGACTAACGACGTGATCTACCGCATCCAGAAGGTGCCCCGAGGGAAGATGTTCGTGGTACACGTGGATCGTTCTGGCCCGCTACGATGGTGCTGTTCGGGACGACCAGCCTTGAGGAGGGAGCAGTGTCGCGGCACAGGACATAAAAGGTTTCCGCGAAAATAGATAACTGACGGAGAGTGTTTCACGGAGATAAAGAGCTTGCATAAGCAGTAAAAGATAGTGCGAGATAAAGGTCTGCCGAAACAAAAAACTGAGATATATGGAAATTACTGGTGACACCTTGATTGATAGAGATTATTCGGTTTCTTTATTGTTCCGGAAATATCTAGAATTTATAAATGAGGTATTTAAAAAGGCGACGACTCCCTAAGAGTCTGTCGCGAACAGTGGTAAGCAATAAACAGCTGAGGTGATGTCGTAAACAGTCGTGAACGCATGTTGTGCAAACACAGGGAATCAGAACGTTTGATGTCATCATCGACCTTGGTAGACTGTATGTATGTGACGTAATTCTGTTACGTAAGGATTGAACAAGTGTATCTCCGCGCAAATAAAAACATTTAGAATTTCGGCAAATTGGACTGTTAATTTTACGAATCCACAAAGTCACAATATGATATATGTTTCAAATTTATTTCCTCAGAAAGGTCTCTAAAATTTTATTAAATGAATCTGTATTTTTTCGGAATATATGCTGTAAAGTTATCTGCATTCGAAAGGGATTTTGTATAATCTTGTAAATGTTAAGCGAGTGAGAAAGTGTATGTAGGTACTACATAAAAATGTAAGTCTGCTTATAATATATAATTTATTTCATACAAATGTTAGTGTTACAAGCAATTTCCGAAGTATTCACTGTATCGAATTTTTCAATACTTGAATTCCTTAAAGCTCCGTCGAAATATTAGCTATGTCCTGTGTTTGGGTGGAAAATATTGCATTTTATGGCTAGTATGTAGTGAGCAGATCATAAAATATTTGACTAACAATATTCCTTTTGTGTTTATAATGAAATCTATCTAAGATTTATTTAATTTAAAATGGAGACAGAGAAATATTTAAGATTTCATGGAACAAATTTGCACAGCTACTAATAAGTGGACAGAGTAGAGAAAATTACGCGAATGTTATACAGGGTGTTAATGAACCACACCGAAATATTGTCTGAGCAAGTGTAGATATCTTGAACAAGTAATTTGAGATAGGAGACTTATGGCCCTTTGGTTAAAATGTGTGTTTCTTAAGTGCCAGTACGGCACTGATAACACTTGAGTGCACAACACACGAAAATGAAGGGACTCGTTGGAGCATTCACTCTGGTGCAATGATTACGACATAGCTTTCGAGTCAAAAGTTAACGAGCTCGAATATGCTAAATTTTTATGTCTTTGTTTTTGTTCTGTTTGTATATTTGCCCTTTTTCAATATTTTATCTTAGCTTTTAATTTTTCATAAAAGTATCAATTTTATGCATATAATTAATTACACTTCTTTCTGACGAAGTTTGAATTCTGCTTATACAGAGCGTTCAAAAAGTTGGCAAGCTTTGCATGACGGATAGGTACAACCATGAAGAAGGGCTCTGCACTATTTTTAGGTTGCTGGGAGTGATATACGAATCGCAGCCGGGGACAATGACTTACGCGCGTACAACATGTCACAGTGCTGGAAGCATACTTGGAGTTCAGGTCTTGTGAAAGATTTTTAGAGAGATTGAGAAGGCTCTTTCCAAATGATCCGACATCAGGTAAACCTACCATTTAGGACCTTGTGCGCCTATTTCGTGATACAGGCTCCGTGGATGATGGACGACGAAGTGGCAGACCAAAGTCACAGAAGATTTCGTTCATTATATCGAGCAGCGTTTTGTTACCTCGACAAAAAATCGGTTAGATATTCAGCACAACAAATTGGATCATCAATTAGCTCCACATATAAAGCTCTAAAAGGTGGCCAAACTCCACCCCTATCGTGTTAAAGTCATCCAGGAGCTGTGGCCGCCCGATTTAGTGAAACGTCGCCATGGTTTCGTTCTTCCACATGAGCCATTCTGGATTAGAGTCTTTTTACGAGTGAGGCGTGGCTCTAATTAAATGAATACATCAACTCCCATAACACTGGAATTTGAGCAACTGAAAATCTGCATGTCTTTCATGAAGAAATGCTTCATTCAGAACAAGTCGAGGTTTGGTGTGCGGTATTGCAAACAAAGATTGTTGGGCCCTTCTCCTTTGAGGAAACAGTCGATGGTATCGTCTTCAAGGATACTGTACAGCAGTATGCTGGAAGTGGATGAACATGAGAGTTGGTTTCATCAGGATGGTGCCACTTATCATAATGTAAACGAGACCATGCAGATGTTAAGGGAATTTTTTGGAAATAAAATTATCTCGTAACATTTAGGGCCTCCACATTCCCCTGATCTTACCTCTCCAGATTTATTACTGTGGGGTTTTTGAGGAAAAAAGTGAACAGTGGCAACCGCACTCACTAAAAGAACTCAGACTCTTAAGCCTATTGCCCAAATAACACAAGCAACATTAAGAAGTGTCACGGAATATGCGCCGAAGAGTGGTATTATGCTTGCAAGAAAAGGTGATCACTTTTGCACTTGCTTTAAAAACTTAATATGGAAAGCGTTGAGCAAAATGTTTAATGTGTTTGTAACAAAAATAGTGATTTTTCTCAGGACCTGCGGTGAACTGGGACTTCACAAAAGTACTGCGCGTAAAATGCTTTGCTGACATATCAGTGTACTTGTCTTCAGAGACTGCAACATTTTAAAAAATATGATTCAACATTTGTTTCGGGCATGTAAGGGTGTGTGCAACAAATGTGCATACCCATTCAGTTTGTATGAAAAATAAAACTGATCAAAAATATAATAAAATTTGAGTCCAAGAACTTTAAGAAAACTCTGTAATTTTACATGCTGTACCTTAAAATGGGAGGTAGTTTAAAGGCTGAATGAAGTAAATCTAATCTTTACGTCAGGTTTATAGGAACTGCTCGAAATGGCGACTTGCGTTTTCAATGCAAAGTTGACAATTGCGAATGAACGACTGTCGAACTCTGTCCAAAATTTCTAGTTTGTGTCGAATAACTTCCCATGCTGTTATAAATTCAGGCAGTCAGGTCCTCTTCTGAGGTAAAAGGTGTTTCATACATAGCAGACTTGAGGTGACCCCTGTTTATGTGCAGTAGTATTACTACACTGGCCAATTAGATTCACGTTTTTAGTTGCCAATCACGTCATTTCTTCCTATTAATATTTAGTACGTATTAAAACACGAAGCAAAAAGTAACTACATGACAGCAACCGGAACACTGACCTTTAGAATACTAAATGTTGGCGTTACGGATTAGGAAACCAGTAGAGTTACAGGCTACATGATGCAAAAAGGAGTTAATCGCTATTCAGTGTCTCAATGGTAGGTGATTAGTTCGAGATTTGAGAGATCTTTGAGGCATTAAATCTTGAGTATGCTAATAACGAGTCACTAAGAATCGATATTTCTATACTCGGGAAGCAGTTTTAAACACATTATAAACAAATAATTTCACCCATCGTGTTTAAACATAAACCTATCTGCATCTGATGCCAATTATATTTAAGGGAAGAAGATACCTTAAAAGTGGTGAAAATATCATTTTTTGCTTATTTTCACAGCTGAAGTGTGTTTTATTTGTATATCAATTTATTTTGTACCAGAAACTTATTTAAACGGCATAAAAGTGGGTTTAAATCACATGCTGCAGAGTAGGTCACGCCCCCTTTCACTCTTTGGCTTCTCTTAGAACTTTCCCTGATATTTTATGTTTAGGGATATTTTCTTCTGCATTTTACACTTTCAGCTATTGGGAAACGTGCTTGTTCTTGCTCTTTCACTTGTTTTTGGTATCCTATGTTTCTAAACGTGTTTTGTTATTGAATGAGGAGAATGGCTAGATCTGTTAAAGTGATCAGAAAAAGGTCTGGAGGGCCTGGCAGGAAGAAAAAGCTAAGGACTGTGAAAATAACTAAGGACTTGAAAACTGAACCACACCTAGGGATGACCAAACTGTTAGGTTAGGGAATTCAACTCCACATGATTGTGTTGTTCCAAACAAAAGTACTTCTAGCTCTAAAATTTTTAAAGAAGTGGACCAATATCGTGTTACCAAAGCTGATATAGAGGCAAAATACATCTATAAAGGTGCTGGACAGATGAGAGGGAACAACAAGAGAAATAGAGAAGATCATGACAATGCATGTTTTAATAGACTTTGAGTACTGTAAAACTTCAAACTCATTTTCCCGTAACTTTTGTTTTTCTAAGCCTTATGTACCTTTTCTTTGAAACTACTTATCCTAGAGCAATGACATTTTCACAGACTGTTTCCCTGACACATATTTATAAACTGACATTTTTGCAACACTTAGATGTTATTATCAAGGAAACTGATAATTTTTTTCTTTTCTAGTGTACCAAAAAGTATTATTGAAAAATTTTATTACATTTTAATGTTATATACTCACAAAAATATCGTTTTATTGCGCAGTAGTTTAAGTATATATGATAAAAGATCATTTTGGTATTATCCATAGTTCTTCAGTATAGGTGCATTGAAAAAGTCAAATTTAACGTGGCGGAGATAGAAGGCTTATATGCTTGCTTATATGTCATATCTACAATCGCTGAAATTATTTCGGTATATTTCATTAACACCCTGTATATTTGAATTTTAATGAATGAGATAATATTTAATAATTTAGTCTACGATTTTATAGTAAAGAAAAAAACGTATTAAACTATAATACATCAAAGCTTGTCGTACTATTTCATTATTATATAAGAAGCACTGGTTTATGATATAACAATCTGAGTGCCATTATGCATCTTTTATGTAGTGAAGTCAATCCCTATTTTAGCAAAGATTTCCTCTTAGTACGCTGACATCCAGTAATAAAGGATTTTAAGTAGTACTTAAACAAGAATTTGACCTCTATAAGAGTCATCTTTCTGAAAGCAATTTGCTAAATCTTCCGATGGTGAAAGGTTACAGGTGCACTTGGCCGCCTGCCTGAGAGAAAATGAAGTTGTACCTATTAGAACCAAAGCTTTTGTGAAGCTTGATGATGAACGCGGGAAGGATGTTGAGTGGGAGGAAAGTCTCTTTTAATGAAGGGCGGAGGGCGTGTTTGGGCCAAATGAAAAGCGGTGCCTTGTTCGAACCTGGGTGTGACTTGATTGAAAATTCCGCCCTGTATACTTCTGCAAAAGCCACCAATAATGAACACGCAGTATGCATTATTTATAAGTTGTTATTTTGAAACAGAAGATCCAATTCTTAAGTCTACATGGAACATAAATTCTGTGTGCACTGCACGTTAGTAAATACTTCTAATGGTATATGTAGACAGCTAAAAGTAAATTATCTGTATCCTTTTACAAAAAAAAAAAAAAAAAAAAAAAAAAAAAAAAAAAAAAAAAAATAAAATTGATAATTCTGATACTAAACCTGAATAGATATATTTATATTTGTATAATCTTCCTGTATGTTAAGTCACCTTAGAAAAATATTACTCAAAATAATTAATAAAATTCAAGAATAGTATACACAAATAAATTAAATAACAAATAATACCAACTAAAATAGAAGTAACATATAAATAAGGAAAAATAAATTATATCAATAACAATAAAATAGTTATTTCAATAAAACAATTACATAAATAATAAAAAGAATGTAACATAGTTATTATGGATGTGTTCTATTACCAGAAATTATTCCTTTAACACTACGGTAACAATGGCCATTAAAATATCTTTGGATGTTTGAAATTTAAAATGTCAGTGGTAAGTTAAATAAGAATACAGTCACCGTATGACATTGCTGTGCTGCTCCCACAAACGGAGCCGGGCGCGTAGGCAGGAGAAAAAGAGACAGAGAGAGGTGCGGTCCATTGTTGTTGCCGAGAAATTTCTCGGAAGGTCTGTAGCATTCTAGAAACAATGGCTGAGGGTATAAATACCCCGCAGGGTGTTAGAAATGCAGTTGTGTGTTAGTTATTGCGACAGTCGACGGTTGAAGTGTACCGCAGTAATTTATTTCATTTGTTTTCGTTCAGCGGAGCACAGAGTCGGCCTTGAAGACAGCGGATTATCAATTTCACGTCTTTTTACTTCAGCAATAGTTGTTTTAAATTTCTGTAAACCAGATTTCCGAATCTACATAACCAACGAAGTCACAATACCTTAGTTTTCAATTATTAACTTCCTGGAGTGATGTACGAGTATATAAAATGACATTCATACAACATAAAGCTAAATTTTATAACCCTTTCCACTTCCGGGTTCAATTTAGCCTGGGGGTATCACGGCAGTATTTCCATTGTTTTGAAGAGATAGGTTTGGTTCAAATGTCATATAAAGCTGGAGCTTTCATCTGCACTTCTTTGCTTTGAAATTGGGTATTGTGTATATCTGTCTTGTGGCATATTATGACTTTGAAGACTACCATGAATTAAAATGTACTAGTGTATTTGTACAGTTCTCCTACAGATAATTCTAAGAGCATATTGCGTAAATAAATAAAAAAATATCCTTTTGCCTGATACACCTAACTACTTTAAGAAATATAGTATGTTGAAAACTAGTTTTAATTTTAACTTCCTTGTTTTATGTTAACAAAAGAGATATATGTAGATTAGCTAATGGAGGGGGCACCTAGCTCCTCGATCCTCAGTTAGATATTTTTTGCGTACCTACACCTCGCGGAGGAAGGAATGAAATGAAGCAATTGCAGGAGTTGTATTTGCTGAAGGAATGGATGACGTAAGGGATAGAGACGCTGTTGTAATTATAAAGCTCCATATTTAGACCACTGTTAGACCAACTGTTTGGCAATTATTTTTCTTTCACGCTAACCGTGAAAGTTAGATTAAAAAAATTAATTTCATAGCCGAGATTTGAACCAAGGTCTCTCGGTCTCGTAAGTGTACTCTTAAGCATTAAGCCTGCCATGGTAACACGCCAGCATGGCACTAAGTTCTGCAAATGACTCGCATTCTTCCCCGGTAAACCACTAGGAGATCTCATGCACCAGGTGGCCAACTGCCGCATCTTGGAAGTAGCTGATATCCCTTCGTGTGTTAGAACAGTTGCAGAACGCAACGGCGTAAATCCAGTTAAATGGAGGGCAATGACGTGACAGAATTTTCTTCTGCAGCAAGCGAAGAGAGGCAGCTTCCAAGCTTGAACTGGCTGCTGTAGTAGGTACTTGATAATAGACAAGAATAGTGTAAAGAGCCAAAAATGACTTAGAATGTTTTCAATTTACTTTAAAGAGGTTTTATTTTCAGCCCAATTTTTAGATTGGCAGTTTATTGAATAATTTTTATTTGACTTGTCCGCAATTACTCATAGCTATGTTTACAGTCTGCACTAGGTAATACAGTATGTAGCAAAAGTATTGCATTCCATCCAAAAGTTCAATTCTGATATTTTAGTGGAAATATAGTAAGACACTATCTGTATACTCGTCGTATTATGCCATTTGATTGCTAGGACTATATATGATATGATATATTTATTGTGCATATTCCAAAATTTTACAATTTACAACGCTTGGCTATTTTTCTTTACCTTGTTGCTTGGCTTGTATGACACCCTGGCCTTCTGCTCTGCCAGGTGACTCTTAACCTCCATACCTCCTTGTTACTTAATTAGTCCCTTTCTCCCCCTCATCTTCGTTTCTTATATTCTTTACATTTCTGGCCCATTTTTCTTTTACTTTCTGCAAGAACTCATCAATACTTCTTAACTTCTTTTCCTACCTGCCCGTTAATATTTTTATAGCTACTATCCTCTTCTCTACGTTCTGCCAGTTTTCTTCCCAAACCTTTTCTCTCTCCATATTGCAGCCTCCTCGCATTCTGTTACATAGTGTTCTATGCTTTCTTTCCCCCACACAATTCACAAATTCCCTTTTCCCTATCTCTTATCCCTTTTAGAAATATTATTGCTAGTATTATATAAGCAATGAATAGGTGATTCTTTTGTTTCGTTTGAATTCAAATATTCGAAGACATTTTCAGTTGTCAACGTGGTTCTTGTAAATTATCACGGGACTGCCTTTCGTCGTTCAATGTAGAACAAACTTCGGTCACGCCATCGCCGTCTATTTAATTGGATTTGCCTCTTTGAGATCCGCAACTCTTCTAACGCACGAAGAATATCTGCTTACCTTAAAGACGGTTCAGTGCCAGTTAGACCAGATATCTGGTACACGAGAAAACTATCTTAATGCTAGCATATCCAGTGCCCCTTTAATACATCATACCCCTCTTCTGATGGTCAGAGAGTAACTGTTAAACGTATAACAATTAGTTGGGGTAAACAATCATGTTCTTTGTCTATTGTCAGCATAACGGCAATGTTCTTTATTTTTATTATTTTCAATTCGGTTCTATTTTCTAATGTACGAAATATAGACTGCAACCAATCAAAATACGGAGTTCATAGTGGTCTATAAGCAAGTAGTTTTGAGATATCGTTTGTTACTCAGTAAGCAATTTTATAAAGACCACTCATCGATTATCCGTTTAAACTTCTGAGCTTTTTACTTTAATTCATAAATAATGAATCATTTAACTGCACTAAGGTACCAAGCAAGGAGGCATAGTCGGTAGCGACTTTGATTCGGCTCGAATGGACTGTGACTCGAATTCTGGAAGTAGTGGATTCGATAAAAAAATTTCAAAGCAGCAAAAAATAATAAAACTATCCCTAGAAGAAGCTTAAAAGCATATGCGAGGGCTGCTCAATAAAGAATTATCATAATATTTTTACGGTCATAATTTTTCACACTAAAATTCAATCTTATTATATTCTGTTAGCTTAATGTGAAACAAACACGCCGTAGTATTTTCATTAAAAAGTTAAGATATGTTCAGTATCACCTACCGCTGCAATGCAGTTAAAGTTGATGTTAGAGGAAGATCCGAAGTTTCTTTCAAACATAATCACTGCTGATGAAACTTGGTTACATCATTTTGATCCTGAGAGCAAACAGCAAAGCTCAGTGTGGAAATATCCTTCATCACCAACCTCAAAAATAGCAAACGTGGTTGTTTCTGCTGGGAAAATTATGGTTATTTCATTCCTTGATCTTCATAAAATGGTTTATCAGCATGTTGTACCTGCACACACATCAGTAACTTTACAACACTACAGAGATATACTGAAAACATTGCAAGTCCATATCAGGCTCAAAAGACCACATTTCCGTGAAGCAGGCTGGATGCTGCACCACGATAATGCGTGGCTGCATATTGCCAATGCTGTTGCTGAATATCTTGCAAAAATCAACGTGAAGTGCATCCCTCACCCTATCTATAGTCCGGATTTAGCCCCATGTGACTTTTTTCTATTCCCTAACTTGAAGAAACGTCTTCGTGGGAGGCATTATCCATCATCAGAAACAGTGGTGAAGGCTGCGGAGGTAATTTTGAAGGATCTCTCAAAAATTGTTTCCAGCATGTTTTTGAAGACTGGCAGAAACGCTGGGACAAGTGAATTGCATTCAGGGGAGACTATTTTGAGAAGAACCATCAAAATTGTGAGGATGAGTAGAGGTACGTTGTCAAAAAAAAAAAAAAAAAAAAAAAGATCATTCTTTATTGCAGAGCCCTCGTACTAAATTTTGGGCGAATATTATAAATTTAACCGTAATAACTGTACTAAATTAGAAGGAATAGGCCTAAAATTCTATACGTAAAAATGTTAGTTTTCTAAATGTTAGCTGCATTGAACTATGCTTTATCCTTTGCTTTGAAACATTATCCATTCACGCACTACCAAAGCTTCGGAGGGGCAGGAACCCAAGGTCTTTGGATAGCAGAGCAGTACGTTACATAGCCAACCGCAGATGCAATCTTAATATTTGTGCTATGTTACAAGTACAACAAGTGAATTTATTACTGTATAAAGCATCACTGTTTATGTGCAGAAGAGTGGTAGCTATTTGTTATTGGGCTATTTTAGAAGACATGATATTAATCAGGAAGATGCTAGAAGCTTTATATGCTCCTTACCAAAACAATCTATTTCGTAGAGTATTCTTTTGGCATGGGGCATGCAGTAAAATATTACCAAATTAATTTTGTTGCCAGCATGTGTGGAATGAACAAAGAGTTTCGTATGCAATCTACAGGATAACAGTAGAGCTTTAATCAAGTTGGGTATCTTGTATTCTGTATGCATTATCATGACTTTTTCGACTACTCTTGTAAAATTTATTTTAAAAACCCTTATTCTTCTATCTACATCATCTTAATGGATATAGACGTTTGCAGAAATGGAAATTAATTGTTCTTTCACACTGGCCGTGTGTTGGCTAAAGTATCGAAAGATAGAGTCAGACTGAAAAGTTCAATGCCATAGCCGGGATTTGAACCACGGATCTTCTGGTTTCCGTCCAGCCGTACTACCATTGTGCTACTATGGCCAACGTGCCGATAAGACAATAAATTCTCCAACTGACTCGTGTTTTTCCCAGTAAACCACTAGGAGTTCTCATAAACACA
Organism: Mantis religiosa; assembly: GCA_030765055.1. NCBI lineage: Eukaryota > Metazoa > Arthropoda > Insecta > Mantodea > Mantidae > Mantis > Mantis religiosa. The sequence continues at coordinate 60,683,785 of CM060958.1, read as the reverse complement.
TGAGACAACTACCTTAATGACGACTTACTATGCTGTAAGTACTTTAAGGCCCGGGCTTTATAGTTAACCACTATTAGGTCAATTAATGGAAATTGTTATTTCCAGTGGCCGTGTGTAGCCTAAAGCATGGAAAGATAACGTACTTACAGCATAGTAAGTCGCCATTAAGGTAGTTGCCTCATGTATTTATGAGAACTCCTAAGTGGTTTACCGGGAAAATACGAGTCAGTTGGAGAATTTAATGTCATATCGGCATGTTGGCCATAGTTGCTTAATGGTTAGAGCGGTGTGACGGCAACCAGAAGATCAATGGTTCAAACGACGGCTATGGCATTGAATTTTTAAGTCTGACTGTCTTTCCATACTTTAGCCAACATACGCTCCGTGTGAAATAACAACTAATTTCCATTTCTACAAATTTCTATTATTTATTTTAATATCCAGGACTCACTTCCATACATGAGCACTAGAACTTCCATCATTTTATAACTTTTTTATTTTGTTTTCTGTGTCTTTATCTAAATCAAAGCCCAAATAGCTGAAATTCGAGATCTGTTTCAGGCATTTATTTTCAATACTTATTTTTTGTCTTACAGGATATTTTCCTCGATGTGTCATTATTTTCGGTTTCTTTGTGGATATATTTAGATTGTATTGCTTTCCTAGTAAATACATTTTATACATGGAACGTTCAAGGCTTTCTTCGTTTTGTTGTATTATCGCTAAATCATCAGCATAAAGTATCACATTTAATTGTATTCCAAAATCCACTTGCTTTTTTTCCAAGTTTTTATCAAATCCTCTAAGTATTGCACCTGATCATTGCACCTGATCACTTTTAAAGACTCATCTACTTCGTGCTAACTACTACTCCCCCAGCTCCTGAGCTATATTGCTGATCTCCAGCTCGTTAGACTACCAGCCATGCTGCCAAGTTACATCTAGTCTCTTACGACTTCCGTTGCTGAGCGCTAGGAAGCGCTACTTTCGCCTGTAGAGGGAGCCAAAAGCTTGGACAATTGCTTGATGCTGCACCGGGGGGATCGGCCTGGACTTTTCGTCTGGGAGGCTCCAGTACAAGAAAGAGGACTTCTGACATGGATCTCGGACATTGTACATCGCATCTGCACTTCGTCGCTCCGTACGTAGGGACATTGGGGACAACATTGTTTGGCTTCGTTTCATTATGTAAGTTCTGGATAAACCTTCTAAATTTCTATTCCAAATTTTTCCCTGTGTTTCTCGCGTCAATTAAGACAAATTTCGTGGAGTTGGTGCACTTTAAACAACAAAAGAAACTCTAAATACCTTCAATGCAGTTAAAGAAATAATAATATATAACCAGTGGTAAGGTTAATTAATTGACACGTTGCTAAAGATTTGAAGACAAGAGAAATCGTATATTGTTATATTTAAAATTTTAAGAGTATTGTCGCCCTGGCGGTAGGCTCGCGAAGCCGAAGCCGAAGCCGGTGGAGATTCGGAAAACTTCGGAACCAATCGTTACCGGTAGCGACAGACAGTTGAATGTAGAGTTTTTGTAAAATAAACAGTTTGAGGTTAGCTAGCAAATTGTGATGGACGAATGTATTTGCTAGGAGAATAAAGTGTAGTTTTTGTGTTTTATAACCTCGTTTTATCATTTCACGAACCCACAAAGTCACAGTATAAAGATATCGTTAAAAACATCTAATTTTGAAATACTTTGTGCCTTTCCTTAACCATCCTATACGGACCTCTGGTAATTTAATGCTTTAAGTTTTAAGTCATCCCAGGAAACGGTACAGTATATATTAAATAGTGTGGGACAAAGGCTACATCCCTGTCTGACTCCTTAATTTTCTTTTATTTCTTCTGTTTTTATCGTGCCTGTATTTATGATAAATTTTGTGTCTTTATAGTAGCTACCCTTAGGGGTAGCACATTCTTAGTTTATGAAAATAAACATTGGGAACTATGAAACTATGTAAAGTTCATTAAGAAACATGGAGTAAAACTCAATTGCCACAAGAAAATTTTAATAAACACCAGTAGGACAACCCTTTATAAATAGCAATCACATATAATAATCTACCGTCTCTCTTCGTAGCAACAGCCTTTGCATTCTTTGAGCCACTACATCATATGCTTTTTTAAATCTCTGTGGAATATTCTTTAAAAGGAATCTGTAATTATACGTGTCACAGCGATGTTACAGTGTCGATCTCATCTCATTTCCCAGTGGTTCATCCATTTCCTCACCACTGGCTTTAATAAGCCTAAAAATAAAACCCGCGTTTGTCCAGCCGTCTCACAGAGATGAGATGCAGTGATTATGTAGTAAAGCTGTGTGATCCCAGTCATCAAACTAGGACAGAAAGAATTCTGATGTTTTATGTTTACATGGTTTTCTCTTCCCATAATTCGAGAAGCTCTTCTGTAGAAGGTTTATTATTCTATCGTTTTAATTGCGATAAATATAGAGCGATCCATATAAACCTGAACCATTTCAATAGGCCGTCATTTTTTAACTAATAATGGGACACACGTGTAATTTTGTGAGAGTATAATGCATAATTGGGAGATTACATTACACTATTTACCTCTCAGAATAAATGTTGGAAGTGTCCTCACCAGCATCTATACATGTTTGCACTCGTCTCACCATATTCTCTGAAGTTTTACGAATACTGTCATCTCTAATGTTACTCATTTAGGTTCGAATGCATTTCTTGAGAACATCAATTGTCCGTGGCCTATTCTTGCATACACTACTTTTTAGATGCCGCCACAAGAAAAAATCCGGTGAGGTTAGGTCAGGGCACCTGGGGGCCCACAGACCTTTTGAGATTATTCGATTATCAAAGAAACTGGTTACAAGTTTCATGGTGTTATTAGATGTCACCGACTTATTCGCATCAAAAACAAGAGACTGGTACCATCGTGGAATAACAAAGCGCGCTGAACGATGGCTGAAAACCATAGAAAGAGGGACGGAACTGAAGGTTGTAAGCTAATCTCTGTTTCATATAACCTTGCCCCGCTGATATGTATCACTCCGCGTGCAACTAACTTCCCCCTCATCCTAATAGGCTAATGCTTTCCTGCCATAGGCGGTGCCTTCCCGTCACATTGAAACCTGCAGTAAACGTCATAATAATTGCCAGGAAGATAGATAAAATCATACAAATAAGAATATGAAGGCGTGCAAAAATAATTAAGTTTATAATGAAACTAAGCAATTTGAAACTGAATGAATGAGCAATGAAACTGAAACAAGTTTATAATGAAAGGCCTTCGGACTTTTTCACTGGGATTTTTTAAACCAGCACACATACCTTGCAAAAATGCTTGTCTTTCAGTCTTCAAAGTCGTGTCACGCCATACTTGTCGTGTTTCCTTCATTCACCCAAGTCTCGCCAAGGTAGTATATTTTGCGATTTGTATCTCGGTACAGTCTGATTGTCCTTAAATAACGTCTTCGCCACACAGCAATATCGCCCCTGGAGTGGTAAGTTTTCCTGTTGTCTCAGTTTCATGTCGCGATATCCCTAGGCATCTAACACACCTGCAAGTTCAGAGCACAGTGTTCGACTTCTCTCACTGACAAAGACGGATTCTTCTCTGTGAGTGCATTAAACACATGCAACACAATTCTTTTTTCGCCGCTTTGTAAAGGTTTTTCCTTGCGATGCTTCAGCGAAAAACTGGCGGTAGACTCTGCCATTATACACATAATAAGTACACGCGCAATAAACGATCAATAAAATAATCTAGCTCTCGCATTCGGCATAGTACACCGTCGAATGGCGATATATGACTAATCCAGTTGAAAACAAGGTCAATGATAAAAGTCATGTAAACAAATTTGTCATCACTATCGCTAAATCACGTGCTATCGTGCCATGTGCTTGAGAGCAAAGGAACCTCCTCTTTACTTCGTTTAAGAATTGACATGCATTTCAGATAAATCAACTCTGTTGCATAATATATTTCATTGAAACAGTTACGAAAATATAAATTTGACAATTCTCTTCCAACATATAAAGACATATCACTAAGTTTTACCGCACAACAGTCTGCACCACAACAGCAGCCAATGAGATGTGATAGGTTACGTGACCGTTAAGAGATACGGGGCAAGCTTACGTGAAACAAGGATAGGCGCCCTCCCCTAGCGTGGCCCCAATAAGGAATCTAGGCTGCCTTTCCCTAGAGGTGACTGTATGCCGAAACTAGTGTATGGTCATCGCCCAAACTGAAGGAAGCAGGAATTGACGGAAACATGGTAGTTGTGCTCCTTGCTATTATAGTACAGCATTGTCGCGGCCCTCTGTCTCACGATACGGCCATATGCAACTGTCACGTTTAAGCGCTGAACTCTCTAGAGTCCGAGTGAACGGTGTTACCTCGAACTGCTCAGAACGGCGGTATCCCGCACATTGTCTGGTTGTTGATTGTTGATATGTTGAATTATTTGGAAAACCATAGAATCTAATGGTCTATGCTTTGTTGCTTGTCAGATCACATTTAAAATAATTGTTTAGCTTAAAAAACTGCATTACTTATGAGATAGTATCTATAGAAGTAAAACTGTAATTAATGAGAAAGCTAAACAACAGATGGCAGCATTTAACAACTTGGTACCAGAAACAATTGCTGTATTAGACGAGAAAGATGCCTAGAAGGAGAACTAGTGGAGAAACACATATTAAATTCTACAAGACAATGGCAGTTCCTGTATTATTGTATTCAAATGAAACATGGGCATTAAACAGGAAACAGAAAAAAAAATTCAATCAGGAGAAATTATATTTTAAGAATAGTTCCAGTAGATCATAAAATAAATGAAAAACTAAGAGAATTGAACATCTTTACTTAAAAGAAAGGATTAAACAGAATAAAGAAAGCTGCAGATGACATGTAAAGAAAATGAACAAGTACATATTCCCTAGAATACTGAGACACTGTGTTCCAATTGTTAAAGGAAACATAAGAAGTCTGAGGAAGAGATGCAGAGATATTAGTTAATAGAGACGGAACGGATCTAGGATCCAAATCTTGAATGATGATCTGAAATATTGAAATAAAGTTCCTAAAACATTACAGGTTTTTTCATCCAATTTCCCAAAACTTATCTTCCAAAACTTTTTGCTTACAGTATGATGTTCTCTTCGTATGTGGCAGGGGTTATTCATCCTTGAACACATTCCCGATGAGGTTCAGATACAGATGTGAAGTTTCAATACGTGAACTATTTGTTGATAGGTATGATTCAATGAGCAAATATTCAGAATAGGTGCTCGCTGGAGAGATGTACACAGGCAGCTTATTCCACGAGGCCTATCACCAACGCTAAGCTGCTGAAAGGAAGAAGGGAAGTCGTGTGCAGATGCTTCTAGGGTGGCAGGTTGCCTTGATTTAATAAAGTGGAGAGCATTTCCTTCTCTTTCCATCTTGTGATCGCCTTCTACATGTTCACTTCCGGTTCACGTTTCTGCTTTTATCTTCCATTTCTGTGGGTTACAGCGCTTTTTAAAACACGAGGAGAAATATCTCGGTTTGGTGTGTTTGTGTCTTCAGCATTACATAAGGTGCAAATATAAGGAAGCATTTTCCACTCAAACAATAACGGCTATTCTTTCCCCCCAAATTCCTTACTTGCTTTCCTTTCTGTATATCTTACTGTAATGTGTTGATAGTATGGACATTTTCAAGTCCAGGTACATAACTGAGAAAGAGTGAATGTTGCTAAAGGAGGAAAGAATATAATGCCTTTTATCACATGGCTTTTTTCCACATACGATTCTTACGAAAGCTTACTTTCGTATCTACTTTACACATTAAATTACAGCAACTTGATATGCCACAATATATGAAAACCTTTTCTTCCCTGAATATCCAAACAACTCTTCTGAAATACATATAATTTTGAACAGCATTGTTCCATCAGTGAGTTACAAACTAAAATGGGAGTGAGGAGCCCAGTTATATTGGGGAACCAGGGTACCTTTACTTGGTCTAGGAATTCAAATAGACATTTATTATTTCATTAATGTGTTAATTTTATTACATACCACATGTATAATGTATTTTAAAATAGGTTTCCCTAAGTATATCTTCAAGATTTATTAATTAAGTGTTGATCGTCAACAAATACGTTTCCAAACATGTTTATTACTTACTATGGACATTATTTGTTATATAAATAAGAATACAACAAGACATAGGAAGGGACTGTAGTTTGAATTGAGCTGTTTGAATAAACAAAATTGTATCTGTCTTAAACACGAGTAACCAAACTGAGTAATTTTACTCGCTCTTAAAGCTACAAGTATACAAATACCTGATCGACGACTTTCTTTTTATTTCTTTTATGTCCCTTGTAGTAGGTGGTCATATCTCCACGGATATGTTAGGAGATACCTCGCTGAGGGTGTGTGGAGGACAGTTAGCTTCTAGGTTTCATCCTTTTATCACATCCTCCTACTTAGTTTGGTGTCCACAAAGACCTTAGTGTTATACAATTACATCTCTGTCTATGTACCTCACTGGTAAATGGGGTCTTTGTCGCATGTCAACAGAGACCTGAGTGCCAAGCAGCTGTACCTCTGTTTCTATAGTGAACTGCAGATGACAACTTCAGCACCTATCCGAAGAAACCTTATTGCTAGGTGGCTGTCTGTTTCTACATATGTGCAGCATATGGCATTAGGTTGCCGTCCGGTATACCTACCTACCTGTGTTCATTATCTGAGGATAAATGACATCACATGCAATACTACTATACAATCATATTTATATTTCAAAATAATGCGGAACATTGAGTGGTGCTATTAAACTTCCAATCCGAGAGTTACCTTGGCTACTAAGGGAAACCACAAAATAAAAAACCGTCAAATCGTTCGGCCCACCAAATTCCAACCAGATATCTCGCGAATAAAGGTGCAATGTTACCACTTGAGCTATCCTGTTCCATAGAAAACTTTTGTGAAGTGATGAAATCTTCCAGTATGTGCTATTACCAAGAGCACTCAACATTTGAATTAAGAGAGACAGTGTCTGATGCAACGAAAGCGATGTGACAATAAAATCATATAAACTGTGGTCGTGTAAGGATAGAAGTTAAGCATTTCATTCAATTTTCATCCCTCATTCACTTTCTTTTGACCATCGGATCCTAAAGGGAAATTAAAAACACAAACCGCCAGTATTCCACTTCTCAGAAGCCACTTAAGATTACACTGAAGAAAATAAATTTAAATACATTGATGCAAGTTTATCATATACATTTTTATTTTTAAAACATTAATTTCTTAATCATAGTACAACTAAAACTTATGAGCAGTTATCTCTTAAATAATTAAGGACGCTTTTAACACTTCAGAGTATCCCCAACAGCTTTTAGGAGCTCTTATCACACTAATATTTAATTTAGAGGTTTGGAATAATTTCCAAAAACTGTTTTATTTAAACATCAGGTTATTATGCGGAAATTTCTTTCCAAAGAACTGCAGAAAACAAACTAGCATGCATTTGACATAGAGAAATCACAAAAGTTGACGTTCTTACCGGTAGTGCCGAACATAAGGTCCACATCTTCCCTAAAATATAGGCTAAGGCCAATTATGTCTCCATGTTTGCAACGTTATCATTTGAAACTTCTCCAACGTTTTTGATGAATCTGCAGCTATCAGCTGCTCCAGTAGTGAATTGTGCGACCTTTATATCTGAGTATGCGTGGTGTATGTGAGAGTTAATGCCAGTTAAGCTGATTGATGAATTTAATAGAGGCTAATAATTATTTAAGCTAGTGCTGACGCTTGAGAACGTAGAATTAACATTTTCTAAACTACCACAAGAATATGTAACGATTGGAGGTATTAAAACTTCTAGAATCAGATGTATTAGTACTTCATGATTTAAAATAACTTTCACTAGAAACAATCTAATGATATAATGTTATGGTATAATGCTATGACGTAATAATAAATTACTTTGAATGGCTCAAATGTTATTCTAAAAATTTCCAGCAGCAACGGTTAAATGTGTATAACTAAAGCACGGTCCTTATGCTTAATGGGCTACCGATAATCGATCACAGAACATTTCTGTAAGACTATAAAGAACACAGAAATAGTCACAAATTCTAGAATTACACAAAAATTTAAAATAAGTACTGCCCATTTATCATTCCCACCACTGATCCTAGCCAAAGATTCTCATTCGCCTATGAAACAATTAATACATTCTCATAAATTTATTCCCAATCTGATTTTCAGAATTTGGTCTGTCTAGACCTCTAATTGCCTTAGCTAACTGCTTTAAACTTATTTGGAAATTGGCTAAAGATCTCTTAAGAACATTTCTGTAAGACTATAAAGAACACAGAAATAGTCACAAATTCTAGAATTACACAAAAATTTAAAATAAGTACTGCCCATTTATCATTCCCACCACTGATCCTAGCCAAAGATTCTCATTCGCCTATGAAACAATTAATACATTCTCATAAATTTATTCCCAATCTGATTTTCAGAATTTGGTCTGTCTAGACCTCTAATTGCCTTAGCTAACTGCTTTAAACTTATTTGGAAATTGGCTAAAGATCTCTTATTTTGATTATAACTTTCAACCTCTGCTTGTTACATTACGCTTTGATATTAATTCACAGAAAAAAATATTGCAATCATTTATGTATCTCGTTATTATGTTTCATACCCATAAAAAATTTCAGTACCAAAGTTTACCAACCTTTTTCAAAGTATGTGGGTGTTGATATTCACTTCTTTTAGAAGAATTTGGGGGTTAGAACAATTATTGCATTTCATTTAAAAATTTAGTACCAGATTTTGCTGGAAATATAGTAAATTTAACTGTCCCCTGTTTATGACAAAATATTTTTAGAAGGAGTTCCGTCTGTATGTGTGTCTGTTTCTACACAGTATAATTCAAAAATGAAAAATCAGATAAATGCAGATCAAGATGATTTTAAATAAAATCCCCTACCTCACAAACAGTTTATGTGGAATATTATTATAATTCTTTTTAAATGGTTCTAATGATTTTGATTAAAATATGTTTGAAATATTTTCTTGAAATATCCTAATTATTCTGGATGTCTTTAGGGCAACTGGTAAAACGTAAGGTATTGACAAAATTTTACTATACAAAAATGTAGTTCTTACTAAAACTACAGTGGGCGTCCAGAAAGTAAGTACGGTTTTAATTTATCTCCGCTGCAGCGCTGCGATCACAGTTCCGCACATGCGCGGTAGACGCTCTGTATCAACGAGAAGAAAGGTGCGCCATTGTGAGATCGCTGTCAGCCACGTACGGTTTGTTGTGCTTGTTTACAATGTCGGTGTTGATTGAAAATCCCGCCGCTTGTGAAATCAGATCTGTGATTCGTTTTCTAAATGCTAGGAAAGTGAAACCAATTGAAATTTAACGCAACATTTGCGATGTGAAAAGGTGTTTTGTTTCTTCACGACAATGCACGACCACACACTGCAAATGGGAGGAAAAACATCCTAAAGGGATTTGGCTGGGACGTGTTTGACCTCACCCCGTACAGCCCTGACCTCGCTCCTCGTGATTTTCATCTGTTTTTGGATCTCAAATTTTTCCTTGGCGGTCAACACTTCAACAATGACGAAGAGCTGAAAGAAAATGTTTCTAATTGGTTGAAGGCACAGGCGGCAAACATCTATGAAGAAGGTATACAAAAACTTGTGCCTCGCTATGACAAATGCCTGCAGATTGTCGGCAGTTATGTGGAAAAGTAGTTTTAAGGGTTGTAGAATCTTTTGCAATAAATAATTTTTCTGTATCTGTACACAATTTAATTTTATTACCAAACATAACTTACTTTCTGGATGTACCTCGTATTTTTATTATCTATTTAATTATTTTAAACTCTTATTCTTTTCTTAAATCGAAAGTTATCATGTTTTAATATCCTGGCTGTACAAAGAAATTGGAATGTCGAAGATATCACATAGCTGTCAGGCCTGAAGCAATACTGTTTCTGGGTGTCACACAATTCCACGTTGTGGACGCCAATTTGATGCAAATAATTTAATGGCGAACAATGTTCCATTTGACAATATAGTTTGAAGCACTTTTGTTTAGCTCAGGGTAAAACAATGAGGTCTCTCACAGGGTATGCGTGGATGAGTGTGAGATGGATGTTTTAATAACACTGGAATGCCCGTTTCCAACTTATTTATTTACTGCTTCTTCTTTTAAAACATCGAAATGAAGGTTGCCGACCAAGGGTTACCAATCTCTGTTTAGAGTAACTGACGGCAGAATGTTTATTACTCGATAAACTTTATTCGTTCCTCATATATATATATGAACCGAAAAATATTCAAGACAATCGCCCTCACGCCTCAGACTGCTCTCATCGGCCTGACGCCGAAGACTCTTTTAATGGCTTCCTAGCGACGAACTGCCCACATCGGCTCCACGCCGAAGACTGTTCTAATCGCTTGCAAGCCACGGAGTACCCTTCTCCACAGCTGCGCGTGGGTGTATCACTTTCACTTACAGGAAAGCCCTCTTCATTCAACCAAAATCCCTTTGTGGCTGTTTTGTCATGCCATTCAGAATGATCCAAAGAATTTCCTATTCATACAAGTCAAGTGAGCCCCTTTAGAAAACTGCTAAGGACACTGTTTCTTACATTGCTTTTGTTATAGCAACTTTCCCTACAACTCAACTGGCTTGCCCTTGTCGTAACAAAAAACCAACATTCCTTTGACATCCATCATGGTTCTTTACTTCTGGCAAACCTTAATTTCGGTATCAGGCCTTAAAAATTGACTCACTTAAAACTTATTGTATTTCGACATTCTCCTTGAAACTACAAGAAAATTAACACTACAATAATTTCTGCAAATGTATATCTAAATAAACAAGAAGCTCATGGACGAATAAACATTTTTATAAATATTTTGTACAACACAAGAGAAAGTGATCTGAATGCAACATATTAACCCTTTTTCTGTGAAGAGCTGGAGAAATCGCACTACAAAATGATAATATGTACGTGAAACTAAAGAGAAAAATTGATTTAATAAGATACACGAAAACTAAAATTGTAGTTTTTTTTTTTTTTCATTTTTCATTTCACTTTAAAGTGGATGTACTTTCCTGCGCTAATATCGGTACTTTGGATTCTGCAAATCTGCTTTCAGATATCATTCAATTCTTTCATGGAAACAGAAGCTAATGAAACGATTCCTGTAAGTCAAATAATCAGTTCGGTATTGCAGACATTAGAATGTTATCGCTGCACGTGATTTGCTGCCACTCGTGCGGTGTATTAAATTACCCTGTACTAATTTCCAGTGACGATGCGTGGAGTTAAACGCTGCAAATGACTTCTGTGTAGAACATGCAGGTAGAAAATTGAACATCCCACCCTCATAATTCCCCCAACCGTTTGCCATATTCCAATATGTGCTAATAACGGATACCATTTTGTTTACAGTTTGGTTCAATAACTCTGCTTTAGTGGATAATTTAAGAGACATTAATATTCCGCATCAAAGGAATGTGCGTTATTAAATAAAACTGAAAATATAACGTGATTTGCAACACGCTTTTATAAATTACTGCCTTTTAGCAAGCTCTTTTAAACGGTGTTCATAATCCAGAAATTTGGAATAACCACACAGACCATGTTTAACTATTTTTACACCATCAACACAGCTACGATGATATGGCTGCTGATTTTTGGGATCTATTAAACTGTTCCAAATTTTAGAATAAAATGTACACTTTATTGAGTATATTTATTAAATATGCTGTGTTAAATATGTATATATAAAATGTAGTTAAAATGTCAGGCAGTTTTCATTTTTGTTAAACAATCATTACTAATCAACACTTTTTGTTGTTAAAATATCCGTTTTATGTGTACCTTAAGTCTCAGCTAATAATCATCAAACTAGATTTTACTTTCTCTTTTAGTATGATATGTAGTGAAAAGAATTCACTGCATCATAAAAATCCGATACTGAAATTCCACAGGAATTGAGAATCTTGGAGACTTATTTAAGACTCTCAGAATCCCAAAGAAGCATTTTTGAAAGAAAAAAGAAGCTTTTATGTGATTGCATGTTAACAGTTAAACTCCAAAACTACAAACCCATTTAAGCCAAAGTTAGGATTTCAATTCAGCATATTTCAAAATCATGTAATAAATATTTTAAAGAAAACCCCTTACCAGTCAACTTCCATTTACATAGAACATTTTTTTTAATTTCTATGTTTTCAAAAAGGACTGTAACGAGGTACAATTACATATGATATATTTATATGCCATACAATATATTATATTTGATATAATTTAATATGGTTTCTGGTAATGTCCTCAGAAGTCTTCTCATTATGAATGACTTCTGTGTAACCGAAAACTTCATCATCTACCCGCCTCTGTAGCGTAAGCGTTAGTGTCTTTTTTGTAATTTACGTCCTTTAACTTTTTAAATCATATCAGACGATGAATGAAATGGGCCAAATGGGACCAGGGTCCATGGAGCTTAGAGTTACCCGACATTCGTCTTTTAGGATAAGGAAAACCCCCGGAAAAACTTTATCCAGGTAACTCACCCTGACCGAGATTCAAACTCGGGACCTCTTGAACCTGAGGCAGACATGCTACCATCTACGCTATCGAGGCGGGTGATATTATGTCTGCCTCACGTTCAAGAGGTCCCCGAGTTTAATCTCGTTCATGGTGAGTTATCTGGATAAGGTTTTTCTGGGGTTTCCCTTTATCCTGAAAGATAAATGAGGAGTAACTGTAAGATCGGTGGATCGTGGACTCATTTGAGAATTTCCTCCATTTCACTCATTGTGCGAATGACTTAACGCTGGAGAACGTAAATTAAGGGGGGGAAGAGATACACAAAATCTTAGTACACGAAAGATTCAAAAAAGATCTCGTTAAAACATTCATTTTAGATTTTATATATAATATTTGTGTGTGTATAGCGTAAATGTTGCCTCTGTTGCTGCCGGCAATACCTAACAAATTGAATAAAGTATGTAGTGCACCACTTTCCTTGTTTGAATTTTCCTTTACTTATACTTTAACAAATGGGACCTCGTTGCTCTTTGTATATATGTGTGTGTGTGTGTGTGGGGGGGGAGGGTTTTTTTCTTGATATGTTAAGAAAATGGTTTGTCAAAGCCATCACATAGGGACCGGCTCTTAAAATGTTTAATTATTCTTAAGACTACTTTGCCTGAAGAAAACTCCCACTCCAGCCTAGGATCGAAACCAATACTGCTGGGCATGGAAGACAGCATGCCACAGAGTCACTGTGGTACTACCTCTTTTAAGACTAGAATGCAACGTCTGATTTTGAAACATATCTATTTTATGTTAAGCGAAATGTTTAACATAGATATTTGTACAAAGGTTTGTCTCAGTTTAAATGAAACAGATGAAAAAATGAAGTTTTAAGAACAGTTTGTACTCACTACTAAGCGATGGTGACCGAATCGGCCCTCTTTTGAAGTGTTACTAAAATAACGTTTGCAACAATATGTTTCCAACAGTTTTGTTCTTTACAATAATTGAGCATTCTTAACTTAAGCAATTTTTCGCTTTTATTTCCATATGTTAAGGAATTACTTCAAGAAGCATAAGTTCAAATCCAGAACGGGTATATTAAAAATGTTTAGGTTTAAATTCGGTGAATTATAGTATAATTTTTAGTTCTACGTTAATATTATCTCGATGACCACCCGAGTGCCTGCAGCAAAAGTACAAAACGTGAGTTAACCCATTCCGCCATCTCCGTTGTTTGCCGGCAAGAGAAGCCAAAAAAGGAACATTCAAATACATTCACTAACTGACGTCACGAAGCTGTAAATAGCCATCTTTGTTATGCGCACTGTATGCTTTCCAGACTGTTCGATTTTGGCGGAGCTGGAACATTCCAATTTGGCTATGCTTCATTCCATCGACTCGAGAAATTACAGTTTCCGGAAACCATCTGTTCCGTGACCGCAGCCTGTGAAAGGAGATGTAAAAGTCAGTCTAAGCCGTCGTGAGAGCAGAGTAGTTGTAAGTGGGTCTACAGGAAGTTCAGTTCAACTGCTAATTGTGAGTGACAATGAACATCGGCATTGTTGTGTGGGAGCAGAACAGTGTAGAGGGAAAACGTTTTGTGAAAGTTGAGAAACTACAAGCAGACCAAATTGGTTTGTACGTCAAAGACATAAAAGGAACATTAGACTAACGTGTTTGCTGTGTATTTATAAAAACTGAAAATAATTGTAACTTAGCATTTGGCTAACGTTTCTAGTGACAAATGAAATGAGTTTAGTGATACTTTCAACTGTCATTTTTGCCACAATATTAGTAATCGAAAAGGAAGTTTTATGAACAACTAAGAAACCATTACATGACAAGTACGCTCAGAGGAAAGGGAAGAGATAGGGAAAGAGTGGGAGGGAAGATAAGAAAGGTGATTAGGGACAAAGGAGGAGAGGAAAATATATAAAGAAGGATGTTCATATTTAATCCAATAGTCGCAGAAGAACTGCGGGCGGCGCTGATTTTGAATAATATTAGACTTGTTGACATATGGTGTTTAAAAATTTGGCAACTCTTGAATGAACGGCTATGACGAGGTTCGAGAGGCTGCAGTACTTCAGATGTTTCTCTGTTAACAGATTTTGCAATTGTTTTGTTAGAATATTGAAAACGAACCTTTCTCTTATTTACCTATTAGAATAATATTATTAATCCATTAGTTTTATACGACATAAACAGTGTAAGATTTCTATTTTTATTTAAAATGAATTTGCATTATGGTTTAAATTATATTTTGTGTTATTGTAGGCAGTATTGAATTGATGGATGGAAAAAGTTATCGATATGAATCATATTCGTACACTTTATCAGAGATACACTCACAATTATGCTTCATGAATTGTGTTATGTAAGTTACAAGCAATTATTCCATCGATATCATCTTATTAAGAGCATGTGCTGTATTTAGTCATCCAATGATTCAAATATGATACGAAGGTCTCGATTACAGCATAGTAAGATGTGAACATCAAAGATGTAATTTGGTATGATGATAGTCGAGCTACAGGCCATATAGGTCCTTGACCTCCCTAAGCACCTTCTTCCATTGTATACTGTTTCCTCTGCTTCTCTTCTCCAGCCTTTAATCCCAAACTTTCTCAAGTCGTCCTCTACATCATCTATCCAACTTTTCCTGGGTCTTCTCCTTCTCTTCTTCCATCAAGATTTCCTATGAATATCTTCTTAATTACACCAGTTTTGGGTATTCTATGCACATGGCCAATCCAAATTATTGTATTTTGTGTATACTTTTACAATAATTTTATAAATACAACATAACACAAGATTGAAACTGGTGCACATTGAAAAAATTACGGATGTGTACACTCATGGGTTCCTCTACTACAAAGTATTTCTAAAAGCTCTTATTCTTCTGTCTACTTCATATTAATAATATAAAGGTATAACATATAAATTTATTACATATTTCGTTAAAGGTACAATGGAAGTTAGAGACTACAGTAGAAATCAGATATTTTTAAAGCTGACTGTTAAGTATTGCCTGTGAACGCCCCGAGGTACATCCGGAATGCACAGCTGCATAGAGAATTGGACATAGCATTAATGAGTACATCTCTACAACGACAAGCAGATTCTTTGCTTACCTTCCTTATGTATCAGGTGCTTTAATCTTCCAACTGGTACGTCACCTTGATGCCACACCAAGACTGAAGCCACGCTTGCCACAGGACATTTTATTTCTATAATGTTTATTTATTTTGTAATGAAGAAGTTATTTAATTTGTACTCACACAGTTTGCTTGAGGACTCTAATATGAGTATCCTATATCCCTGTATACTTTAATTTTATCATGTATATTATGTATATAGCACCAAAATTTGTATAGCATCAACTGTGCTGAGCAATTGAAATAAAAATTCAACAAAACATTCCATTCTCTTCGCCTAACCAGGAGGTAAAAAACGAAAAACGATTTCCTTCTTAAAGAAAGCAGAAGTATTTCAAAATTTAAATCCAAAATAGGGACCACTCTTGAAAATGGTTGTTTTCACAAGAAATTTATTTTAGATTAGTTGCTCTAACGAGGCAAATATTATTTGTATAATAAGATTTTGTCAATCTCTTACAGTCTACCAGTTATGCAAAAGTGTCTTAGAACAAAGGACTTCAGAGGCTACTCCAGTAAACTTAATTTAGTTTTTAGCATAAATATTAAGCATATGACATTTTAATAAAAATGGTTTATTTATTTTTCAGGTAATATTAATGTGGTATCTTTAGAGAACGTAAAACAAAATTCCAAGTTTGACTTTTAATCAACAGTTAGTTTTTTATTATGCTGTTCATAAATACTGACGAACACAGGTGCATCCACCTACAGATAAACACACAAACACACACACACACACACACACACACACACACACACACACACACACACACACACACACCACACATATTTTCATTCTTAAATGCTTTTTCTGGGTTCAGATGTACTCAGAACATATATAACCGGTGAAGCCTCAACATCAAATTTATGAATGGAATAAAATACCTCCCTTTCTTACTATGTAGTAGAAAAGGTAAAGATAAACAACTAATAAAAGTAAAAACCTTGAAAAGCTTTAGTACACATAGATCGCAATAGTGTTATTTCATTCGCTTATTAGAAATTAATTTCTCTCCGTTATTTTAGTTCATACAGTTGTTTACATGGAATTTGTACATCAGACTGTCTTGAGATATTAATTTTTGTTTGTTACTGAAGTATCGAAATGAATCGCTTATAGCGTAACGAAACTAATTTGTCGACGGCAGGTTTATAAGTCATTTAATGTTTACGTAATTACTGTAGATTTAAAGAACAGGAAATGAATACACCAGCAACAGTAGAGTACAAGTTTATAAGGAAATGATAACAGCAGACAGAAAATTGAGGGAGAAGTAGAGACTCGGTAAATGAAGAAAAACTTTCTGGGGGTATAATTCTTAGAATGAGAGAATGTCGAATAATTAGTTATAGAAGCAATATCGGGGTGTAGGAACAGAGAAAAATCTGAAGTATTACATTTTAATAAGAGAAGACTTCGGAGGAAGTGCATGAATGGCAGAATGAAAAAGCAAAGCAAAGAAACCCTTCAAATGAGCTCAATTCTGGTTGTGGGCGTGCGGGAATTCCCTGTTTATTGTTAACCTTAACTTCGTAAAACGTGAAAAGAATAATTAAAAGCAGAAATAAGGCATTTACTTCTGTTTCAAGGAAACCTTGTGGTGTTATGCATAAAAAGCAGTTGTGAGATACATTTAGTATCGAGAAAGGAAGTGTTCTATTGTTCAACAGTCTGTGAAATTTTCGTTGGCACTAGAATTACTAAGTGTTAGCATTTTATAAACATTTTCACTGCTCTGATATTGCTCTTAATTATTCTAGTATTTTCGCTTTTCTCCAGCGACTATCTTTTGGCTTTTACTTCGATATCTCTAAGGTAGAATGTATTGCATTCAGGTCGAAAATTGATTTTAGAATGTGTATGTAAATGTGAATAAATAAATGGATGGATGGACGGATGGACGGATCGACGGATGAACGGATGGATGGAGAGAGAAGGATAGAGAAATGGACGGACTGACGGACGGACGGACCGATAGACGGGGGGCGGGTGAGGGGGGATGGCCAGACGGATGGATGGAGAGAGAGATAGAGATACAGATGGACGGTTGGATGGACAGATGGACGGACGGACGGATGGGTGAGTGGGTGGGTGGGTGGAAGGACGGGCGGATGGATGGATGGAGAGAGAGTTAGAGAGAGGTTGACGCAGGAATGGATGGATGGATAGAGATAAAGAGATAGAGATAGATGGATGGACGTACGGACGGACGGATAGAGATAGATGGAGATAGAGAGATAGATGGACGGACAGACGGAAGGATAGATGGCTAGAGAGAGATAAAAAGATAGGGAGATGGACGGATGGACGGACGGACGGATAGATAGATGGATAGAGACAGGTAGAGAGAAAGATAGAGAGATGGACGGACGGATGGATAGAGAGAGACAGAGAAAGATAGAAAGAGGACGGACGGATGGGTGGACGGACGGACGGAGGGAGGGAGGGACGGGTGGTTGGATAGTAAAGTTTTTAACGTAGGAAAACAGTTTGTTACTCACCATATGTGATAACTTTAACAGTATAGAAATAGTTGGAAGTAACACTTTATATGGACCAAACAGAATTACCAAAATTCGTCATACCAATCAGAACATGGAGACAGGAATTTTCATGAAAATGTGTGAAGGGATGCTGAGAATGCGGCACCAGATTTCCCACCTAACTGTAATGAAAAAGAGTAAGGAGCAATTTTGACATTCGTATTGCAGTTAAATACATGTAGATTTTCCTTTAAACAACTGATAAACGTTTGTTTATTTTTTATATAATTTACGTCCTTTAACTTTTTTAAGTCATATCGGACGATGAATGGAATGGGTGAAATTATGCTCAAATAGGTCCAGGGTCCATGGAGCTTAGAGTTACCCGACATTCGTCTTTTAGGATAAGGGAAAACCCCAGAAAAACCTTATCCAGGTAAGTCAACCTGACCAAGATTCGAACTCGGGACCTCTTGAACGTGAGGCAGACATGCTACCATCTACGCTACAGAGGCGGGACACTTTTGTTTCTGTTCATCTGAGACCCCTCTCCCTTTCTTCTTGCCTGTCAGGACATTTTAATTTATTGTAAAAACGCTACTTTTGGGTTCAGGAAAGACAATACAGATTTTTTCATTGAAAGTATGGTACTGAGCATTTGGATCAAATGGAATACTTGTTTCTCTCTCTCTCTCTCTCTCTCTCTCTCTCTCTCTCTCTCTCTCTCTCTCTCTCTCTCTCTCTCTCTCTCTCTCTCTCTCTCTCTCTATATATATATATATATATATAAAATTAAGTCCAAGGAAGATATAAAAGGTGAGGAAAAAAACAAGCCTGAAGTGACAATGGACCGGGTTATTAACGAAATATAAAAGTACACACGCAAACTTTTACGGAACACATACACCTTCCTTTATTTTCGGCAAACAAAAGCATTCAAAGCAGAAAGATATTCCAGTCTTTTCTAAAATCTTGAAAGCTATTTCACTTACTATATCTTATTAAATAGCGTTTAACACGCATGAAGGAAAATTACAAAGGAGAGGTTATCTTAATCCCGCGTATTCCGATGATTCCAACGGATTTAACTTTTAATTTTAAGCGTCTACAATTTCCCGTGCGTTTGGCCTTTGCGATGACCATAAATAAATCGCAAGGGCAGACGTAGGTAATTTGCGGAATCAACTTGGAGTTTACTTGTTTCTCTCACGGACAGTTATATATGTCGCGTGTTTGCGCGTCGGAAAACTATCATTTATATATGTGTGTGTGTGTGTGTGTGTGTGTGTGTGTGTGTGTGTGTGTGTGTGTGTGTGTGTGTGTGTGCACCACAAAAAGACAAAAAATATAGTTTATCATTTAAACTGATTAACTTAGTTGTAACTGTATTGTAATGAAACCACCCCCAATTTCATAGTAAATAACTAATCCCAATTTGTTTTATTTTATAGATAAGTTGAGTTTAATGGCGGTTCGAAGTTCACCAGGTCAGCTAGTTTTAAATATAAATAACAGAGAAACTAGAATTGCATTTATTTTCTTCTGCTATACAAACATTGAACTAATTATCGGTTTGTTATTGATTCATCAAATTATTATAAAACTTAGGGCATGTAAGAGATATGGAAGTATGCAAAGATGGCTTGGAGGAAAAATGATTTTTTATTTTATAATACAATTATTATTGTTGCTATTATTGTTATTATTGTTGTTTATTATTATTATTATTATTATTATTATTATTATTATTATTATTATTATTATTATTATTATTATTATTATTATTATTATTATTATTATTATTATTATTATTATTATTATTATTATTATTATTATTATTATTATTATTATTATTATTATTATTATTATTATTATTATTATTATTATTATTATTATTATTATTATTATTATTATTATTATTATTATTATTATTATTATTATTATTATTATTATTATTATTATTATTATTATTATTATTATTATTATTATTATTATTATTATTATTATTATTATTATTATTATTATTATTATTATTATTATTATTATTATTATTATTATTATTATTATTATTATTATTATTATTATTATTATTATTATTATTATTATTATTATTATTATTATTATTATTATTATTATTATTATTATTATTATTATTATTATTATTATTATTATTATTATTATTATTATTATTATTATTATTATTATTATTGTTATTTTGTTTATTATTATTATTATTATTGTTGTTATTATTATTATTATTATTATTATTATTGTTATTTTGTTTATTATTATTATTATTATTGTTATTATTATTGTTATTATTGTTATTATTATTGTTATTATTATTGTTATTATTATTATTATTGTTATTATTATTATTATTATTATTATTATTATTATTATTATTATTATTATTATTATTATTATTATTATTATTATTATTATTATTATTATTATTATTATTATTATTATTATTATTATTATTATTATTATTATTATTATTATTATTATTATTATTATTATTATTATTATTATTATTATTATTATTATTATTATTATTATTATTATTATTATTATTATTATTATTATTATTATTATTATTATTATTATTATTATTATTATTATTATTATTATTATTATTATTATTATTATTATTATTATTATTATTATTATTATTATTATTATTATTATTATTATTATTATTATTATTATTATTATTATTATTATTATTATTATTATTATTATTATTATTATTATTATTATTATTATTATTATTATTATTATTATTATTATTATTATTATTATTATTATTATTATTATTATTATTATTATTATTATTATTATTATTATATACACGTATAAACAAATTTAGGCAATACAAAATATACTCAAATATTTCTGTCTTCAGATGTTTTCTTGTGTGCTTCTTATGAAAGTTAACTTACCTGGATGATAATAATAGGATTCTGTTGTTGTTGTTGTTTGTTGTTTTCAAATGCTAGGCTTTGGCAATGAAGCCATTAGCTCTCTTGCTCACCAATATTTCTGTGTAGTGGGTCCGGCAGGTAGGACTTCACAGGTTAAAAGATGTTCTTCAGTCATTTCCTCTTCTTTGTTGCCCAGACGACAATTTGGACTTGTATACATTCCTATTCTGTGTAAGTGTTTGGCCAAATAATCATGTTCCGTAAGTAATTTAAAATTTGTTACTGCAGCTTTACGTGGGATTTATGGAAGAATTTCTAGATTTTTAATTAAAATGTTCCATTTCTTATCTTAGGTTTTGTTATATATTGATTGGTTTTGTTTGTTTTTATATTTGTTTTTATTAATCTTTTTATGGATGTAATGGGTAAGTTTTTACTTTTGTTCTGAATTAAATTTGCACCTTTTTTGGCAAGAAAATCAGCTGATTCATTTCCAGCAATTCCACAATGTGCAGGTATCCACTGTAATATAATTATTTTATGTAGTTTTGGAAGTTGTTGGATCGTTTTGTGACATTCTTTAATTTGGATTGACCTCATTTTATATGAACTTATTGCACACAATGCTGCTTTAGAATCAGAAAGTATGAAAGTATGACACCATTCTGTATAGAAGGTGTTGGAGAGAAATATGAATAGCTGTTACTTCTGCATCAAAATTTGTTGTGTGGTATCCTACTGATTGATAGAATGAGAACAGTGCACACTTAATTCCTGCTCCTCAGTTGTTGTCCAAGTTAGATGCATCTGTGTAGATATGTAACCAGTCTTCAGGTGGGTATCTATTGTTCACAGCTTCTAATGCTAGTGCTTTTAGTACAGGTTTGGAAGTTTCAGATTTTGTAACTATTTCTTCTAAATCTAATTGG
Organism: Mantis religiosa; assembly: GCA_030765055.1. Lineage (NCBI taxonomy): Eukaryota > Metazoa > Arthropoda > Insecta > Mantodea > Mantidae > Mantis > Mantis religiosa. The sequence continues at coordinate 60,661,713 of CM060958.1, read as the reverse complement.
ATATTAATTGGATAATAGGATTCTTATTAGTCGCCTTAGTGGTTAAGTCGTAAATGTGGAATTTATGTTTATTTTTGCTGTTTTCGACGTAGGTGTGTTTTAATCCGTTCTTTCTGTCATGGTGGAAAGTTGAATTTCCTGTATTCACGGCTGGTAGCCCCTAGCTTCCTGCGTTTTTTGCCGGTTTTGCTCGCGAAGTATGAGCTATGAGAGATCCCCTAACTTACATCTGTGTAGCCGAGTTTTACAACCTAATTCTTATGTACGCTTGTAGTATTTTGCAGTTAATAGCTAGGTATGGATATTTGATCATTATTAGACACCAAGGTTAATATTGGTGACCTTGCTAGTGGAACCGATGTGTAACAGCTGTTTCTAATTAAGATTTGGTGTGGTACCACATGGCAAATGTGCTGCTGCTTTTCTTAGGTCGTAAATAGCTATATTGAAAGCTTTAGAACAGCAGCTACACAGAGGTCTCTACCTCTAACAGAGTTAAAGCATAAGTCTCCTTCTCATAAGTGAGCTTCTTGCATTCCCATTGTGTATTAGATGCAGAAATACACACCTTCAAAAACAGCACTGAGATTAAAAATCGAATTACAGCAACATATAGCAAGCAATCCATTATAGAAAAGTTGCAAGGGAACGGAAAAAAGATGTATTCAAGAATGTACATTTAGCATTTGTATATTTTCGGTTATGAGCATGACCAGAAAGGCACCTCGCTCCTCAACTGAATGCGGAACTACCTACAGAAGGGCACGGAAGTCTATTGGTACCAACTTTGTTCAGATCACTTGGGCGGGCTGTTCTGGGTAGGTTTTCTCTGTCGGAATCAAGGAAAACACGACACACCCGAAGCGGCACCGGGGCAAAAGATTTTGAATTTTTGTTCATATAACTATAGCGAGCTATTCAGTTATTCATTATCAGTTTTAATAAATTATTTTTGTTTATAATTTTAATATTATATTGTACTTTTTTAGATTGAATATTATTTATCTCTTCTTGTGCCAAGAAGAAGATTCAAACAAGCATGTACGAGCAGCATCTGTTCAGCACCAACCGAGTCCACCTGGAACATTAAAAAAAGAAATGAAAGGAAATTTAGGGTGAAAGCTAACCTTCCCAGTATTCGCTTTACGAATTAGGAACTACTACGAAATATCCAGACAATGAATTTAGGGTGTTCGAAAGGCTTGTCTCACATCTTATCGCGGAGGCACATTGCTTTATAAAAAGCATCTGTTATGTTCTCATAATTGGAACAAGAGTTTTATCTTTTAATTTATGGATGTTCTTAATTGCTGTGGTTCTTAACATCCAATTCTATATTGGGTGTAAAAGACCGCTTATTTTGCTCTGTTGCCTCTTAATAAGGCTTGAGATTCTGTCACCCACTTCTGTAGCATATGTGGTAGCGTGTCCGCCTCACGTTGAAAAGGTCCCGAGTTCGAATGTTGGTCTAAATAAATCTGGAATAATTTTTTTCCACATTTTTTCCTTGTCCCTAAAGATGAAGGTCGGGTAACTTTAAGCTCTATGGGCCCTGAGTTTATTTGAGCATCATGTCACCCATTTCATTGTCACCACTTTTCCCGGTAACGTTATGGAAATTTGAAGCAATGCGCGGTCTAGCCTCAGTTTCGAGCAAGCGCTTTCTCTCATGCTATGCGTGAGGAGTAAAGATGACACTGATGACACTGGAGTCCAAGTTTAAGACTTATTTAATGACTGCTTCTCTTTATCGTCACATAAATCACGAAGTTGCCACCCATGGTACACCAATCTATATTACTGTCTGGAGTTAACGTATGTGGAGGGCATATTACGCGATGACACTTAATTATTTAAGCAGGAACAGATATTTTCCCCAGCCACGTCTTCCTTCTTTGTCCAGCTGTCCACCAAAATTCCTTTCTTTTGTTTCGGTGACCAGCTACTAAGGAAGGGTCCGCTTTTCTTTCCAAGGATTTGCCAGATGGACCGCCCGTGGAGATAGCTTCCCTAACAGTGAACTGCTAACCCAACAAACATCCTGTTTTACATTTAACGAATATTTCCAATGTCAATATCTATTATGGTTCTTAATTTATTCAATCCATAATTTCGGTATCACCATTCATCTTCCGATATGATTTAAAGGTTGGAGGAGGTAGATTAAAAAGGATACTATCTATCTACCACACGGGACCACCGACTTTGCTTCCTTTCCGAAGGAAGTCATGCTAAAGATTTTTACGCTAATATTTGATGATACTGTATTAAAGTGCATTTTGAGGACATATCTACATTACTCTCAGATAGAAGCAATGTTTGATAAATATGATCTATTGCACTCGTATAGCTTTCTCTACCCTTCTACAAAATATTATTACCAACTCTTATTCCTGTATTTACTTCATGATAATTTTCTTGCTAATTTTCTTGTAGATGAAAGGAAAATGTGGGAATATGCTCATATGTGATGCCGATGAAACTCCGTTGTCTTTGAATGGCCAAGAGCTAGACTTTCTATTTGAGAAAAAAAGAAGTATCTCTTGCCTTAAAGTGGTTGGTTACCAACACGCCTTCGGGGTAACCTCGTCCTACTACGTGATGACTGGACCCATTTCTAAGGTGGAGGCACCCAGAGGGCGGGCCCATTCCCTCCAATGATAGGTTGATAATGAAGATAACGGTGAGGCTAGAAGTCCTACAGCTTATACCGTGGACTCCGAACCACTTCACATGTGAAGGTGAAGGTGTAGATAGGTCCTACTTAAAATCACCATCCCCAAAGCCGGGAATTGAGCTCGGGACGCTATGCACGGAAGCCGCGAACGAAACCACTGCGCTACCTGGTGCTCCTTTGTCTTCAAATAAGACAAGGAACATCTGAAAAATATTTACTACACAAAAATATGATTTATGATAAATGTTTAATTTAAGAAGAGAAATGTAAATATTGTAATATGCAGACAAGTAACAATGAATATCTCCCAAATGACTCGTTCCACAGAAACTACATTTAACATAAATTGTGCACTTTAAGGAGCTCTGCATTTTTGTGTACCAAGATTTTGTCTAGCTCTTATGGTTTACTCTTTATGTAAAAATCATCCAAGAGTGAAGAAAACCTCTGAGGATTTCCCTAGAAAATTCAAGATTAATACTTCATTCGTTTTTAACGTAATTATGAGGGATGCGAATGAAAAAAATAAGGATTCCTGCTTCGCAAGATGTGTATAAAATTTTAAGAGAGGCAGGTATTGCAATATGTCTCTTTTTTTTCGAATGAGCCTATGTAAGACTTAGCAAAGTACTTAGATATATTTCTTAGCTCTTCTATAAATCCAAAGTTATCCTTGGCTCTAGTCTTTCTTTCTCTTGTCTGTCCACGTTGTTCCAGCCTTTTCCTTCGGTTTATCCTCTTGGTCAACTTGCTACTGAGGCACTTTCTTTCTCAAGACGTCCCTCTCAAGGATATCGTCTTAAATGATTCCTATCAGTTATATCACTTTTTATTTCACCAATCCATTTCATAGTTTCTACCTGTGCTTTACTTCTATTTTCGTAAAATTGCATAATTTGTTTTGTGAGCCTCTTTGTTTCTGCCCTTTAGAGTCACTCTGGTTTAATAGCAGTGTTACAGTGTCTTAATACACTTAGTCATGCATTTTTATTTTACTCGTATATGTTTTGAGTAAGCCTATATGCTGTTTCCATTTCTTTTCATCTGCTTTTGTTTGCTTTAATTTCGATTCCATTTTCATGAATTATTTCTCCAAGATATTTAAATTGATAAACTCCTTTAATTTCTCTATATTTGGTTTTAATGGATTTTGGTGCTTGTTTATTGCAAGAAATAAATTCAGATTTTTTGAAATATATCTGAAGACCAGCTTTCTTTGCAGTTCCTTTTAGTAACTCAATCTGTTTTTGAGCTGTTATGATGTCACGATTAAGATTGCTGGATCATCTGCATATCTAATCTAACTTGAATTTTCATCTCTCTAATATGATTGGTTGATTAAATTTGAGAATTATTTTCTGTGTTGTATTATTTATTATAATGATATAATTTTTACTGTTGTATTTATATGTTTGTTGCACAGCTGGAAATGTTCATGATGACTTGTGATATAGGCTGCTGACATTTGTCGTGTTAGTAGTCCAAATAGCTGTTTTGACGTGTTCTTAGAAGACTATTCTATTAAATTACAGTAAATCATGTATATTTTGAATAAAGATACTCATAGATACTTTGTTGCCCATTATAAGCACAAAATGCAAAACTATTTTACCTCTCCCGGTCTCTTTAACCAGACACCTCAGCAGGGTGCCCTTTAATGCCTTACAAGGGAATATTTGACGTGGTCGGAGTACATTTAGGGTTATTCTGTGAAAACAAACAGTTCACACAAATGAGAGGCCCTTTCAGTGGGACATAGTTACAGCTGCACGTCGATAAATTTAAAAATCATGTGACATTCCTCGAACTCTGCCAGTCAGCTCAATGTGACAAAACTGATGGCCTGCAGTATTTGCTAATGTGGCCTGTTAGTTGGGGTGACGTAATAAACATGTCAAAACGTGCTAGCTTGTGCACAAAGGCCTGTAATTTACTGCCATATGAGAGATGTTGACTTGCAACGTTCTGTGCTGAAGAAAAACCAGATTCAGTATCGGTTATATCGGCTTTAATAACTAATGTTCTGTAAACTGGACCATTATCGGCACCAAGTGAGTAAGAAAAAAAAGGTCTGATGTTCTGTTGCACTTCATTGGCTTTCTCTACTCTTTTACACTATTCTTATAAACTCTTATGTCGAGAAAAACATTTGTAGAAATCATTTTTGTAGGTACAATGAGAATAGAATTACAGTAGGCTTAAGTGATAATCTGTAAAGAGGCAGTCGCTATGCGATGGTTTTGATAATCCATTCTCTTTGCATGGCCAGGAAAAAAAGAACAGAATAATTACTTATCATTTTAGAAAAGTTTAAGCACCAGTAAATTGAAACAAAAAACAAAAAATTGTACTTCAGAGACAAGTTATATAACTACTACAAACTTCTCTACGAAATCTAACTTCTATATGCTTCATATTAATCTAAACAGACATCTATAGAAATAGTTTCATACACAGAAAGCAGACTGAGTCCCTTATATGTGTATGCTGGCCTTGACACTACAATCGTTCCAGTCACATCCCGAGAAACAATTGAAAAGCGTCAGCAGATTAAAAAGGCACAAATTCAAACAAATATTTGCGGATAACTCGGAAAAACTAATGCCACAAAAAGTTATTTGCGATGAATTTTGTGTTTTAAAGAGATTTACACTTTTGGTACAGTAAATTGTTGAGGCGTTATACCAATATGTATAAAATTCCTCCCGACTGAAGGGAACTTCAGAGGTTATTCCCAGAAAAATGGAGATGTATAAACTATTTATTAGTGATGTAAATACTTTCTAGGGGTGTTCAGAAATGATTGGTACTACAACCTTTTTTGTTTTTGTTTACAGGAACCACATATTGGACATATATAAACATATATTCAGGTAATATTACAGGTGTTTCCCGCCAATGTCTGACAGCTTCCATATTTTGCGAAGCAAACTATTCTTTGAGAGTTTCCTGGCACCACTGATGGACAACTGCGTGAAGCTCGTCATTAGTGGCGACCTTCTTACCCTACATGGCCTATTTTATCGAGTCAAATAGGGCGTAGTCCTTGGGAGCCAAATCGGGGGAATATGGGGAATGTGGCAGCACAGTAAACCCTAAAGTATAAATGTTGTCCATAGTCTGGCGACTGACATGTGGTCATGCATTGTCTTGTTCGAGAAGAAAACCACAACCCCATTTTAGATGTCGGCGTTTTGAATACATCGGCGGAGTTGTTGCAGTGAATTTCAGTACAACTAACTGTTGATGATCCTATTGGGAGGGGGCCCGCCTCGGTAGCCTGAATGGTAGCGTATCTGCCTCACGTTCAAGTGGTCCCGAGTTCGAATCTCGGTTAGGGTGGGTTACCTGGATAAGGTTTTTTCCGAGGTTTCCCTTATCCTGAAAGATAATGTCAGGTAACTCTAAGCTCCATGGACCCCGGAACATTTAAGCAGTCATTTCACACATTTCATTCATCGTCCAAATTTTTTTAATGTAATTTACAGCCTCCAACGTTAAGTCATATCGGATGATGCATGGAATGGATGAAATGATGCTCAAATGAACCCGGAGTCCATGGAGCTTAGAGTTACCCGACATTCGTCTTTCATAATAAGAGAAAACCCCGGGAAAACCGTATCCAGATAACTCACCCTGACAAAGATTCGAACTCGGGACCTCTTGAACGTAAGGCAGACATGCTACCATCTACGCTACGCGGCGGGCATCGTCCGATATGACTTAACGTTGGAGAACGTAAATTACAAAAGCAAAAAACTATTGTGAGGGAGCCACTCCACCAGCAGTGTCTTTCCTGATCCCAGAACTCAGTTATCACGTGTTTCCGAAGGAATAGTCCTGGCCGTGGCATCTTGGGAAGAGGGCTCGCAGCATGCTTCCAATCCAGACTGGCGTATCTATTCGTAGCCTCGTGGAAATGCTGTGACTCGTCGACGGTGACCAGTCTCGTAAAGAATTTCTCTGGATCGGCACTATACTGTTGCAGCAACTGTTGGCATACCTCCACACGCTTCTGTTTCTGCGCATTGGTGAGGGTATATGGCACCCATTGTACACACACATGTTTCTCATCAAATCTTCATTATGGTGTGGAGAGTTCCCATGATAGAACAGTTGCCTGCACTAATTCATCAAATGTGATTCGCCTGTTCTCTAACATCAGGTCATTAATAAGCTGGGTATTGTTTGGTCTGCTTGTAGTTGCTGGAGGCTCAGTGCTTTTGCGTTTCTCAGCACAGTCTTTGTCGTTTTTGAACTCAAGACACCTAACGAAAGACGGATCTGGGACTTGGTGCAGACTCCCCACATATGGCCACTAACCTCTTGTGGATGCCTGAAGCAGTCACTCCATTCCTCCAGAACAACCAAACCGTCCAGTTTTATCCGTGCATATATGCTTCCATGTTGTTTCACTGATATCCACAAGCGTAAAGTCTGTTTAGTTAACTCATGTGCAGTCGGCCGCTGCCTTTGACGAACCCTTATAATCGTTTTACAACCCTGGCCCTCCTTCTCGCAGACCTTTCTGCAAGGTTGCCACCTTTCTCGATACCTCATGGGTATCGTACGAGGTTTCGTCTAAATAAATTATCTTATGTCCATTACTGCAAAACTTTCTTAGTTTTGACGATATATATCGCCAAACTATAATTCTACTGGATTCCATAATAACCATTAAATTATTCAGTGTGCAGTATTTGAAACCCAGCGCCTTCAGGAGGCCGCGCAAAGTGCAGTGCCGATAAGGAAAATCACAAATTTCTTGCAAATGTGCAACCAATTCGTCTAAGGTGGGCGCTCTCCCTTTTGCATAGATTCTATAAATTTCTCAACGAATTAAATCGCATATGAAATTATATACTTTAGAGAAACGTTTCCTTTTGTTTTGACCCTTGATCGGCGTCTTTGGTATTCCTTTCGTCACAATATTTCTTACTGTATTTCTGTGAATACTCAGAATTTATCAGGTTCATTGCACGACCACTTACCAGGATTATTTATCAGCACATATTTATGTGTGTTCAGAACAAGCCCTTGAATTTGCTTAGAAACATTTCCCGTTATAACTTTGTTTTTTTGAGGCTTTTCCAGTAATATAACTCGGCCCAGTTGTTCACACTATTGTCTTCACTTTGATTATTTTCACTTGACTGAAAGTTATCTACTACTTCATTTGCATTTATCACTGCATTTTCCTCCCACGGTCTCCACATCGTGACACACAACGAATTTCTGCACGGAGTGAAACAGATCAACTGGAAGTTCAAACTTTGGCAACTGAGACTTCACGTGGAGTAGACATGCTACTGTCACTTCGAGAAAGCCAGGGTTGTTATTGGTCCTCAACGACAGTGTTCCATTTCTGAAGTGTGGAGATAGATTTATGACGGTCATTAGTGGGCGGGAGACTCAGGTTCCTTTAACTCCGAACTGCACACGCGTTAACTAAACAGACTTTACTCACAATATGGTACAATTGTTGCTCCAGTGCGTCATCTATGGGAAGTAGCAGCATTACGTGGTGGCAGTAGACAATACTATCTCCTATCTTAAACTATACATCGACAAATATTTTAAACTGCTAGTTTGCAGAAGTTATAGGGGGAGTCCCAATCATTATTGAGCAAACTAAATATATATTAAATGTATGGTATTTTAATTGAGACACTTAGAACCATAAGGTCCTAAAGCACAACATCGTTCGATTTTAAGATTTTAGCATGTGTGCATGCTTCTGACGTTTGCCAGCCTTGTGGTCAACCAGCTGTAAGTGTGCTTTAGGCCCTCTGATTTAATGAAACATTCATAAGAATTTGCCTCGCCAGTGTCCTTGATATTCAGTTACATAAGGGCTCGAATCATAAAGTATCACTTTGTTTGCTCTGCGCTGTTAATTTTTATCTAGTGTTGCCTTTTCTCAAAACTATGTTTCTGTGCTTTATACCCTTATGGTTCTCAGCGCTTCAATGGCAGTGTCTAAAGCCATGTTTGATAAATGATATAATTTCTTAAAATCAACAGCATAAAAGTTAATTTAAGAAGCAGAAATGTTATTGAAAATATTTGTGAATATAGAATATATATTCATCTTTGAAATATACTGAATCTAAATACAATAAAGGTATTTATTCGGCATGCAGTTTTTATTTCCCTGCCAGGTACTTGTTTGAGGTCTTCTGAATCATCTGAACGCATTTTTAGAAAAATATCTGCACGCAAGAACAGCAAAAACTAATAAAAAGTTGCCAACCCGTCCTCCAAAGGTACAACATGAAGATTTTAAGAAAATCCTGGCGCCTCAAATTGCATTTTATCAGGAATAAATTTTGAAAATATCATTTTCTGAAAATTGGTTTTGAGGATTTTGATTTAAATTTTTTTAGTATATTTTCAACTCCAGTAGGGCAGGGGATTCGTCCCCTTCAGCTGCCGTGGCGCGGGCGCTGCGGACCCTTAGCATTCTTGGTACAGATGTACTTTTTTATCTTGAAAAGTGCAGAGCGATGCGCAGTGGTATCTGGACGAGTCCACCTCAGAACGGTTGCAACTGGAGGGGAGGGCAGGTCAGTTGCGTACCAGTTGCGAGCAACTAAACACGTGCAGTGCTACTCGGAAACACCACAGCTTTTTTCAAAATTTTCTTGTCTCCTGGTTCCAAAAGAGCATTTATAAATGACGCCTCCTAGCAGCACATTAGGAAATAAAGTGCTAAATTTAAACACACGAGAAGTAATAACCAATATCCATAGATTTATAAAAAGGGAACGATGATCTGGATCTGCTATAAAAATCTGGGGAAGGGTATCTGAGGCAACAGTTGTGTCTGAAAGCAGTTTAGGAGAGTTATTAAGGAAAGAAAAGCCATTGGTGCTAGTGCAACAACGTCCTTCTCTATGCCCAGTAAACAAAGATTAAGAACATGCACAAAATCTAATTTGGATGTTCTAATTCAGAAATAGTTGGGCGAACTGTGAATAATTTTTAAAACACAGGAAAACAAAGATCAACTTTGAAGAAAGTGCTTATGAAGCTAAAAATTCTACTGACTTCCAAGGCAGTGTCTGAACATTAAGAAGAGTTCTTTTGAAAAAATAAAAAACACAAAGCGTGACAGACAAATTTTAATCGAACATCGCACCATACGTGAAAAAAAGGTTAAGTATTTACGAAATATTCGGATATATTGAAGTGAAGTTTATATAGTTTATATGGATGAAACTTATATAAATACAGCACATACTAGACCATATGCCTGGAGTGAAATACGTTACAGGGACTCTGCAGCGATATTGAAAGGCCGACAGTTGTTTATCATGCCTGCTGGAGGAGAACAGGATTTTGTTCCAAATGCCTATGTACTATTTAAGATCCCACAAAAGCGTGGAGATTACTACGATAGTAAGAATTACAACTTAGTTTATAAGAGCTGCAAAACTGGTTTCGAGAATGAAATTTGTTTTTAGACACCTTGTGCACCGCCCTCCCCTCTCGTAATCTTACGCTTGTGACGCATGGTGGTGATAGGTGTACTATCCCCACCACAGTTGCTACTCATCCCTACCGCGCAGGATTCCTGTCAAGATAAAATAATACATCAGTACCTCTGACGTTACTAGAGGAACCTCGGGCCGTACTGCCGAGTCCCTCCCGTCGAGGAGTTGTTAGGATCGGGTTGGACTGGAGGAGGCAGTGTGTTCCCGACACCCACGGGAGATAGGGTACCTCCGGCCAGGCTTCGGTCGCGGAGGGGGTAGAGGGTGGCCTCATAAGTCCCGATACTAGCCTGCAGAGCTAGTAGGTGTGCTAGATCACCAGGCGGCCCCACCCACAGTTATTCGGTAGTCTTCCCTGCGGGGTTGATGTGCGTAAGTGGCGTATCAACTTCCATCCCGTCTTGACGTTGTTGTCGATGTTTTTTTTTTTTTTTTTTTTTTTTTTTTTTTTTTTTTTTTTAAAGAAATCAGGTATTGTCCTATGGAAAGACCCCCGTAGTTATCTATTGCTCCCGGGTTTGAGGAGGCCAGGGTGTTCGACTTTTGGGTAGATCTTGTGCACGTAACAGTACATTTTCATCACAAAAGATATGTTATGAATTTTCGGGAAGGACCAAGTTGGATATTTATTCGACTTTTCGTTTTCGAGTTATCACACACACACACACACACACACACACACACACACACACACACACACACACAGACAAAGGACATCCTCTAAACGCCTTTCTTCTGGCTTAAGCGGGCTTCAAAACATGTATATCCGGTGATTTATACTTATCGAATTTCTTGGTAAAATGCAATAACGTTACTATATTTTATGGTATCGAGCGGGATGGCTCATGCGATTTCGTCTCTAACCTGCAACCAGGAGGCCAAGGTTCGATTTCCGTGGTTGCCTACCTAACCCTTGGGTTTCTTCTCGGGGGTTTTCCTGGGTCACCAGATGAATTCTGGATAGATTAATTACATCTCCGAATTTTCTGTTCGTCAATTTCATCTCCATTATCATTTCACATCATCTTTGATATGGAGGTATTTTTCAGAGAAGTGACGGTGCTATCGTGACTCCTTGGATCATTCGCCCTCTGTCTCCTCTCACTTGGAGCTTAGGTACATTAAACCACAGGTTTCGGTACAGGTTCCCTCCGTGCTAATCCTAATCCTAATATATGTGGTAGACAAAGAGAAAATGCTGTTTGAGTAGGAGCCTCAGAACCTTTGGTTTCTATGAAATATTGCGTAGAAGCTTCCAGTAGAATACAAAAAAGAAAGTACTCACAGAAAGTAATATATTCTCTGAAGTGCTAGATATGACAAAATTATGCGTGCACAAGTTGGTAGTGCAGTTTAGTATTACGAGAAACCACACACCTACACCTGATAATAACCTTCAGCTCAGTAAATCATTACCCACGCGCAAGAATAATGTACATGCATGAAAGTGGGGCAATTTGAGGATGGCTAGCAGTAAACCTTAATGAACCTCTCGAACATTCTACTAACTAGTTTATTCCACCACAATAAACAACCATGGATACTCCATACGCAGAGAGGATGCATCATGATGCTTTGGAGTGAATAGGGTTTAGCATAAGAGACTCTTCATCTCTAATCGTCAATCTCCTGGTTTTACAGCTCATTTAGCACAATTAGTATAACATCACTTGAGGTTACATGAAGGGTACCACGACCAGAAACCATAATTTCAACAGTTTATCTATCATATGTGGGGGAATTAGCGTAACCATGATTTCCTAAAGCTTACTTATATACACTGGAAACTTGGCAGCGATTGCAAAATACTGCACTCTCGCCATAAAACTGTGTTCCTATTAATTTCCTGTTTCTAAGACGCTTTTACTATACCGGCGCCGTCCTTAGTATTTGTGACGATGTAAACAAATGCACGTGTACATGTGGGACAACATTAGCTGTTTACCCTTGTATTCTTCTGCGGATGAAAAATACAGTACGCATATCATCTTAAAGTAATTTACAACTAATGCAAAATACATAAACAAATTCATATTATTATAAATACAACAGTCAAACAGTAATTAATAATTTATTTGATATACTAAGTGAAATTTGTATATATTAATCAGAGTGTACGCTGCGCTTGCGCAGTTTAAAAGTAGAAGGAAGCGGTAGAATCAGTTTACAAAATACCTGCTTCCTTGCAATATGTAAACATCTCAAAGGGAAACCGTTAAAAAGTGTTGAAAAACAAATTAATGCCCGATTTCACCAACAAATGTTAAGACTTAACACGAGTTTAGCAATAGTTAGAACAAAAATTGCATTTCACCAACAAGTGTTAGCGTAACACTCGTGTTAAATCTCATGTTAAACTAACAAGCCGAATTTCTAATGTTAAGTCCTTAAGAATTGTAAATAGTCAAGATGGAGAGCATGAACTCAGCTGTTGATGTCAATTTGCTATATTTAAGACCGTCTAAATGGCATTCATAATAGAGTACGGCCTAAGAGGAGAAATGATTTTGAGGAAATATCCGAAGAAAATTGTTTTACGGAGGTATAGACTGTCGAAACATGTTGCTATGAAGGTTACTGCGGAAGTACAAGAGAGGTTAGAACATGCATCGAAAGGAATATGGCGATCTCGCCTTTGCTTCAAGTATCAATAACCTTGCGATTTTATAACTCACTGAATTATGTGGATAATAAATTGCCCACCTGCCATCTTTGAAACGTTCAAGTCACTTGTCCTTCTTCGCTCCTCGTTTTAAAGTTACGTAATACTGAGTTAGAACATGCATCGAAAGGAATATGACTATCTCGCCTTAGCTTCAAATATTAGTAACCTTGCGATTTTATAACTCACTGAATTATGTGGGTAATAAATTGTCCACCTGCCGTCTTGAAACGTTCAAGCCACATGTCCTTCTTCGCTCCTCGTTTTAAATTTACGTAATACTAAGTTTGAACACGCATCGAAAGGAATATGACTATCTCGCCTTAGCTTCAAATATTAGTAACCTTGCGATTTTATAATTCACTGAATTATGAGGATAATACATTGTCCACCTCCCGTCTTGAAACGTTCAAGTCACTTGTCCTAATTCGCAACTCGTTTTAAATTTACGTAATAATGAGTTAGAATATACATCGAAAGGAATATGCCGATCTCGCCTTTGCTTCAAGTATTAATAACCTTGCGATTTTATAATTCACTGAATTATGTGGATAATATATTGTCCACCTCCCGTCTTGAAACGTTTAAGGCACTTGTCCTTCGTACCTCGTTTTAAATTTACGTAATACTGACAAGTTGTTTGGTGCTTGTAGTAATGACTCATGCATTTGAATTAAATTCGTTTCCAATATTTTCCCCGCGACATCTTCCTCTTTTACATTCACTGCATCCATCCTCTTTATTTTCCACTATATCCTTACACTTCGTCACCATTTCAATTATCAATTCTTTCTCCGTCGATGAGAAATTTGTCTCACGGCTTTATTTATGATTTTGTTCATCCGCCATTTGTGCAGACGAAAATGAAGAAAAAAGCGCATCGGAGTACGTTCAGAAAATCATCCATAGCCTTCTATAGCTGTGATATTTACAAGTTTCTTGGCGTTAACACAGGTTTGTTAACATTTTAAGAAAACAGGTTGGTGAAATGCAAGAAATTTAACATTAGTTTTAGCACTGTGACTTTTGTTACGTTACATTTGTTAACGTCGATTTTAACATCTGTTGGTGAAATCGGGCATAAGTTGAACGTGTTTTGCAAGTTGTGTGTAAAATAACCCCTTTAGCAATGGAAGACTTAATTTGTCAGCAGGATAAGCCAGTGTTTCTGGGATCGATGGGGACGCTGATGAGATCTTCCAGATATTTAATATCGACGCAGACGCATCAGAAAGTACTGCAAGAGCGGCATACGTAGCAAAATAATTCATGCATTAAAGAGTAATGTACACTTTGAAAATTACGAACATGCTCTACTTGTGCCAGTCACACTCAAATAACACTAATTTATGAGGCAAATGTATAATGTTTATGACAGAGCTCGAGTGACTGTTTATCGCAGAAATGAATGTCATATTAAAATTATTCATAAGTTGGTTTCAAGATCTTTTGTGATCTTGACCTAAATTGTAGGAAATAATGAAATATGTTATCATCTACAACTGACGTTAAAGGGTACATTAATATGTTTTAAATGAGACTTTGGCTTCCCACCTCGTATTCCATTATCATATCTCTTCTTGGAAGAGAAATAAATAGAAATTACGGAACTGTAACGCAGCCTATTATCAGCATGCCCACCTCGGTAGCGTAGATGGCAGCGTCTCTGCCTCACGTTCAAGTGGTCCCGAGATCGAATCTCGGGCAGGGTGAATTACCTGGATAAGCTTTCTCCAGGGTTTTCTCTTATCTTGAATGTCAGAATACTCTAAGCTCTATGGACCCTGGACTCATTTGAGCATCATTTCGTTCATCGTTCGATATGACTTAATGTTGGAGGATGTAAATTAAAAAAAAAGAAAAAAGAAAGATATATATATATATATATATATATATATCAGCACACCAAAGTAGGAAATTATAACTCACATCTTAATTATTTTTTATTTGTTTAATAATGTATGGAAGCCGAGAGGAAAAGGGTATCACAAAATGGTTCTCATCTTTTCTTTTTTTCCTCTATGCCAACTGCAGCTTGGTATACTGGTATTACGTCATTACTCTACCAAATACTTCATTGCTATTATTGACGTGCTGCATAAAGATGTTTGTACATAAATAATTAAAAATAGTGGCTAGCAAACTGTTTTAGGTGTCAGGGGGATAAAACGTTACTGATTTACTTCTAAAATTTTAAGGTTCAAACGGTTATTATATGTTTAAATTTTAAAATTAATTTAAAATTTTTATAGGAGATGAAAAGTGACAGTTAAAAAAACGAATGTGACGTAATGGTAGTGGAAAATAACGATAAATCGTAATAATTATTTAAACATCCACAAAACCAATGTTAATTCTAATGCAAAGTTATTTAATGCCAAATAACATTTAATTCCGTTTAAAAGAAAATATTGCAAAAGAAATTAAGATGAATTGATTCAACCAATTTTAAATCACCATAGCAACGTGAATGAGCAATAAGATGACTAGCTAACGAAGCTTCCTTCTGCATGTAACCATCGACGGTAAAGACGTGTATTAGTGTTTATCGTGAATCACGCAGAAATATTATTTTTAGCATGCATGGCTTGCGTGTGTGCGTAAGGGAAAACTAAATATTTAATGCATGAAGCATTCTTTGTAAATGGACAGCTTTACTAATATTGAATGTTCACTTTTTTAAATTATAAGCTCAGTTCGCCAAGGAATTAAATGTGAATTCATTATTCATTATCCTAAAAAAAAGTCAAACATTCCCTTCTCCACCGAGACCACTCCCGGAGGTCAGATCTTATGCAATTGCGAGAGCAGCCGAAAAACATCTAGAACCCAGCTTTAAGATCATCAGAGAGGAGAGCATCAAATCATCATATCATCACCAGCCAACCTCTCACTCCCATATGTAAATGAACCGTTGCAACGTCTGTAATCATATAGAAAAACACTAAATATCTGAACTGTGTGCTAGAATCACATACATACTGAAGGATTTCTTAATTTACTTATTAATTTAACATTCTAAAATTTCTCATTTATATTTCTAATGCAGTCACAGAAAGTATAGGGAAGGTGATAAAGATTGTTCATGTTAAGTAAATATTGGGCTATTACTAGCGTTAAGCAGGTCTGGGAACGCATTATCTTACTTGCTAAAATTATAATTATAATTTAGAATTTGCCTATCTATTGCTCACAGTATTTGAAATTGTTATGTTACATTCATCAAAATTTAATAACAAAATAAATATAGGATTTTCCATAAAGTTGGTTGCCATGTAAAAGGCTTTTCATTGTTAATTTTAACACAAATGTATTCAAACGTTTCTAGTAATAATTTTTAATCATTACATTTAGGTACTCATTCGTTAAAAACTACATTATGTAAGCAACTTATGCATCAAGCTTCATTGGTCTAGGATAAATAGTTCATGAGAAATTATTTCACTGGAGGAAAATTTTAGCTTCGACAAAAGTGCATGAAATCAACAATAACTATTACATAGCTTACAGCTTCTGTAAAATTACCAATAATTCTAATTTACACTAACAATGTAAATGGACAAAGGGAAAAACAGCCCTTAAAACATAAATACCCTACTGTATATCGTTGTTAAAAACAATATAAACTATGAACTTCATTTCTCATGGGCTTTTTTCTCTTTAAAATAATCTTTTAAGCAAAATTGTATAACCATTAAAATAAGTGGAATGTATAATTTTAAACTTAATATCTTGAATACAGGAAAAAAACCTGATTCTTTTAATTTTTAGTAACTATTAACATTCTCAGCTGTCTAAAATGTGAAGAAATTATTAATTGCGTTAATTATTTATATTATGGAGTCCAAAAGGTGAACTTGCACATAGTGTAGCCTACACAGAAGGCAGTGGTCGAACTTAGTCCATCAAGGAATATTTTTAAAGCCTTAATAGGCAGCCTGGAAAATTTCTTCCTTACTTCTTCCCTCCCCATCCTCCCCTCCCTCCTTTCTCCTCCCTTCTTTCCTCTCTCCTTTCCTCTCTCCTTTCCTCTCTCCCTCTCTCTTCCTTTCTTCCTGTCTTCCTTCCTTTCCCCTTGCTTGCTCGTTTTCTTTCTTTATTTCGTTCTTTCTTCCTTTAGCTCTTTCCTTCTTTCCTCCTTTAGTTCTTTCCTTCTTTCGTTCTTTTATCCCATCTTGCTTCTTTTATTATATTTTACAGAATCTGCCTCCAGTTCTGTTTCCCCACTCTGTAAAGCCAAGAAAACACACTGGTGCAAAATATTTACTCACAGTTTTTGGTATAAACTTCGAGAGCTCCGGCTAAACAACCAGGCAGTCTTGGTAGGCTTTGATTGAAGGAAGATGTTAATGACACTGGGTACCGCTAGGGAAATTCCCTTAATAGCTTTTTGCGCCTTTCGAAGACTTCCTTAAGTCCTTAGAGATAGGGATTTGAGAAAAAGCCATGTAAGATAACTGTCACGCATTAATTTCAATGTTGAGGTGGGAACAGCAGGTAAGTCAATCATTCCAAAATCCAGGAAACGACAACATAAGCTCCAGTATTCCTTAGCTACTAAATTAAAAACTATGTATATATTAGTCATAATACTTTATGCATTACAATTAGTTTTTAGCCTCGCTTTAATAAACTATTGCTAGAAATATATCTCGAACTATATTAATACAAATTAAAATACATGCTATTTCACAATCATTTTTCATGTTTTCTTTCTTGCTGATACACTTGTTTCACTGCATTTTTATTTTTAATAGAAATGCAAATTCATACATTATACTGATTTGCTTATTCGCCTGTTTTTTGAATATTTGGAAATGTTTGATTACGTATACATTTTGCACATATACTCATTATTCCATATTTTATTACATGGCGTATTCATTTCAAATGTTTTATCACAATTGATACTGATATTAATACATTTTCTTGACCCTCGGTTGGTCTTTCAGTTTGTGGATTAACATAACCTATAAGTTGTAAATAAAAATAAACGCAAAACGTCATTTTAATAATTTATAATTTTATTATTTACGTGTTAATTTATTGATGTTTTACGTGTTACTACCCACAATAAAGAGATTGTCAATAAAAAATAACCAGTTCTTAAATGAAACATCTCTTTCACGAATTTCTAACACTTTTATTTCCAATAGCACACTCGTTTTATTTTTCGTTATTATGGTTTTAATCTTTCAAATATCGAACTTCAGTGATAATATCTGTTCATTTTGACTATTATTATTGTTTAAAGTGGAATTTGACATGTTGTCGATTTGTTAAATAACAGAAGGTTATCTGACCGGATCGGTTACCGGCACTTGACAGACGTTTGAAAGAACGGCCCTAAGACAATTACATTTTTAACGAATCTTCTGTAGGGTTTCTGAATTTTTCATAGTATTTGAAATATGTTAAGACATACCTGGATGCGTGTTAAGTGCGACATAATATCTACGGTGTATAGAAGTATGGGCAACATGAGACAAATAACGAATGAGTGTGGTGGTCAGTTTGGATTGAGCCGACTCGAGCCGACTTCACCCGAATGAGCGTCACATATTTCAGCGTGACGGCTCAGTTTATTTCACTACCCACAAAAAGTGCTAAACGCGCCTACAGAAGTTTTCACTTCAAAAATTTAAAAGTATATTCACACAAGGCTGTTATGAAATGAACCAAATTTATTTTCATGATGTATAATTTGTTTGAAAACAGCTGGTATTGTACATTTGATATTTGATCTATAGAATTAGGCCTTCTGATCATTTGGTCTACTCTTATTTATGTATTACATATGGCATATTAAGGTATATTAAAACAATGTTTTCTCGTATTAAATTGTTTTCATAGCATAAATATTATATATAAATTCATTTTCCAGACGTGCCATGCATTGCCTTGGCTTGGGAAGTAAGAATAAAACTGAAAAATTCGAAATTCGAAATTTGGGATCTTCAGCTTTTCCTACCTGAGTCTATATGCCAAATATAAACAATTAACATTAATTAAGCTAATAGTGGTTGACTATTAAGTGTTTAAGAGATTGTAAGTTGCTTATGGGACATCTCGTGTCAGAATTGAGAGTGCCTTATTGGCTGCTTGTGGTTTACTGAGAAAAAAGGTAAGTCACTTGGGAAATAAAGTACTTTATTGGGGTATTGCCATGGTAGCTAGGTTAATCACGAAAATTCGAATAACTGTGATTGAAATACCAACTTAGCATAGCATTTTACAGTCTTATTTTAACTTGGCAATTGCGAATGTTTATGTTCTTCGAAGCCTTGGAACAATTACTGTGGATCAAACTTTTGAGTAACTTGAGTACCTTATTTCTGTCAAATCCTCAATATTTTTAATAAACTTTGTGTAGGTGGTGAATGTTATTTAATTTAAAATATTGATATTATATATATATATATATATATATACTGATCAAGTGGTATATGCTTATTTTGTTGAAAATCTTGATATTATGAGTCAAAAGTTCCAATAAGTGGCGTGTGCTTTATATCCGCAAAACCTTGATTTTGAACCAATCTTAGGGTTGATAGCAGAGTAAATTCCAACATCAAAAGGAGCTCTGCAACAGCCTTTTTAGGATTGCTGTGTTACCATCCGGTAGAAACAGAGGAACTGGGAAAATGTATTCGATTTGCATCAGTAAGGAGCTGTGCAATTATCAGTTGTCCACCCAGAATCATGCAAACCAAATGAACACAAATCACAAGCGTCGTGACGGTTGATTCACCGTCCGATCTCTACTACCAGAACGGAGTTCACTGAAAAGGTGTACTATGTATGGTGTTTAACTATATATATAGCCTTCAAGTCCTAAATGATTGGCGGTTCCACTTAAATATCAGTTATTTTTAAATTATCCACAATAACAGATTTTTACTTATAAATGTAAGTTACATTTATAACTTATCATTAAGCAGTTAAGGAATATAGTTGTATTGAGGCAACCAGAGACATTCAGTGTTTAATTACGAGGGCTGTTCAATACAGAATGATCATAATTCGTTTACGGACATAATTTTTCGCACTAAAATTCAATCTTATTATATTCTGTTAGCTTAATGTAAAACAAATACGCCGTAGTAGTTTCAGTGTTGATACTCCTGGTTCCCGCCTGTGAGAACCAGGCAAGTTCAGACATGTTCAGTATCGCCTACCGCTGCAATGGAGGTAACATGCAGTTAAAGTTGATGTTAGAGGAAGATCTGGAGTTCTTTCAAACGTAATCACTGCTGATGAAACTTGGCTACATCATTTTGATCCTGAGAGCAAACAGCAAAGCTCAGTGTGGAAATCTCCTTCATCACCAACCCCCAAAAACAAAAGTGGTTGCTTCTGCTGGGAAAGTTATAGTCATCTCATTCTTTGATATTCATGGAATGGTTTATCAGCATGTTGTACCTGCACACACATCAGTAACTGGACAATACTACAGGGATGTCCTGAAAACATCGCAAGTCCATATCAGGCGCAAAAGATCACATTTTCGTGAAGCAAGCTTGATGCTGCACCAGGATAATGCGCGGCCGCATATTGCCAATGTTGTTGCTGAATATCTTACAAAAATCCCTCGCCCTCTCTATAGTCCGGATTTATTCCCATGTGACCTTTTTCGATTCCCTAACTTGAAGAAACGCTTTCGTGGGAGACATTATCCATCATCAGAAGGAGTGGTGAAGGATGCGGAGGCGATTTTGAAGGATGTATCAAAAATGGTTTCCAGCATGTCTTTGAAGACTGGCAGTAACGCTGGGACAAGTATATCGCATTCAGGGGAGACTATTTTGAGAAGGACCATCAAAATTATGAGGATGAGTAAAGGTACGTTGTCAAAAACAAATTGTGATCATTCTTCATTGAACAGCCCTCGTAATTGTGAGGTATTGAACATGGACAACATATTTAAATCATCTTCAATTATATTCACTCAGATCTTCATAACTTCTGGCATCTACAAAGAAAATTAATAAAAACCTGACCCACTAATAGGTTGATATGTCTCATTGAATTTCTACACAAGTACCATTTACCATAAGTCTTAGAATAAGCCACTCTGCACATACGATCGGTACAATACATCAAGTGAATGCTTTTAACAGACCTGTCTTTCTTTCACGTGCGCCAAACTGCATTCCGAGAAGTTTAGGATAGGCTTGGAAAACTGAATATGAGATTAACTGGATATGCTTTTCAAACGGATCTATATCAATGGAATATTTTAATTAAATTTTGAGACCGAGTTACCAGGCTTGGCTAATAGAAAGATTTCTTTTGCAGCAAGACAATACGATAACTCGTTCTGCTCGAAGAAAATGGACAAACCATAAGTTATAAGGAATGGAACTGCTACAACATCCAGTATGTACTTCTGATTTTATTCCATCAGATAACCATATATTTAGATGCATAGCAAATTTTCTAGGAGGAAGAAATTTTGAAAGCGTTGCAAATAGATATCAATGAATTCTTTACATAAAAACCAATAAATGATACCACAGTGGGATGACAACCCTTGCTATAAGGTGTGTCAAGACTATAGAGGGTTATTCAAAAAGAAAGAACAGATTTCAAACATTTATTTCTTGCAAGCTACAAAAGATATAAACATGATTCCAACGTTCATTGAGAGAGAGAAAAGTTTACTTTTTTAAATAAATTAAGCTCTTATAGTAATTTTCAAGGGTAGAGACTCATAACAGTTTTGCAATTTTCAAACGAAAAACTATTAGAATATACAGGGCTATTCAAAAAGAAAAATTTCAAATATTTCTTCCTTCCAAAATACAAAAGATAGAAACATGATTCCAACGTCCATGGAGAGAGAAAAGCTTACAACTTTTTTCTGTTGCAATTTTACATCCTCCAACGTTAAGTCATGTCCTGCGCCGTGGCGTAGCGGGCTAAGGCAGCATGCCTTGGTCCCTGGTCACGGAAAGCGACCCGGGTTCGATCCCACCCATGTGGTGGGGATTTTAGGTCCCGGGTATAGGACCAGTGCCCACTCAGCACCGTGAGGAAAGTGAGGAGCTTACGCTAGGTAAGCGGCCCTGGTCAGGAAAACCAACATTCCGGCTGGGGGATGCCAAGATGCTAACCACATCTCCTCCCCATATCGGTTGGATGATCGTCCACAGCTGCCGTACATAAGTGGGCGTGAGGCCGGCAGTCGGGTTGGTAGGTTGTCGCGCCATGGGTTATTATAATGTTAAGTCATATTAGATGATGCATGAAATGCAAATGAGTCCGGGATCCATGGAGCTTACAGTTACCCGACATTCGTCTTTCAGGTTAAGGGAAAACTCCGGAGAAAAACCTTATCCAAGTAACTCACCCTACTGAGATTTGAACTCGGGACCTCTTGAACATGAGGCAGACACGCTACCATCTACGCCATAGAAGCGGGCCCTTAGGTGAGGCACCTGGATAAGGTTTTTTTTCCGGAGTTTTCCCTTTTACTGAAATACGAATGCCGGATAATTCTAAGCTCTATGGAGCATCACTTCCTCATTTCATTCATCGTTCGATATTACTTATCGCTGGAGGATGTAAAATTGCAACAAAAAGGAAGTTGTAAACTTTTCTTTCTCAATGGACGTTGGAATCATGTTTCTGTATTTTGTAGTTTGGAAGAGATAAAAGTTTGAAATCTTTCAATTTGAATAGCCCTGTATATTCTAATAGTTTTTCTTTTGAAAATTGCAAAACTGTTATGAGGGCTATGATTTTGGAACTCTGCCCTTGAAAATTACTATAAGAGCTTTCTTTATTTTAAATTAGCAGTGTTTTGAAGCATAATATCTAATAAAATAAATATATAATTATAAACTTTACTGGCACGAAGTGCCTTCTGTAATGGTTAGTTGAACTCAAGTGGAGTTGGCTTCTTTAAAGCAAATTCTCCAAGGAGGTGAAGTCCCAAGCCATTCTCAAGAGAGTACCTTTCGGCTCATTAAAATAGAAAACTTTGGCTGCACACAATGCTGCATACTTTATCAGGGAAAGTACATCAGAACCTTCAGACCGCAATTACTAAGGCAAGTACACCGAATCTTCAAAGAAATTCATGAAAAATGCTTAATTTTTTGTCATATAATACATTTAATTGAGATCAGAATTTTTAAATACGTTATTACATGGATATTTAAAAAATCAGATGCTAAAACAACGTAATTGTTGATTCTGAAGGAATATAAAAGTTAGGATATGTACTTTGCAACATCAGATTCATCTTTCAACTTGAGTTATGTGTCATCATGATTTCCTGCATCCATTTAAAGTCATATAGTTCGTGAAAAATTTGTTTCTTTACGTTAAGCCTATTCCAAAAGCTTTATGAATAGGAGCAATCTAAAATTAGTAACTTGGACTTGGCTGTCGGTATCATTCCACAAAAATAAAATAAAATAAAATGTACATATCCAATAGCCTGGTTTCTGGAATCTACCAGGTCTTATTGTACAAACTTCATGTTTAGCTTTATTAATTTTTAAATCAAATTACACAAAACAATTTACAAACTTTGCAGATATAATCTACTTGCTACCTTAACGAACTAACTAAACCTACAGATTACTGGATTCCAGTAACCTTACAAACCTACTCATCTAATGTACGAGAGCTGTTCAATAAAGAATGATCATAATCCTTTTACGGTCATAATTTTTCGGATTAAAATTAAAACTCACTTTATTCTGTTAGCTTAATGTGAAACAAACAAGACGTAGTAGTTTCATTGTTTGTACTCCTGGTTCACGCCTGTGAGAACCAGGCAACTTTTACCATGTTCAGTATCGCCTACCGCTGCAATGGAGGTAACACGCGACGAACAATATGCGGCTTTAAAATTCTGCTTTGTCTCAACAAATCTTCAGTTGAGGCTTATACAGTGTGACAGGAGGCCTATGGAGAGTCTGTTCTTCCACACAGACAGTTCGAAGGTGGTTTAAAATGTTTAAAGAGGAGATACAGTCAATTTCTAAGGAAGGTGGACCCGGTGCTCCAGTTACTGCTCTTACGGAAGAAAACATCAACACTGCTGCTGCTATTGTGAGGGAGGATCAACAAATTACCTTAATATCACTTTCTGAAATACTGAATATTTCATTGGGTGCCACCCACATGTTGGTGACAGAAACATTACACATGAGACGTGTTTGTGCGCGATGGGCTCCAATACTGTTGATTCCCGAACAAAAGGACATTCGCATGCAGGTCTCCATGCAGTTAAAGTTGATATTAGAGGAAAATCCGGAGTTTCTTACAAACGTAATCACTGCTGATGAAACTTCGCTACATCATTTTGATCCCGAGAGCAAACAGCAAAGCTCAGTGTGAAAATCTCCTTCATCACCAACCCCCCAAAATAGCAAATGTGGTTGCTTCTGCTGGGAAAGTTAAGGTCATCTCATTCTTTGATATTCGTGGAATGGTTTATCAGCGTTTGTTGTACCTGCACACACATCAGTAACTGGAAAATACTACATGGATGTCCTCAAAACATTGCAAGTCCATATCTGGCGCAAAAGGCCACATTTCCGTGAAGTAGGCTGGTTGCTGCACCGCGATAATGTGCGGCCGTATATTGCCAATGTTGTTGCTGAATATCTTGCAAAAATCAACGTGAAGTGCATCACCTAGGACTCAAGAACAAACCCCTTCCCATTGGAAACACATAATAGTTCATATTTTTAAAGTGAAAATATGAGGCAATTCAGTGAATGTTGAATTGGATTACTAAACGACAGTGAAGATAAAGTGAAGTGATACTTTAAAAACTGGACCAAGTCATGTATTTGGCTGTATATTAATGCATTAAAATATATGCTATGCTTCAAATAGTAGTAAAGCAAGTTTTACTAAGTTATCCACTGTTTGTTACTTGCATGTATTAAATATACAACTGTCGAGACAGAGATGTACGTCATAATTACGTAATTTTCCATTAGCAGATTCAAGTGAACAAAGAGTTAGTGTAAGATGGAAGGAGTGTGCAACTTTAACGCTTTCTTCTTTCACGTTACTTAAGTTGTGTCCGGCTTCTAAGGGAAAGGAAAGGCATTCATATTATTCGCCATAGGCCAGTACACCCTCTCACAGTTCTCAGCAGTAAAAAAAGAAATTAAAAGTGCGGTGCCTTCACTCGAATAAAGAAGTTATAAAAGATGTGGTTATGAATTGCTAAGGAGCTGGAAGAAGCATACAGCAATATAGAGGGATTCCTTTAAAATCTGCAGTATATTAGCAGTCTACGTAAACAGTGCATTAAGCTTTACTTCTGTATTCCGTCCACAAGAGATTATATGGAGAAAAATCTGAAGAACCATTTAAATTTCATAGTTTTCATAAAAAAAACTCATAAACGATGAGCATTTTCAAGTTGAGAGGTTAATACATAAACAGTAGATAGATAATGGTGTACTCCCCACTACGAAAATATTTAGAAGTCGTTAAAGTAAAGCCACCTTATAGTTGTCTTTGTATGATAGGATCCTCCATTGACTACAAATGGCCGCCTCCATGATCTAAGGGATATCTTTGTTTGCCGAGGTCTCGGGTTGAAATCTGACAGAGGGTGATGATTATTTTCGTGCGTAAGAACCTTTAGTATGGTTTCGTTCGGAAGGCAATTTAATTAAGCAAATTCAAGTAAATAAAATTGGTCGGTTACTAATACTCCCTACATGGCAACCTTGCCTTTCAGGGTAACCTCACCCCAGCACATGATGACTGGAACCATTTCTCAGGAGGAGGCACCCAGAGGGCGGTTCCATTACATCCAATGACAGGGTGATAGTGAAGATCATTTGAGCGCTACTAGGTGAGCAACCAATCAGAGTCCTGCGGTGTTGTCGTACTGCATTCCCCCTAAGTGGTGTGTGACGAGCGCCAACCTAATCAATATCTAATAAATACCATCGCACTAAGACAGAAATTCAGATTTTGCAAAAACTGATTCATAAGGAAGGAGAGATTAATGTATTTAACATAACCGTTAAAATCCATTACTTTTAGCTCAAATAGTTTTCTTAATACAAATAAATAAAGTAAATGCCATTATATTATAGCAATGCATTGCGACGAAGACACTGTAATGAATATCATTATTGGTTGGCATGTATGCGTGAACGTATATTTGAAATTACTCAGAACTGAAACGTAAACATTTTACAAGACGTGGTAAAAGAAATATGTACTTTGAATAAGCCAAGGTGTTTGTTAAATTCGATGAGAGGAAACAATAATTCAAAGAGTGTGTGGAACAATAAATAGAACATTTAGAAACAAAATACGTAAAGAAACAAAATTAAAGTTCTACAAAGTCATGGCTGAACCTATACTGACAAACGGAAGTGAGACTTGGACGTTAAGTAAAAAGCAACAGAGTAAAAGACAGGCTTCAGAAATGAAATTCTTGAGAAGTGTGAAAGGATGCGCGAAGTGGGACTTAATAAGAAATGAAAATATAAGAGAAGAGCTGGACATTTTTAGTATGAATGATAGGTTAAAAGATCTCAAACAAAAATGGAAGGAACATGTTGAAAGAATGCCAGATAATAGACTTACAAAACAAATACTACAGTATCATCCTAAAGGTAGGAGATCGGTGAGCAAACCCAGGAAACGATGGCTGGAGGACTTCGAAGGCGGAACAGGCACTTGATTGCCTATGCCATGAAGTGAAGAAGAAGAACAACAAGAAGAACAAGAAGAAACGATACACTTCTTGCTAGTCTGGCAGAACGTGTCTGGTCACATTATATCTTTGTTTATGAATGGTTCGTAATCTCTATTTACTCTAGAGAGTTCAAAGCAGTATTATTCAGTTCCATGAAGAAGTGTATCAGCTGGATGAATGAGATACGATCCACCTTCCCCCCTTACTACTGCTAGAACAATATAATAGAGTTAATGTGGGCTCAAATTATGTTGCAAACAGAAATAATATTTTTAAACTGACTGACGTTAACAGCTTATTCACGAAGAAATTAACAAGGAACACAACAAAACTGGGAAAACTGCGTGAGACATAAGATAAACTACAAGAAGACGACTGTTGGAAAGAAATAGCACGTAACGAGATTTTGAAACCTATCACCATAAATTTGCAGTACTCAGACGTTGAAGACAAATGACAATGACGAATTATCTCTTAAGGTAAGTAACATTCACAGCTATATAGGTGCACCGCTGGTATTTTCGTCGGATTAGAAAAATAAATAATTCATAAACTATAATTAACTTTAAACTAAATATTTAAATGTTGCAATTGTGATTACAACAACTGAATTATTATAAAACTTTGGCAAATTCATTTTGCGTTCCCTTACGTCTAGCGCCACGAAAACTCGCAAGTGTGCGAGAGAGGGGAAAATATAAAAAGAGTGGGGATAACGAGGTGGCAACGCTGAAGGCTCTAACGCATTTGATTCGCTACAGGCGAGAACTCTTCGCATTTGAAACACATAATAGAGGTGAAGGCGTGGATAGGGCCGACTTAAAATCGCCAAACCCAGAGTCAGGAATCAAACTCGGGAGCCTTTGCATGGGAACTGCGAACGAAACCAAAATAAGCAAAAGTAATAGATCTTTCACACACACTATAAAATGGGAGCCTAAGAAGCACAGCAATAAAGGGCCTCCCTCAATGAAATTAGATTTAATTTACTTTAGTGACCAGAGATAGCTTACATTCGAGTTATTAACCATATTGTATTATAGGATACCATGAATTAAATTTGCTGTTGCAATTACTGTCTACTTTGCTTATTCTACCACCTTTTAGGTGGAGGACCTGTTGTATTCAATTCAAAAAGCTGTTACTGAAGATACATGTTTGAATATCCACAACTCTTAGCAAAAGATTGTGTATTTGTGCACGTGTTTGTGTGCATAAACAAGATAAATGTAATCTGTAAATACTAAATTTCACACTTTAAGTCCGGCGCTTGTTACGTACGTCACAAAATAGCTGTCCAACTTTTCTAGAACCATTTGTTAGGTTTCATTTGTTCTAAAATAATTATTAATGATTCAGTCAAACAATATACGATATTAATGTAAAGGAACAAAAGTGAATATTGAATTTTCCGTCCAAATTCTTTTGTTTTCTTTTGTTATCCTACTTGAAAACATTGGAAATTACAGTTTGTGTACAGTAAAGTTTTTCATAAATTTGGCTGCTAACAGTATTTCATATTACAAGTTTTCACCTTATGAGGTGTAAGTACTCTGGCGATCCATGAGAATTGTTGTAATCCATATTCTTGAATGGCATTTCGTAATTAAAATAGTACAAAAAATATGTAAGGAAAATTGGAACGTGAAGTTTAATTCGGAATTTAAATAACTTGTGTTCTGATTTTAAATACAGTGCATTGAAGTTTTAACGTCTTATGTTTCCTTATAAACTACTTGCACGATAGAGTTTAATGCTAACTCCCCTTCTAACAACTAGGGAAAGAGACCAACCGAGTGGTACTCCTCTCCGTGAAGCTTTCCATTAGGACAACAGATTAGATTTAAACCCCCTCCCCGCCTTATGTCAACAGCGGTGGATACGCCTTTTACGCGTGTCAGCCCCAAAAGGAAAGACTGTCCATAACCTCGATTGTGCAGCCAGAGATCTAGCACATTAGCTAGTAGCTTCAGACTGGTAATAGAGCACATTCAGGAGACTCAACCTTGCCAGCACTGGGTTAGGCACCCAAACACTATCGGAAAATATTGCCCCGCTGAGACCAACGCAATCTGAACACCTCGCTTAAGGAAAGGGCTAGAGCTACATAGCTCTAACTCTAAAGCAGTATGCGGAACCCTTCCTGTACACTAAAAAGTTGAAAATCCAGTGACATCTCAGCAGAAGTTCCCTCTGTATCAAAGGCAGGCATGTTTTTTAAGTCAGCACCGTTTTGGAATTTAAAAAAGACGTGCATAGATATCGCAATAATTTTACTTTTACATGAAAGCCTGTACCTTAATCTGCTTCCCTACATTTCCGTGAATATTGATGCACTTGTCATAACGTGGCACCAGTTTTTGAATACCCTCCTCATAAAATTCTGCCGCCTGACGTGTTAACCACTGTATCACAACTGTTTTGACTTCGTTATCTTCTTGAAGACGCTGACCGCCCAGATGTTTCTTCAAGTGCAGGAACAAATGGTAATCGCTGGGCACCAGTTCAGGGCTGTATGGAGGATGATCTAGAGTTTCCCATTGAAAAGATTTGATGAGATCTTTGGTCCGATTAGCCACATGTGGACGGGCATTGTCATGCAGCAAAACGATACCCTTACTCAAGTTGCCACGTCTTTTGTTTTGGATTTCACGGCGCAGATTGTTCAATGTCTCACAATAAGACGCTGCATTGATTGTCTCATTACGAGGCAGAAACTCCACTAGCAATAATCCTTTTCTGTTCCAAAAAACTGTGCACATGATTCTCCGGACAGAAATTGTTTGCTGACACTTCACTCTTGTGGGTGATGATGAATGTCGCCATTCCATGGATTGTTGTTTCGATTCTGGTGGGACGTAGGCCCCCCTTGTTTGGTCACCAGTAACAGTGTGGTCTAAAAAATCTTCACCTTCATTGTGGTACCGCTCAAGGAAAGTCAATGCACTGTCTAAACGTTGGGTTTTGTGCAAATCCGTCAACATTTTCGGAACCCAACGTGAACACAATTTCCGGTACTTCAAGTTCTCGGTCACAATGCGATATAAAACACTACGAGAATATTGAGGAAAATAGTGGTACAGTGTAGAATTGTAAAGCGTCTGTTTTCTCTCAGCTTTTGGTCCACTTTCTGCACCAAATCTTCAGTAACGACCGAAGGATGCCCACTCCGTTCTTCATCATGCCCATTTGTGCGGCCATCTTTAAATACTCTAACCCATTTCCTTACCATTCCATCACGCATAATGTTTTGTCCGTAAACTTCACAGATCTCACGATGAATATCGTTCGGTTTTACGCCTTTAGCACTAAGAAATCGTATAACAGCCCGTACTTCACAATCGGCGGGACTCACCATTGTCGGAGGCATCTTAAACACTCAGTAACCAACGTATACAATAAAGAATTAGACTATAATTGCATCAGTGCGTAGACAAGAGATGTAGGTAACCAGCGTGCATGCGCGGAACGCCGACCGTAGCGCTGCGGCGGCGGAATCGCAAAACGGTACTGACTTAGAAAACATGCTTCGTATTATGAAAGGCCCCATCGACAGCTCAAGATATCTTCGTACATTATTTTAGTTAATTATTGGAAATTAATCATTTATTCACACTAGCCGTATATAGGCTAAGGTTTTTGATGGATAGAGTCAACATGAAAAATTCAATGCCATGGCCGGGATGTGAACCACGGATCTCCTGGTTTCCGTCCAGTCACTCTAACCATGGTCAACGTGCCGTCCCGACATTAAATTCTCCATTTGACTCGTATATTTCCCCGGTAAACCACTAGGGGCTGCCGCATCCGAGGTACACCGCTTGTGGCGACTTACTATTACAAATAGTTGAGTCCCAGTACTATCCACCAAAAACCTTAGCCTATATACGGCTAGTGTGAAGAAATTATTAATTTCCATCAAGTAACTTAAATAATAAGAGTTAAATGATGAAGCCTGGGGCTCAAGTATTTACGATAGTAACTCGCCACAAACGGTGTATCTCGGATGCGAGAGCCCCTAGAGGTTTACCGGGGAAATATTCGAGTCAAATGGAGAATTTAATGTCCGGACGGCACGTTGACCATGGTAGCTGAAGGGGTTAGAGCGACTGGACGGAAATCAGATCCGTGGTTCAAATCCCTGCCATGGCATTGAATTTTCAAGTTGACTGTATTGTCGCGCACTGGTTATCTACGATAGCGCAGCTGGTGTGAACAAAGAGCCGGAAAATAAAAATAACTTAGATAAAAGACTTACTTACCCAGATAAGTGAGGTAAATGGAAATTTCTAGTGACTTCTTAATTGATAGAGATTATTCGGTTACTGGTTTGTTTTAGAACAGTCTAGAAATTATCAATGGAGGTATATATTCGAGATTATGACACGTCAGAAGAGAGGCAGAGGCAAACAGAGTCAGTCTTGAACAGTAATGAGTAAACATTTGTAGATTCGTGAACATATGTTGTAACTATAGCTGATGTGATCAGGTGCAATCAGAACGCTGTTGTGGTCATCGACCTTGGTATATTGTGTTGTGTATGTGACGTAATGTTGTTACGTGAGAATTGAACAGTGTATTTCTACGGAAATGAAGAACATTTTGGATATCTGAAAATCGGACTTTTAATTCTACGAAGCCACAAAATCACAGTATCTATCTTCGTACTATTTATTTTTACAAACCACTCCTCCT
The DNA here is from genome assembly GCA_030765055.1 of Mantis religiosa. Taxonomy (NCBI): domain Eukaryota; kingdom Metazoa; phylum Arthropoda; class Insecta; order Mantodea; family Mantidae; genus Mantis; species Mantis religiosa. The sequence continues at coordinate 60,630,487 of CM060958.1, read as the reverse complement.
TTGAATTTGAAAACAGTAACATGGCAGTAAATAAATCTGTTTTGCAATTCAAGGTTGAAGAATTCATAAATACCTCATATCCTTTTAACTGGAAGTAGTAGAAATCCAGAACAACTCTATTTAAAACTTCTTCTGATTTGGCTTCATTTTGGAGATACATTCCCTTAAACTGATTTCCTGATATTCATAAATTTTCTGTAAAACTTGTCACTTCTCTTCCACCAACGTTATGCAAATTTGAAGCAATGCACGGTCTAGCCTCGTTTGGAGCAAGAGATTTATCTCAGGATTTGCGTGGATATATAAGAGTAAGGATAACACTGCAGTCCAAGTTTAGGACTTGTTTAATCACTGCTTCTTTTTATAATCAATTTAATCGCCAAGTTGCTGACCAACTTGTTTTCGTATGTGAAACGCAGATTACGCGATAACACTTAATTCGTTATTTATACAGGAGCAGATGTCTTCCTTCTCGGGGTCACGTCTGCCCTCCTGGACGGGCATTCCAGCTGTGTGTCCTTCCTTTCAAGGAACTGTGCTATTCACACCAAAATTCCCTTACTCAAGTCGTCCTTTTGTTATATTTGGACTTTTGTATTTTTGTTACGGCCATCAGTTACTAAAGAAGGCTCTAAGAAAGCTACTTTACCCTAGTGTCGACCCTATGGACCGCCTGCGTTGGTGCATTCCTTACCCCATAGTGAATTACTGAACTAACATCCTGTTCACATGTAACAAATATACCCCATACATCTAATTTGCTGAATTTCTGATTTCGGTATCAAGCTGCTGGGTAGATTTGGCTAAACCTATGTTTGTGCTTAAGCATTTTGTCATGAATGCAATTAAGAATAAATTATGCGAGGGCTGTTCAATAAAGAATAATAATAATTCTTACGGACATAATTTTTCGCACTAAAATTCAATCTTATTATATTCTGTTAGCATATGTAAAACAAACACACCGTAGTAGATTCATTTTTGGTACTCCTGGTCCCCACCTGTGAGAACCAGCCAATTTCAGATATGTTCAGTATCGTCTACCGCTGCAATGGAGGTAACATGCAGTTAAAGTTGATGTTAGAGGAAGATCCGGAGATTCTTTCAAACGTAATCACTGCTGATGAAACTTGGCTGCATCATTTTGATCCTGAGAGCAAACAGCAAAGCTCTGTGTGAAAATCTCCTTCATCATTAACACACAAATAAGCAAAAGTGGTTGCTTCTGCTGGGAAAGTTATGGTCACCTCATTCTTTGATATTCATGGAATGGTTTATCAGCATGTTGTACCTGCACACACATCAGTAACTGGACAATACTTCAGGGATGTCCTGAAAACAATGCAAGTCTATATCAGGCGCAAAAGAGCACATTTACGTAAAGCAGGCTGGATGCTGCACCACGATAATGCGCAGCCTCGTGTTGCCAATGTTGTTGCTGAATATCTTGCAAAAATCAACGTGAGGTGCGTCCCTCACCCTACCTATAGTCCGGATTTAGCCCCATGTGAATTTTTTCTATTCCCTAATTCTAAGAAGCGCCTTCGTGGGAGGCATTATCCATCATCAGAAGCTGTGGTGAAGGTTGCGGAGGCGATTTTGAAGGATCTCTCAAAAATGGTTTCCAGTATGTCTTTGAAGACTGGCAGAAACGCTGAGACAAGTGCATCGCATTCAGAGAAGACTATTTTGAGAACGACCATCAAAATTATGAGGATGAGTAAAGGTGCGTTGTCAAGAAAAATTGTGATCATTACTTATTGAACAGCCCTTGTATTATCATGTGTGATGAAATCTACCTCTATTATCTATTATGATATGATTATCTCTTACATATTACCTGGCAATGAATGTAAAGTTCTTACAGGATAAGAGGATATTCACAAAAAGGAAGTCAAGATATACTTTTCATTCTTAAAAGTATCATAGACATATACTTAATCAAAATCATTACAGCCATTTTTGAGCAGATGAATATGTTCCATAGAAAGCGTATTTAGGACAGCAGTGTCATAGAACCTATACAAATGTAATTAAATGAATGTGGCGTAGAAATTCATGTGAAGGCTTTTTAAATTTGTGCATAAGCTCAAAGAAAAAGTAAAAATAAAAAGCGGCATGTGTTCTCAGAATAGTGCGTGTAGTCAAAGTTCGTATTTTTGTCCGCCTTGTTAGCGTAGAAGTTAGCATGTCTGCTTCACGTTCAAGAGATCCCGAGTTCGAATCTCGGTCAGGGTGAGTTACCTGGGTAAGGTTTTTCCGGGGTTTTCCCTTATCCTGATAGGCGAATGTCAGGTAACTCTAAGCTCCAAGGAACCCGGACTCAGTTGAGCATCATTTTAACCATTTCATTCTTCGTGCGATACTTGCAGGACGTAAATTGGGAAAAAAAGGTTCGTATCTTTAAAACGCTATATTACTAGTAAGTTGAAATACACAAATAGCACGGAATGTTTATGGTAAATAGAAACGGAAGGAAAAGCTCATGTGAGTGTTATACATTGTTTTTGTTTGTTTAATTTTTTCGTTAGGATAGAATATAATTATAAGGAGGGGGTTTGGCTCTGTACCAACTTGATGTGTTCTACCTACGCCCCAAGTGCGGCACCCCCTGGAGAAAGGATGAGGTGAGAGGAGAGAGAGAGAGGGCGACCGACCAAGGAAATGTGTAGTGTAGTGTTTAACACCCGCTTTTACTATATACGGCACCGCAGGCGATGACACTGAGGATACATGAGATGAAGATGGAGCACCGGTGGAATGAGATGACGGGGGAAACCGGAGATCCCGGAGAAAACCCGCCCCAGCGCCATGTTGTCCACTACAAATCTCACTTTGCGGTCGCCTGGGATCGAACCCGGGCCGTCTTGGTGAGAGCCAAGCGGTCTAACCAACCAAGGAGTTACGAAAGTGTAGAGGGCAAGGTACATACTGTTGACCAGTTGGTGACCAGCCGGCAGGCCAATACAACCGGCATGCCACTGACCTTGTTCCTAAACGATCCAATAGGCCGTCACGGAAACCGGAGGACGTCCTAACGAAGCATGGCATCATCTTGCCATGCAACACCGAGAATCCCTCCGACACTTCTACCCTTCTTTCTACGTTAAGTCGTATCGGACAGTGAATGAATTGGGTGAAATGATGCTCAAAAGAGCCCAGAGTGACCCGACATTAGTCTGCAAGGATAAGGGAAAACCCCGGAAAAGCCTTATCCAGATAACTCACCCTGACCGAGATTCGAACTCGGGACCTCTTGAAGGTGAGGCAGGCACTAAGCCATCTACGCTACCGAGGCGGGCACACTTCTACCCTGAAGGAGACCACCACATGAGAGATGATGTGAAATAATAATGGAGGTGAAATTGGTCAGGTAAGCCGCTACGGGAATTAAACCCGGACCTGCCAATGCGGACGAAACCACCTGAACCATTCTACTCGGTTAAATACCAGGAAATGTTATTCTTATTTGCTTAGATAAAATATTGGCTATATCTTTCTTTTTATTTGCGAAAGAATATCTCGCAGATTCACAAGTTCGCATGTAACCGTATAGCGATCATCAATTGTTTTTGTTTCAATTTTTATTTCCCAGCGATATCCCCGTGCAACGGCGTGTATTTGTTCTTCCTGGTGTAACTGCCAAGACCATTACTGAAAGTTTGCTTTTTTTCCCATTTTTGATTTACATTATTCATGTTCCGACTCAATCCCTGCTGTATTTGTGTTTCGAGATTGCCATCTCTGTCTAATGTACCACTTCCTCAACAGTTCAGTCGCGTCCGGCGTATGCGGCCCGGAGCGAGCTTACCTTGTACTAATTGGGGAGATTACTGAGCAGAAATGAACAGTAAATCCATTCTCCATTACATAGAAAACCTCTTCCTTACTGTACAATACAGGGACTGTGTCCTTAACCGGAACTCTTTAATCTTTATAATCACAACCAGCTCCATTAAAACTATAGTTTGATTTTCTGAAATTCACCAATCAATATAAATACAATTAACTTGTAAACATTTTCATTTTTAATTTCTCTATCACATACAATGGCTAGAGAAGTAGTGTATTATAGCCAAAGATTCTGTGGACAGTATTAACTGTAATTAAAGGATTCCCAAATATGAGGGTCGGCTGGTAAGTCCCAGGCCTCCGAATAAAAAAGAAAAAAAAATAGTTTTTCTTTATTTCTCAACAAAAGCTCCAGAAAGGCAAATACATTTGTCATATCGATGCTCTAATTTAATTAAATCATCTCTGTAGTCATCCTCAAAACAGCTGCTCACCTATTCGTTGCTATGAAATCTTCGTCTTCCAAGAACCTTTTTGAGGTTATGAAACTGGGTGCTAGATCCGGCGAATAGAGTGGATATTCAACAATTCAAACTTTAATTCCCACGTTTTTTCATTGCAATGCCTGAACGTTGGGCCAGAACAATCTCATGAAGAAACGAAGATTTTTTTCTTTGCCAAATGAGGTATTCTTCTTTTCACCTGCTCACTCAAACGTTGCGTAAGCTTGCGCAGTAGTCACCAGTGATGACCTTACTCTTTACCAAGTAATCATTAAAAGTAATTTCCTGTGCATATCAGAAAACACTTGCCATAACCTCGTTAGCTGACAAAATTGACATTGCCTCTTTTGGAGTTGTTTCATCGGGCGCAATCCACTGTTTTGACAGTGTAGTGATATATCCAAATTTCACTCTCACTCACCAGCCATCTGAAAAATTCCCTGGGGTTTTACGGTATATCTCATTTTTTTTTTTTTTAACAGAAACAGTTTTACCTTACAACTTTTGATCAGGTGTCAACCTACGCGGCAACCATCTTCCACAGACCTTGTGAAAGCCCAAAACGTTACTGCAAATATTATCTACACGTTCTGTTGATATGTTCACAGCCTCTGCTATCTCAGACAGCTATAATCTGTGGTGTTCCAATACTAAACGATGATTTTTTTTCAATTATCTCTGGAGTTGTGACTTCCACAGGGCGTCCAGAGCGAGGCTCTTCACTAGTGCTGTACGTCCCATTTTAACTCTGCATCCCACATTTTAATCATATATGAAAGGGCTGAGTCTTTCAATGTACTGTCCATTTCCTTCTTGATTTCTTTAGGCGTAAAGCCTTTCAAATGGAAATATTTATTCACTGCTCGTTTTTCCAAATCTTCCATTTTCTTGAAACCTTTTCACTTGTTTAAATATGCTGCCATTCAAATACTAAACAACACACTGACCTGCAACTATGGATACAAGCTAGTCTATAGTTAAACTATATGATGCTATCCGTCAAATTGGCTAAGTGACGTCATCTCTATGGGAGGCCTGGGACTTATCAGCCGACCCTCGTATAGAATCGGTTTTATAAAATGCTCATGAATGTGTTTGTCTAGAGCATAAAAAAATCGTTTAAACAAACTTTATGTTTAAGGTTGCGACACAAATATTTTCAAGAAAATTTCCTTCGCTCCCAACTCCTTTACAAGCAACAATTTCAAAATTCTGATTTTATTAAAAGTGGCTCCAAATATTTGATTAAATTACCATACCTTTAAGATATTTCCATTGGAAATACAATAAATATCTTGCATTTTCTGGAAAATAACCTCTCAACTCTGCTTCACCCTGGATACCTGTTGCATAACTGATAAACAGATAGGCAAAGAATATAGACCAAACTAAAAGCTATATAGAACTCAAAGGCACAATTTATGTCACTTTTCTTCTGTCCAGTGAAACGTATCGGAGATATTCCTGAAAGAGAACGGCATTTCAAAGGCTTCACATGGCGACTGGTTCTTAAAAGATCACTATTAATTACAGACTACCTTATGCTGAAGAAAATTATTAATAGACTAAAGTTTACTTCAAAAGTAAAAAGACAATAATAGAAAAAGACATGTGAATGCATTATATCAGATGTCTTAAATAAGATTGTATTGTATTTATTTCATCCTTTGGAACATAATACATATGTTATAGGACACGTCAGTTTAATATACAAAGATAAATATAAAAATTTACATAAGACTAAAAACTGTAAGAGATACAGGATCCAACACAAGTCTAAAGTAGAAAAAGCAAATAAATACTGTCAATAGATATTAGAAACTAATTTACATAGTAAATTACAGCATTAGAAACTAATTCTACACATGATCCCTTAATCAGCTTAATGAACTTATCACTTTCAAGTATAATTAAAGCTGCAATGTCATAATTCATTTAAGTTATATAAACATTTATTTATGAGGAAAGCCTTTAACTTCCATTTAAATTGCTGTTTTGAGATGCTAGCTATTGATTTAATATCATATGGCAGTTTATTGTAAAGCTTAATTCCTAGTATATGTACATCCTTTTGATAGAAGTTTTAATTACACTATCTCTATTAATATCAAGTGATATTAATATTTTAAAAGGTTTTGTCTCCCTATGCGACCAGTCCTGTGCTATTTTACTTATGCTCCAAGTGGGGCATCCCCGGGAGGATGAATGATACGAGAAGAGACAGTTTGGCTGACCCAAGGAGTCACAACAGTGCCGAGTGCAGGGTCCCTACAACTGCAGAGTTGAAAACTCCCCGGCAGGCCAATACAACCGGTTTCCCACCTACTGTGATCCTGTAACGGCTGGCTCAGAGACTAGAGACCGTCCTTGCAGAGGAGGAAGTGTTTACCAGAAACATATCAGTCTCCCATGCAGCGCATAGACACCCATCGACTTCTACCCTTAAAGAGACCACCAGATGAGAGATATTAAAATGATAATGGAGATGAAATTGAGGGATAGGAAGTTTGGTGGATGTAATTAACCTACGCAGCATTTGCCTGACTACGCAGGGAAAACTCCAAAAAAAAACATGGGTCAAGTGGGTGGCCACAGGAAACAAACCCGGAACCCCCGACTCTAGGTCACAGACCCGCCTGAACCATGTCGCTCGGTTTGCAATTGATTTAATAACAATCTAAAACGTGGAAACGTAGAGTCAGACTGAAAAATTCAATGCCATAGCCGGGATTTGAACCACGGATCTTCTGGTTTCCGTCCAGCCGCTCTACCATTGAGCTACTATGGTCAACGTGCCGATATGACACACAATTTAGCCTACACACGGCCAGTGTGAAAGAACAATTAATTTCCAACAATCTAATACGTCAGTTCCGGTTATTTATACTAGGAATCTAAATCTAGCTGTCAAAATTTAGACGATTAGGGGTTACATTGAATTTGAAATTATATGTACCTCAAATGCTGAACTCTACACACAAAACAGATTTTTAATTGAATATAAAATTACGCTCATGTTATTCTAATTTGTTACATCATTTAACAAACCTTCCCTACATATTTTTTTCGAGCAAATATGATGTTAGCATTGGGTGGGGAACATTAATACTGGAAGGGATTTACTGTTTGAAAAGTCCAAGCAGGATAATATACAAAATATGAGGGTTAGTATTAAGGTAAATGTAATGTATGCCATTGACCAATTAAAAGAAGAAAACATAAGATGAAAGAATTTAGCGGTTTAAAACCTGAGTCACATAGCCACCTCAAAACGCTGAGTGTTATAGAGTTGCTATTCCAGACGGCTTTCGAGGAAATAACTAGATTTGTGTGCAGTTACAGAATTGGCAAGCAGAGTGATTTTTTAGCGCCAGATCGTTTGATTTCTATTCAATATAGTTTCGGGTGTGACGCGATCAGCAAATCTTCCCCATAAGGAAATTTTGCTCATTAATATTTACAACACACGCCGAGCTGAACTGGTTTCCATACCTGAGCCCGACGAGGAATCCAGGACATGTATGTAGAAGAAAAATACACACAGACATCGCTTCTGGCGAAACATGGACCCAAACTTCTCACGTAATCAATAAGTTACAACTGTACACTGCATGCTGATGAACAGACCAACCAAAAGTCACTAAAGCATAAAAATCATAACATACTTTTAGACCATGGTTAGTAATTTAATAATCATTTGCATATTTTACAGTGTAAAATAAAATTGGTGTTACCCAATTACTTGGATACTTCTGTGCATTATGAATTTGCAAGCTTACCCTAAATGGCATTAACAATCGCATTCTAATCACATTACTTCTATACTCACTACCGTTTATTTTTATTTCATGTTGAAATAAAGTTTTGCAGATACAGATTTAATATACATTTCGTTGAAGATAAAGTGGGATAAACGAAGTCCAATAGATGGATGCTGGCTAGCCGTGTGTAGTAGAAGGCTGCAAAGGGCTGGCCCCGTAGCTCAGTCGATAGAGCACCTGCCTGCCGTGCTAGGAGTCCAGGGTTCAATTCCCGGCTGTGGGGGTTGGGAGCTTTTTTCGACCAAGGTAATTCCTCATCTTCCCCAGAGCCTGGAGGTATGAATGAGAGTGCGAATGTGTGCGTTATCTGTTGACTAAAATTCAAAGAATACAACTTAACACCTTCGATGTGTTCCAAAGGAGAAATGCCCCCGATATGACCATTGGGGTTAAAGGCGGGGTATAAATGGAAGGTGAAAAAAGGCAACAAAGGTAAAATCCGACTGGAAAATGCAACGTTACAGCAGACTTTGAAACTCAACCTACAGAAGATCCTTTATGCTCTGGTGAGGTAAGGGGATGCTAAAAAGGGAACTATTACTACGTTCATACCTGTATTCGCCTGAAAGTTTGATGACATCAGCTCTCCTCTATGTGGAGCCTGTGTACCCAAAATGGGTGCGGAGTATTGCTGGAAGTCCAGAATATGTAGGAACATATATGGCATAATAACACAGAATTGTACGGGAGGTATTGTTTACCTCTCTCAGACGGCGACAACACATGACATATGTAACAAGCGCCGTCCACCACACCCATTACAGTTTGATCCATATAAGGTGGTGAGGAGAAGATGTTAGCTCTCTTACCTCACTGCAAACTGAGATCTGCTTGCACCCTTTCCTTCAGGCTGGTTTCATGTATTATGTCTATTGCAGTCCACGATGAAAAATTTGTAGAAAAATCATCGCCGTCTTCTCTCAAGTGAATTACCATTTTCCTGCCCTGCATCCAATAATCCTTCTTTCTGCATATATTCTGCTTCAATTTTCTTGAGGTATCTGCATTATTCTTGCGAATCCTGGGCTGAATGCTGGCAGATTTGTCATCGGCTAACTAAATTATATCCTCCATTCTAAATGTTACATTTCTGACAGCTACCTAGTTGTTTACGGTAGCCCAAGTAAGTTCAATAGTGATCAGTTCACATCAGTGTGTCGGCCACTGGAATCGAACCCAAGTCTTCCGAAGACAGGCCGCAGATGAAACCATCAGAGCACTCCATTCGCTCATGGATCAGGGGACTACATAGCTTGTATTTGCACTGATATTTTGGAATGAAATTTATTCCTACTTTCCATACATAATGTGGTCGCCTTGGTGAGAGCCAAGTGATCTAACCGCTTGTCCACGGAGCGGACACAGACCTATTCTCCTACCGTCCTAAGAACCACACTTTCCTGTGAACAATTTTCGCGAACAAAAGCTACAAAACAAAACGTACTAGTAGGCTACTCTTGTGTATAAAAGTTGTTTGACTGTAATATTACGTAACACACGGGCAAAAATGTCACTCTCGTCTGTCACGCTTGTGCACGTGTACGCGGAGTAATACATAAAGTGTGTTTTTAAGACGGATGTAGTATAACTATTATTATCCACGGACAAGTCAAATAAAAATTCCACAACTATTTGTCAGTCTAAAAGGTGAGTTTAATATATCGAAAATATAGACTTTGTAACATAAGTAGAAAAACTTCTAAGCTCCTTTCAGTTGTTTGAACCCTTCTTGCTTATTAGCACGGACTTCACACGCTAGAACCACCTCTCTTGCTCGCAGCAGAACAAAATTTGTTACGCCACTGACATCCATTTAACTGGATTAGCCCCGTTGCTTTCTGGAACTGTTCTAACGGAAAGGGATATCTGGTTACGTGAAAGACGGAGTAGTTTAGACACCTGTTATAAATGGGATTAGAGAAGCGCTGTAGGTATAAGGAACAAAGAGAAAAGTATAAATATTTTAACTTTGAAACAGTGAGTAAGGAAAAAGAAGAAAAGGGGGAGCAACATTTGTATATTTGGACATCTACATATTTTGTGTAGAAAGATCACTTTACCAGTTATGCAAAAATAACATGGAATGAACTGAAATTTTATGGTTAATCCCAAATTATTTTTAATAAAACCTCGTTATGAAGTTGTTGAGGAAATGCAATATATATTTCTATCTATTATTCACTTGGCAGGGGAAGTAAAAATACCGTCAAATTGGCAGACCTTGGGATATGAACTGGGGAATTCCGAATGAAAGACACCGAATCTATCATTTGAGAAATGTCACTACGTTTAACAAGGTATCATCCAACTGAAGTTGTTTGTGCAGTTCGTTGTAATGAAATTGATGGAAAAGTAAATGCGTATAATTGATAAAAATAATTGCGAGCAGAGAAACAGTGTGACTGTTACGCACTAAATTGCTTTTAAATGAGAAGTTTTGTGCCAAACTGAAAGTGGTATGAGTGCTTCTAAATGATCTAATTGCATTTCGAAATGCGCAGCATAAATATAGTTAAAGAATCGGGACAGGCGAAAAGTTTCTCACTTAATGATGGAAGGCAAATAATTATGTCTGCAAACACGTAGGTATATTCTTCAAGGGAAGTCATCAATCTCTTCGTCCTATTGATGTTATTTTCATTAGTACTTGTGCATCACGCTTCAGCAATTTAAACATCTGGTATTGGATCTTGAGATGTGTTCACAAGCTGAGGAAAAAAAATATATTAGAAGCCTTTCCAATTTAACTTTGACAAATAAACCTCGGCCTCTCTACTGGTCGATTACTGGGTCAAACTTCTGGAGGAGCGAGGCGTGATTGCCGCAAGGAACAGGCGTGGTACATCAAAAGTAACCAGCAGAGTACTTGCCCTTAAAATGCAATGGTATGGTGTTCAATCTTAATAGGACTTGCCATCAAATGCGTTAAAATTATCAGCAATTTTTCTTCATGCACCCTTTAACGAAATGATGAGCAGATTCTGAAAGCTACGAAGTCTGTCCGTGAAATAAGGTCTCCAATTTTATTTAATATAGAAAACATGTTTATTCTCAATGAATGTTACATTGATGGATAGTCGGAACTTACAACTATTTTTCAACGTAATCATAATCGTGATCGATGCATTTTTGCATGCGCTGTGGCAGTTTTTGTATACCCTTGTCATAGCACTCTCCCGCCAAGTTGCGCAGGTAGCGTTCAACCTCGTTTTTCAAATGATCATCAGTCTGGAAATGTACTTCAACACAGGAAACAGATGACAATCACTAGGTGCTGAGTCTGTACTGTAGGGGGGTGGGTAAGGATGTCCCATCCGAACTAGGCCAGAAGATCAGCTTCGGTGAGCATTTTGGGGATCCACTTCGCACACACCTTGTGATAATGCAAATGTTTGGTCAATATCTTGTCAATCGTAGTCTTACTGACTTCAGGGATAAGTTGGCACAGCTCGTGAAATGTCACACGCCGATCTTTAAGCATTTCTTGCTTCACTTTTGCAATTGTTTCGGCTGAAACCGAAGGCCGACCAGAACGCTGTTCGTCATGGACATCTGTACGTCTATCTTTGAACTCTCTGACCCACTTTCGCACGTTTTTGACGTCCATACTGTCGCGGTAACGGGCATTGAAGTTTCGGCGCAAATAGATAATAGATGGATAGGTTTCAGGTACATAACGAACTTGTGTAAACAGATAGTGCCGGCAGGCAAGGTAACTGAGGCTCATAGTCGAGATTATAGACTTTCCAGTCTGACTCCACCTTTCCAAAGCGAATATTTTGAGCGCAGCGTCAGCGAATGCTTCCGATGCTTTACGAATCGAACTTTGTGTCTGGCAAATGCTTTTTGTGTGTCAAATGGTGCATACACTTATACGCTACATTTTAGCATTATATTGTTATCACTGCATTGAACTATTATAATTATACCTCTGGGATGTTATGAATATATAAAAATAAGATGTTACACTTTAACTTTTAAGGTCTGTTCCCTTTATTCATATCTTCCAAGCTTTGGTTCTAATTACTTTGAAAACAGTGAAGCTATAAATGCCATTATTTTAAAAATCATGTTAGGTATTATGCAGTTCTGAAAACTTGAGAGCAAATTCGCGCATCCATAAACATTTACAGAGGTTAGAAATAGGCTGTCTTTCATTTCCCATCACCTTACTCTATAGTCTTATTAATCCAGGAAAAGAAGCCGTTCCTTCCAATCCCTCTTATAATTCTACGTAATGTTCATTGGACCATTGATCGCTATCATCTACATTCCCCTGAGCTATTTCTGATAACAAAACTTGAATTAACTTATAATACGATTAGGATAATGATTTGATGTTTAGAGGAAAACAAAATCAAGTAAACTTAATGAATTATTACTACCAATCTTATGTCGTTTAATGATGTTGAAATAAATAAATTAGTGCGATAAGACGAGATATCTGATAGCTTGAAAGATCAAACCACGTTTAGGCTAATCTGAATATATTTTAATGCTTTTTTGAGTGCCAGATAAATAGCATATTTGATATTCAATGCTATTACCTAAAGCTCATCCTCATAATTAAAAAATAATAGCTGGCGCAGGAAGGTAACTCCACAACAAAGGCTATCTGCCCAACCAAACAAAGCCTCTTCATAAAGGATTGGCAAATACATAAAACAAATAATAATGAAGTGTGACAAATCTTTCTCTACCATTATTAACTCACCGTCATACCTATGAATATATAAAGGCATTCATTTAAAGTTTATTCTGCTATTGACACTACTCATTCATGAGTTAAGGTGACTTACTTGATTAAATAAGTACAGCAAGTAGAGACATCGTACTTATGTTTCTTGCTAGCAACAGAAGTAAGTTCAGAAATCACAGTAGGGCCCAGTTCATAAAATTAGCGTAAACATAACGGAAACATAAAAATCCTGATTGTGTACATTGCAATGAAAATGTTCTCAAAAACTCATGAAAAAAATAAACGTAGAAATAAATTAAGATTACTTAAAAGTTTCCAAGATTTAAACTTTCAAGTTTTGTCCATATCAAACATGACAAACTAGCCTTCTTATCAAGTCAGTGCTTTGCCTTTTTGCTTAAGATTTTGTATCACTACTTCCTGACTCGCTAAGAGTCTTTCTGTATAATATCATGAAATGGAAATGATGACACAAATATCCGTAAAAATAACTGCAAAAAGAAATGAGACAATAGGTGATACTTCTTATTTTTTGAGTTATTGTCCTTTAAGCAGAGAGATATATTAGTTAATTGATGGAAATTAATCATTTCTCGACATTAGCCGTACACAGGCTAAGATCTTTCATGGATAGAGTCAACATTAAAAATTCCATGCCATGGCCGGGATTTGAACCACGGATCTCCTGGTTTCCGTCCAGTCGCTCTTAACCTTTGAGCTACCATGGCCAACGTGCCTTCCTGACTTACAATAGTAAGTCGCCACAAACGGTGTATCTCGGATGCGAGAGCCCCTAGTGGTCTTTCGGGGAAATATATGAGTCAGATGGAGAATTTAATGTCAGGAAGGCACGTTGGACATGGTAGCTCAAAGGTTAAGAGCGACTGGACGGAAACCAGGAGATCCGTGGTTCAAATCCCGGCCATGGCATTGAATTTTTCATGTTGACTCTATCCACCAGAGAGATATATTGTTTATTTGGTACATGTACATGACTTCTTTTGTCTCCTGTGTAGTCTATGGTTACCGTACAGAACATGGAAATGAGGACCTCACTGAATGTTTAGGAAAATTTAAAATACATATTCTTGTATTCGTTGTGTCAGAATCTAGAATTTATTATACGTAATATTGTCGCGAGGCATTGTTGCGGTGGGCGTGGCCAGCGCACGCGAAAGAGACAGACAGTGCAGCGCGGAGATAAGAGCTTGCCGAAACAGAAAAAGAAACAGGTAAATGTGTGGAAGTTTCGTCTTTCTCTTGCCGTCTTGATTGTTACGGAGCATTCCACTAATTTCTAGAAAAAATGACTAGAGATATATAGGTGCCACGGCAGTGGTTCAGTTGTTAATGGAGTTGTAAGTTGAAGTGGAGAACTCTTAATTTTGTAGTGGACCTTTGTGGTGTACCGCGAGTGATTTTGTTCGTTTGTTTTGTGTGGTGAAGCAGCCAGAGACTACTGTGTGTATGATACGTCACTTTTAGAACCTTTAAGGGCTGTACAAAACGTCTCTTTACTTGCAGTTTGAACTTCTGCAAACTAGACTTTTAATTCTAGGAACCCACAAAGTCACATAATAAATTCTTAAGAATCAGGTTTGGAGAAATTAAAAGTGACTGTTTTACCCTATAGAATTTTTCTTTATGGAAGGAAAGCGTTTCGTCTTTGGATTCGAGGGAATTGAAACGTGTGTTTGTGATAAACTTCTCGATATTACATTTTTGTGACCAGTCAAACCACAAAACCTCCACGATCACCAGTAGTAACAATATCGCAACGAAAATAATTAGCATTACTTAAGTTTGCTGGAATTGATTAATATTAATGCCTCAACAAATGCACATCTGATTTCACGGCATAGAAAATCTGACCTCCTAAAATAGAACTTTATTTCTGTCCATTGCAGTCCTAATGTTAGGCTGTGTTCAATTTACATTACTTTAATAGATATATATTAAAAAAATAATAATCCTTAAGCTTTCCAAATCCTTTGACTTCCAAGTACCCTTTCCCATTATTTGCTCTCTCCCAAGAATATGCTTTGATTCCTTTTATACCAAACCTGCCTAGCCTTTCGTTCCTTTTGATTCTATTCAGACTCGGTTCTTTGAACGTAGTTGCAGCAACTTAACCCCCCCTACCCCCATTGAGTTCTTCTACACTAAGGGGTTGGCTCCGGGATAGCGTGTGAGATTCAGATACGGGACATCCTGGGTTCGGATCGCTGCTTTACCTACTCGGCAGGTGAATGTCGCACTGCTTTCCCATATAACACTATTCTTCTTTTATTTCCATTTTCTTCCCATCTTTCGAGTATTTTTAAGTTTTGTGGCATGTGGTGGTGCCGAATGCTTGCTTATAAAAGAACACTATAGTGCAGCTTCGCTGTCAGATCCTTCAGCGTGGCTGAGACCTGTGGTTCCTTCACTCTATACCTTCCTACTGGGGGGATGGTAGCCATAATAGAATTATTTAGGTCACATGTATGCGATATGCTCCTAATTTATAGGGGGTTACCGAGCTGTCCCAAAATGGCGCCCGGCGCATCCGTGGGGCTTTCCATGGGGCAAGATCTAGAGACTAACAAGCCGTCCCCTCATCTGGTCCTGTGGACTCAAGACGGGATGGAAGTGGATACGCCACTTACGCGCGCCAACTCCAAAATGGGAAGGCTACCGATATGACCTCGGTAGGGCTGCCTCACACCTTCAACTAGCTATGCTGGCTAGTACGCGGGAATATTAACGGCTTCCCTCAACCCCGTCCGAAGACGTACCCGATCTCCCACGGGTATCGGGAACCACTGCCCCATCGAGTCCAACCCAATCCGAAGAACTCCCAGTCAGGGAGGGACTCGAATGTTCGGCCCGAGGTTCATCTAGTAACGTCAGATGTACCACGAGCGCTAGGGGTCCACAGCGCCCACACCACGGCAGCTGAAGGGGATTGACCCCCTCCTCTATGGACCCCTAATTTGTATAACCTATGGCTATATGTACTTCTTTAGATTTTGCCAACTAGAACTTCAAAACCAATTACTATTACTGGTAATGTATTTAACTTCTGCTGGCCCGAATTGGAATCCCACTTTGCTGGAGCTGCCTGAGATCTATAACTGGTATTTTTCTGTAGCCTAACGTGGAATTTAAACCAATTTTAAATCACTAGTGCTACAAAACACAGCATTAAGGCAATGTCGCAGTATATTTTTTATATTATTATCACATCACGATAATGATTAGTGTCCAAGGGTGGCTCAGTTGTTTCTGTGCTGGCCTACTGACTCGAGGTCGTGAGAACAGCCCCATATCAGTAATTTATTACGATGTAAAGTAACTACTGCAGGACAAAATTGCGGCACACTGATTGCGCCAATACAATACCTGCAGCTTGGTTAAAAAGGATAATATTTAAAAATATTTTATTTTTATTATCATTACTACATAAGAGCGGTTATTACGTTTCTGTTTGTAGACAGGTAGATCAATTCTTGTTTTCCGTTTACAAACGTATGTCTTCAAATTGAATGCAAGGCTGATTTTTCAGTATCAAGCTGTGCACGTAATTAAAACACCACATTATACCTTGTAATTCTGCAGATATCTTTTCTTTTGAAAGCTTAGAGTGAACTGGGTGTTATTGTCTCAGCTTCTTCTAGTTTCCTATGATCAAGGACTGGCAGCTTTTGCACTAATTGCTGATTTTGATTTTAGTAACTCTTTTAAATTGTGATAAAAGGTTTCATTGTACTATTTTCTCTCCTCTCAATGTTAAATTTTTCTTAATGAAAATACAATTCACCTTTCCTTTTTCGTCGGCAATGTGGCGTCCGCAGTTTCCAGATCAAAATTCGGCCGAATGAGTGAGTTTTCCTGGCATATATCCACTGAAATACGTCACATATGTCACGTAGTAAGAAATTGCCGATATTCCAAGATTTGACCTGCAAATTGTGTGCATTGTGTGGCAGACAGAACGTCATATATTGAAGAGAACGCAGGATATTTTCCCAATATTTTGTAAACCCATTCTTTGCTCTACACTGATGTTTTAAACATGTTTTGTTTAAAAACGCATTCTTTGGCAAAAGCTGTTCTTCTTGGACACCTTTGGATGCTTTTTGAACACCTCAATATTTTGTAAACCTCATTGTTTGCTGAAAACTGTTCTTCCTTTCCCGCTGTTTCAAATATTGAGTTTATAGCGGCTTAATGTTTGAAGATACTTTCGAAAAAGTCTATACAGTTGCCAATGAAGGCTGCAGTACCACGCCCTAACTCATCAGTAGCTACAGCTCGGAACTCCACAAATTTTCTTTACCTGACTTTTCTTGAAGCCCGGCCACTTGTTCCGTAACGGTTTAGTTATTCCACACCGGTCACTCTTTGTGGCCCAGTAGTATGAGCTAGAGACTGCCACATTCACTCATTTCTCAGATAGCGCTCTTAATGGTCTAATGACTTTGAACGCCATTTTTCGTCTCAGTGCTTTGATTTTAGTCAAAGTAATCTTAATATTTAATAACAAATAATTTAGTAACAATGAATAAGTGTTGATCGTTTGAGGGAAGGATACTTTCAGTTTCCATGGTCCCTAAACTTTTATGAATGCTTATGTATTAGGATGCACATCAAACACACTCGCGTTTGGCGAATTGCGGGTCGTAATTCCTCATCTGCCAGGAAGTTTGATCTTAAAGTCCAAATGAGAACTTTTATAATTAAGAAATAGCAGCTACGGATTATCACCGACGAGATTGCGTGTTCAACAAGTGCCGCCCACTGCAAATACTGTCATCTGCATTGGTCGTGTTCTATAGGCAGAGACGATGTCGTGATCTAACCATATTTCTCCCTCAAGGAGCTCAGTTAAGGAGTAATAAATGGTAGGAGTTCCTGTGTTTAATATCGTGCAGCTTATTTGCAAAGTCACTCATATCTTAATTCATCATCTGATATGATCTTTGATATTTATTTTAGTTAATACATAACCTTAGTTCTCCATTATCAGTTTCTATTAATTATGGTACACATTTGTAAGGACAGTTCCATTTATTTTATAAAGCAGAAATGCATGTTTGGTAGATTGGAGCTGCAGGCAGCCTTACAGCCAGCTGTTTATGATAAGGTTTGGCACGTTTTAGAAGCAATACAATAAAAGAAGTGGCTGCTTTTAGCAGCTTTCAACCTAAAACCGTAAAAATTGAACGGTGATTGTTTTGTATCTGGACGAAATTCATATACCTACATCATCGTGAGCTATTCTTTATCCTTTATACAAAGAACTGTTGGAATAAACTGTTCCATTCTGTGACAGCACCAACCAAAGCAGTGTCAGAAGCTATTCCAGTGAGTCAAGTTCACGATTGAAAAAGGTATTTCTTCCAAATTGCTACAGAAAACTTTGTTACAATTTTTAATATGTTTTTGTGTGGTATGAATTGAATTTACGTCTAATTTTGTATAGTACATTTCAAAAGCTCGATATGGCTTTCTGCTACAGCTAAATGGAAGTATTTAAAAAGTATATAAACCACGTATTTCCACTTATTTCCCAGAAATAAACAATTCTTAATATTATCGTTAAGCGTGTTATGATGTCATTGGAAATAATTTAAAATTGCATCTTACATTTTGTACCTCCCAATGATTTTACTAATGTGAATTATTGTATAAACTTATGACTGTTTTATAGGACAAAATTTGTGATAATTTGGTGCCTAAATCTTTAAATAGCTGTTCTTATAACAGTTTTTCATTAAATACAATGTAATATGTAGTGCTGTAAAGTGATTTAATCAACTTGTCTTGTTTCAGCACAAGATTTAATTTACTAAGTATTTAAAACTAGTAATTCAATTGTAAAATTTGCACCGCTTACTTTAAAGTCGGTCGCTTTGAATTCTTGGGAACTACCATTAAATTACTTTCCCTATATATACTTCCTGGGAAATGTTTATCCAATTCATATCGTTTAGCAAGTGAATGAAATGTAATGAATATGCTTTCAAAAGTATATCTAATATACATTTAAAGTGTATCAATTACTTGAAGCAGCTGTATGTAGGATTTCAGAAGCTCTGTATAGTGGAATCACGTCGGAACTCGTACTCCGCTCAACACCAAATAACGAGATAGGATTAGCAATTTTCTCAATACAAAGCAAATCCGTAAGATGTTTTCTCAAAAACTTGTTTATTTTCTTTATTTCTTGTGTTCAGTGACTACTTGTATATTCTGTGTTATTCCGATCACAGTGACAATGTTAAATCCCATCACACTATTTTCGTTCAAAGAATGTAAGGAAATATGATATATGAAAGGGTAGAGCTAGACTGAAAAATTCAATGCCATAGCCGAGATTTGAACCACGGATTTTCTGGTCTCCGTCCAGTCGCTCTAACCATTGAGCTACTATGACCAACGTGTAGCCCCGGCCTTAAAGTACTTACAGTATAGTAAGTCGCCATTAAGGTAGTTGTCTCATGTGTTTATGAGAACTCCTATTGGCTTACTGGGAAAAACACGAGTCAGTTGGAGAATTTAATGTCATGTTGGCACGTTGGCCATAGTAGCTCAACGGTTAGAGCGGCTGGACGGAGACCAGATGATCCGTGGTTCATATCCCGGCTATGGCATTGAATTTTTCAGTCTGGTTCTACCCATTCATAGTGTGTCCTACACACGGCTAGTGTGAAAGAACGATTAATTTCCATTAATTGTACCTAATAGTGGTCCGAACTATAAAGCCCGGGCCTTTAAGTACTTACAGCATAGCAAGTCGCCATTAAGGTAGTTGTCTCATGTGTTTATGAGAACTCCTAGTGGCTTACCGGGAGAAACACGAGTCAGTTGGAGAATTTAATGTCATGTTGGCACGTTGGCCGTAGTAGGTCAAATGGTTAGAGCGGCTCGACGGAAACCAGAAGATCCGTGGTTCAAATCCCGGCTATGGCATTAAATTTTTCAGTCTGGCTCTACCCTTTCATAGTGCGAAATATTATATATGTTATGGTTATCCGCGTGAATATTGCATTAAACATGATGTTAAGACCAAAACACCAAAGTATGAAATGCATGTCAATAAATGGAAAGTAGATTATGAGTAAAGTAATCGAGCAATATGACTCCGCCATCACATATGACATTCAGGCTGAGTTCCCTTCAACCACCCACTCTAACCAGTAAGACGAATTCTAAGATAATTCCTCTTCCGTCAGATCTACCTTATCAACGTTTCTCCTTTATTTCAGATTATTTTAGACGTGGCTCCAGGTTTCACAGAGCCGGACAGTTGAATGCTTGTACTAAGACGCCAGAGGTCTGCTGGGTGGGCACGTAGCAAAAATCATCGGGCTGAACACAGCCTGCCAGTACCTCGTCGTCGTCAGAGGTCTGGCTGGTTATATGGGCGTTCATCGTCCTCTCTTGAGTAGTTAGAGTAATTCCTCATGGGAAAGAAAGCTGCAATTGATTTATGTAAGTTGTATAACTTATGATAAATTATAAAATATTATGAATGTATTTAAAGTGAGGCATCTGTTTTATTAAATACGAGTTGCTGGCATGCTTTAACTTGTATAAGAGCACTCACTCAGACTTTAGATGTTAAAAAATTCCTCCGAAACATGTTGTTCGGTCATATCCTGACCATCTTCAGCGGGCCATGCTGCAGCAACTACAGCGACTACTGACCTCTGAAGATGGTCAGGATATGATCGAACAATATCTTTCGGAGGAATTTTTGAACACCTAAAGTCTGAGTTAGTGCTCTTATACAAATTAAAGCATGCCAGCTACTCGTATTTAATAAAATGTATAACTTATACCCAAAGCTATACAGTGTGTTCAATCCTGCCGTTACAAATTTG
This sequence comes from Mantis religiosa, assembly GCA_030765055.1. Lineage (NCBI taxonomy): Eukaryota > Metazoa > Arthropoda > Insecta > Mantodea > Mantidae > Mantis > Mantis religiosa. The sequence goes on along the minus strand of CM060958.1, from coordinate 60,609,801 downwards.
TTGATATTGTACGTATTCAGTATCGTGCATAATTAGATCACTATCCTACGTGTATGAATAATAGCAATGACATGAAACTGATATTCCAAGCTGACATGGCTTGTGGTAACCTTTTCTCTGCACAAAGAAGATGCCGAAGTCTTTGTAGGTATTAGTTACCATGTTGTGCTGATAATAAGGCTTCATCACCGTTCATAATATCTGCTCACTTCTCTCCCAGCAAAGGAATGCGTGCAGTGGCTGTTTTGTTTATTGTTTCAACACGCCAATATATAAATCTATAGGAGAAGCCAATGTCTCATGACACATGAAAGCGCTGCAATTCTAATACACTCTAAATGTCTTGGGATTTCAAACCAAATCAATTGGTTTGTGTAATTCACCTGGCTTGGAACTCTAGTTCATGTAGATATTACACGTCACCAGGAAAGCTTCAGATTTTACGTTACTTAATTTAATGCTTACTTGCTTCTCTAGCCTACTTACTATTTCGTAACATTTAAGCACTACCTTCAATATGAATAAAGAGATTCACTGATACAAAGTTGGAAAAGTGATAAGGAACTCGGATACAGTGGGGCTATGTCTTGACACGTGTCACGGGAGTGAACTATGCTGTTACCTCCATTCACCGAGCGTAATGATTCGTGGAACACGACATCCATCTCGCTATGATCTGCCACGATGTAAATCGGATTACTTGAGTTCTGCAAAGATCACTTTTGACCAATCTTTAATAAGGTGGTAGGAAATTCTAATTATACCAGTTGTACCGTCCCTTCTATAGTTTTGTATTTAGCAATCTACATAACACCCGTGCAAAGAGTTACTTACTTCTAAAAGTATAATTCTTGAACAAAACCGCAATGAAATTACAGTAAGCTTAAGAAGTGTGGATTTAATGAGAAGATGTTGCTGAATATTCCGTCATTGAGTGATTAGCGGTTTGAAATTTCTGCTCTGGGTTTAAAGGTACATAATTCGAAACATGTCCCATCAAAAGCTTTTAAATACTCAATATTAGTATTTAATTTCTGTAAGTTAACCTAGGTATTAATTATGATATTATCACTTCAGGTTCTTTTTCTCACCTTTTAAAGGTTCCTTGGATCTATACAAATATTTAAAAACCAAAATTAGTAAAATCTGTTCAGCCGTTCAGCCGTTTTTGTGAGACTAACAAACGTTAATTCATTTTTATAATACAGGGTGTCTCTAAAGTCACTCACTATCCATTTCAATGAAGGAAGACAGTGATTGAAAAATCAATATTATTTTGAAGTGTTACACATATTCTGGTGCCCTTCTACATGACCTCCATCTAGCTCAAAACATATACGCCGTCTTTCAGTAGTAGAACGAAATGTAGACGTTAACACGTCAACCGTAATTCGACCTGCTGCTTCCCTTATACGATTCCGTAACTCAGGCAGACCATTCACTTTGCTAGTGCACACTTTAGATTTGATGTACCCCTTACAAAAAGGTCTAACGGAGTAAGGTCCGGTGAACGGGAAGCTCACAGCCGAGATGAACCTATGCCTATCCATCTCCCTGGAAAGGTTCTGCTCAGGAAATCTCAGACGATATTTGCAAACTGTGGAGGCGCACCATCTTGCTGAAACACAACTGTATCCAGTATGCCATCCTCTTGAAGCTGCGGTTCAAGAAACAGTTCTAGCATGTTGAGGTAGATGTTACCTGTTATTGACATTTCGGCAAAGAAACAATGGGCCATACAGTTTTGCGTTTGTCATACCCAACCAAACATTGACTTTCGGTGTATCATGTTCCCACTCCGATACCTCATGTGGTTCTTCATATGCCCATATTCGGCTGTTGTGTCTATGCACTTTCCCACAAACATGAAAAGTGGCTTCATCGGAGAATAAAATTTTGTCCATTCAGGTCTCTTTCTCTACACATTCCAGCAGGTCATAACTCATAACACATTGCCTGACGACAGGCAAAATCCCCGTCCTCAAGATGGTGCAGAACTTAAATGTGACACGGACATTTTCAAAGAGTGAAACGTAGAAATTTCCACACTGTGTTTGCGTGGGACGTTCAGATCCCTACTGAGGCGTCGAATTGATTGATGCCTTCGGACTCCTATCACTGGCAATTTGAACCTGCTGCACTGTTTCTGCCAAGACGTGTGGTCGTCCAGGACGTGTCTCATCACACACACACACACACACACACACACACACACACACACACACACACACACACACACACACACACATACACACACACACACACACACACACACACACACACACACACACACACACACACACACACACACACACACACTGCCAATACGCTTAAATTTGTTCACAAGCAGACGAATGTGTGTCCTTGATGGGGCTGGTTTGTGGAATTTACGGGTAAATTCCGCTCTGGAGTCTTCATATAACAATCCGTGTACCCGTGCACTAACAATGGCAAGCCGTTCTTCTGTGCTAAACATCTTGCATTAAGATACCAGTATCTGAAAAGAAAATAAACAAAATATTGCGTAATAATATTTTGTAATTTAGCTGCATGGATCAGAAACTTTGCCTAGCTTTCTTGCGCATCTCAACAGCCTTCGACCTCAAATACAGTTTACCATGGAAGTGGAGAAGGATGGAAATCTTCCATTCCTGGACATTCTTATTTTAAAAAACCGCAACGGTACACTGGGGCATGCTGTATATCGCAAGCCTACACACACCGATCTCTATCTGAATGCTCATAGTTTCTATCATAAGTCTCAACGACTGGGAGTTCTCAATACACTGACCCACAGAGCTTTGTCTATCTCTGATCCCAGCCACTTAAAACAAGAATTACAGCACCTGAGATTCACTTTCCGTCAAGACGGCTACTGCAAATATGACGTTGAAGCCTCGATCACCACTGCTAGGTAAGGGAAACCTGTAATACAACAAGCGTTAGATAAGCCTACCGCTACAGCCTGCATCCCGTTTACTGGTAATCTATCCTGCAGAATCAGCAGAATTCTCGCCAAATGCAACATCAGGACCATCCACAAGCCACCTCTGATGATGGGAGATATGCACTCCCGAAACGTTGATATCTAATCATCTTTTCACCTGGCTGGCTGCCCGAGAAGAAAGTGAGAAAATATTGCGTTTTCATTGAAATGAATAGACTTTAGAAAGACCCTGTATAAAAGTGGATATGGCAGTCAGCTGTTTTCATCACAACAATGTTTAATATCACAGCGGTAGAGAAAAATGTGATCAAGCTATTATCGCCGTTGTAATTAAAATTTTAAATGTTTTATTTATATAAAATAAATATCAAGCGTTATTTATTACGTAAACTAGTATATATTACATATAACCTATCAGAAATACTACTACATTCATAATGATTTACATTTGATATGGCTTTAGAAAGATGCTATACTACAGGACTATAGATGCTAATTAAAATCCCAGACCAATTTCTCTGTAGAATTGAAGCTTTTTAATTTCCAGAGCACAGCAGAATCTCACGGGGGAAAAATGCATAATACGACAAAGCAAGCGTTTTTATAATAGGATCATCTGATTTATTACCGACACACCATAGCCTAAGGACAGCGCCACACAATGAAGAACAGAAGCGATAAGAATGACAAAAACTGAACGCTTTTTTGTGGAAGGAGGCATCCGTCACCGCAGGGCATTTTCTTTGTTGCCAGATGAGACAGCGTTTTGCATAGCTTAAGTGTTGCCCTGATTTTCAACTGAAATCTAATAAAGTAGCATTGTTCCAGAATTAGGAAGTGTGACGCTTGTCTAGACATTCTATGAACCTGAGAACTTATATTTCTGGTGATAAGCTGTAATTCAATTTAGGTAACATTACTGTCATAGCTGTATCTCCAATTTAAAATACAATTGCTAATATGAAATCTGTTGTAAACATAAGAGTAATACCGTAAACTAAATTGATAGTGAAATCTTAAAAAAAAAAAAAAAAAAAAAAAAAAAAAAAAATAGCGAGTTTAAAACTTAAAAATCTGAAAGCTTAAATTAAACCCTTAACTCACACTAAACGTTGAAATGGTTAAAGTCGCAAAGCATCATCATCATCATCATCATCATCATCATCATCTTCATCTTCATCATCATCATCATCATCATCATCTTCATCTTCATCATCATCATCATCATCATCTTCATCTTCATCATCATCATCATCATGCCCGCCTTGGTAGCGTGGTGGTAGCATGTCTGCCTCACTTCAAGAGGTCCCGAGTTCAAATCTTGGACAGGGTGAGTTACCTGTATAAGGTTTTTTCAAGGGTTTTCCCTTATCCTGTAAGACTAATGTCGGGTAACTCTAAGCTCTGTGGATCCTGGGCTCATTTGAGCATCATTTCATCCATTCCACTCATCGTCCGATATGACATCCTTGGAGGACGTAAATTGCAACAACAACATCATCATGATCATCATTGCCCCCCCCTTGGTAGCGTGGTAGTAGCATGTCTGTCTCACGTTCAAGAGATCTTGAGTTCGGATCTCGGTCAGGGTGAGTTACCTGGATAAGGTCCTTTCCGGAGTTTTTCCTTATCTTGTGAGACGAATGTCGGGTAACTCTAAGTTCCATGGACCTCGGACTCATGTGAGCATCATTTCATCCATTCCATTCATCGTCCGATATGACTTAAAGTTGGAGGACGTAAATTACAACAACATGATCATCATCAACCTTCACGATAGGCCGGATAGGCCTGTTTAGGCTCAGAATGGATCTTCCCGGCGTCTCCATGGTCTTCCAACATCTCTAATACTGTCACCCGAACGTCGGAACTCTCTATAGAACCGGCCGGCAGTAGAGCCAGACGAGAGGCATTCGCCCACGCCTACCCAATTGTCTTATAGCGCTAAAGAAGGGTTGGTTGGAAAAACATCACTGGCCGTCTCTTTCCCCACCCCCTGCCTTCTGGAACCTTCGCGGTGATTCACTGAAACGCGAGACTTCGAGAAACAGCGATATCCTTATAAAAAGGGGGCTGTAGTTGGCGAGTTCAGTTCGGTTCTTGGCGAGCAGCCGTGAGGAGCGCCCAGTGAGCGAACGGACTGGAAGACAGTGTGCGTGCATCGGAGGAGTTGTACGCAACTGTGAGCGTGCAATGGACCTGTAACAGACGAACTGGTGAATTATAATTGTGTGCCCTAAGTAATTCTATGTAATCGGAAAGTGTTTCAACTGCAATTTGGTGGAAATAAAGAACATTTTGATTTTGTGCAATTGGAATTTTAATTTCGCGAACCCACAAAGTTACAATATTGATGCTGGTGGAGGACACTTCCAACATTTTCTCTGAGATGTAAATAGTGTAATGTAATCTACCAATTATGTATTATATTATCCCAAAGTTGCACATATGTTCTATTATTGGTTCAAAAGTTGTGGCCTGTTGAAGTAGTTCAGATTTATATGGATCACTATATAAGCCATTCTGAATGGAGAACACTTCACATGCTGCTCCCAGGAGTTTCTACTTCATGCTGCTCTCCTACACACTTTTGCCATTTTTGATAACAACAAAAATAATAACTTTTTCATGCAATGGTTAATTTAAGTTTGAAATAGTTGTTAATGTACTAAGTACCAGAGCACTCTTTAATTTATTAAATGTTAATACCTTTAAAATGATGGAAGATGTACTGTGAATTAGTATGAGTTATATATGGCCATGACTGAACAGAGCAGGTTACAAACAGGTGATGATAAACAAATGTCGATATTTCAATCTAAATAAAGGATATATGTCATAAATTCAATAGAAAATGGAAATTATAATAGAAAATTATTTTTAGGATTTTACATTTGCAAAATCAGAAAATTATGTAATTCAGATTTAATGTATTGGCCACAGGGTAAATTGACATGGAATAGAAATGTTTGTTGACCATGGTGATCAGGTAAAATAAATAATTGAAAACGAGAAGATAGAGTCTTTTGCATCTGGACCTCATCGTGAGTAGACGTGTGTTGAAGTGATGGATGTTTGCAAGAGTCTGGTCGCAAACCAGAGATTTTGAACCGTGTTCGAATTATTCCTCAACGTAGGAAAACTATTATTGTAAATTGTATGAATATATTTATTAAAAATACAAATCTTATTTAAATTTAGTTTCTGGTTTAAATTGAAGAGAAACTTTCAAACTTTTGATTTACTTCATCTTAAGTTTCCATACTTAAACGACCGAGATAAGATCTCATGCAGACCGAAGCTGCAATAGTATCTTGAATAATTCATCAACTTAAAAAGAATTTTGACAGAAAATTAAAATATATTTTTAGCTCATCATCACGCGGAGGAGAGACGACATCCAACTTCTGAAAGCTGATACATAACATCACATCGTGGGAAGAGATTCGTGGGGAACAGCCGCTACATATGGCTTCCCAACGTGGGGCTTCTAGAACATCAACTCTACCTCCAAACATTTTCAATTCCTGTAACAAGTTACAGGTTGGAGCTTTCCTGGAAACCTTTATGCACCATATTTGGAAAATGTTGAATTTCGCGTAGAATTATTAATATAATTTAATTTGTTAAATGTAATATCTCAGGTTAGAGCTGTTCTTTATGAAATGAATAACACCGAGATTTTGTTTAGTTTACGGCTAAAATTCAAGACTCAAGAACGAAAACTCCATTTGTATCTTTTAAGTTTGGCTGTTCAAGTTAGACATTTTGTTTACAATCAAATTTCTTTGATTCTGTAGACCTCAATTAACGTCTCTTTGGTGATCTGTCAAACTATTGTTTGAATCCTTCCGAAACCTACTTTATTAAAGTCGAATTAAATAAAAACTGGGAAAACATACCTTCCAAAACTTTTTTCTAGAAAGCGACTTGAATGCAAAACGCCAAGTCTATGGGAAAAAGAAGGGATTGGTTTATACAATCTATTTTAATGAGCTTTACACGTGTCTGCTGAACATTTTTCACCCATTCATTGATTTTCGAGCAACAAGTATATCATACAAAATTCATTCCTAATGTGCAGCACAGTATTCTGCATAAAAGTTACATAATGCGCTATTCTTTATATCACCTCTCAAATACTGCATTTCATTCGCAATCGATTGAGCTATAGTGTGATCCATATAAACCTGAACCTGTTCAATAGGTCATAAAGTCTGAACCAATAATAGAACACACGTGCAACTTTGGGAGAATAAAATACGCAATTGGGAGATTACATTACACTATTTACATTTCAGAGAAAATGTTGGAAGTGTACTCCACCAGCATCTATACATGTTTGCACTCGTCTCACCATATTCTCTGAAGTCTTACGGAGATGTAGCAACGTGCCATACATCTAATGACACCATGGAACTTGTAACCAGTCTCTTTGATAATCGAATAATCTCAAAAGGTCTGTGGCCTCCCAGACCCCCTGACCTAACCTCACTGGATTATTTCTTGTGGGGGTATCTAAAAATAGAGTGTACAAGAATAGACTACGTACAATTGACGTTCTCAAGGAATACATTCGAACCGAAATAAGTACAGATGTATTATTTTATCTTGACAGGAGTCCTGCGCGGTAGGGATGAGTAGCAACTGTGGTAGGGATAGTGCACCCATCGCCACCTATTGCCTAAGATTACGAGATGCGAGTGTGTGGATAAGGTGTTTAAAAACATGTCTCACTCTTGAAGCCAGTGTTGCAACTCTTATGAACTAAGTTATAATTCTTACTATGGTAGTAATCTCCACGCTTTTGTTGGATCTTAAAGAGTACATAGGTGTTTGGAACAAAACCCTGTTCTTCTCCAGCAGGCATGATAACCAACTGTCGGGCTTTATACATCGCTGCAGAGTCCCTGTAAGGAATTTCACTCCAGGCATATGGTGCAGTATGTGCTGTATTTATATGTTTCATCCATGTAAACTATAAAAGCTTCACTTCGATATCTCCGAATATTTCGTAAATACTTAAGCCTTTTTGCCCGTATGGTACGATGTTCGATTAAAATTTGTCTGTCACACGTATTATTTTCTTTTTCATATAAATGCTAGCTTCAAAAGTACTCTTCTTAATGTTCAAACACTGCCTTGGAAGTCAGTAAAACTTTTTAGCTTCATAAGCACTTTCTTCAGAACTGATCTTTGTTTTTCTGTGCTTTAAAAGTTATTCATAGTTCGCCTAGCTATTTCTGAATTAAAACATGCAAATCATATTTTGTGCATGTTCTTAATCTTTGCTTACTGGGCATAGAGAAGGACGTTGTTGCACTAGCACCAATGGCTTTTCTTTCCTTAATAACTCTCCTAAACTGCTTTTAGACAACTGTTGCCTCAGATGCCCTTTCCCATATATTTATAGCAGACCCAGGCCATCGTTCCTTTTTTATAAATCTATAGATATCGGTTATTATTCTCGTGTTTTTAAATGTAGCACTTTATTTCCTAATGAGCCGGTAGGAGGCGTCATTTATAAATGCTCTCTTGGAACCAGGAGACAAGCACATTTTGAAACAAGTTGTAGTGTTACCGAGTAGCTCTGCACGTGTTTAGTTGCTCGCAACTGGTACGCAACTGACCTGCCCTCCCCTCCAGTTGTAACCGTTCTGAAGTGGACTCGTCCTGATACCACTGCGCATCGCTCTCCATCTGTCAAGATATAAAAATACATCTGTAACAATGGCGAGGATACTTTCCATAAAACTTCAGAGAATATGGTGAGACGAGTGCAAACATGTATAGATGCTGATGGAGGACACTTTCAACATTTTCTCTGAGATGTAAATAGTGTAATATAATCTCCCAATTGTGTATTATATTCTTCCAAAGATGCACGTGTTTCATGTTAATGGTTCAAAAGTTATGGCCCATGGAAATGGTTCAGATTTATATGGATCGCGCTATATTTTTTCCTCAGAAAATAGAAATTGTTATAAAGTCTGTTTAGGATTGAAAGGAATTACGAATATAATCTTCACAGTGCATTCCCTTGCGCGCGCGCGCGCACACACACACACACACACACACACACACACACACACACACACACAATGCTGAGATGGCTTCAGTTAACACAGTCCAAGTGAATCTCTACATGTATATTCTGTTGAATGTAAGCTTTCTGCCAAATAACCCTACCAGTAATCTACAAATGTACTCGTACTTCATATAATAACGAATGAAATCATAAAGGAAACAACAAACTTATTGAAGCGAGATCAAAGGTTTCATGTGCTATAATCTCTGTGTGCAGTGCAGCATCTCCAAGCAACTAACTAGCAAGTGTTCTTTGTAAATTGCAATGGAAACTTCAGTGGTAGTTTTATTCAAAAGACAAGGAACATTTCCACATATCCAACGCTGACGTTTTATTGTGGTTATAAAAAACAGACGTATATGTTTTCCCCACCTGGGAATTTGATTGGAGACCACAACATTTTATCGATGTCATGTGTCCATATGCATTCAACCGCACGTTAAATAAATAATATTATCAAGTCATGACTGATTTTATTATAACACGTCTACTCTGTTGAAAGGATTTAACCTGCCAAACAGTTTATTAAGTTGTACGATATGTTGACATAAATAGCATTAGCACCTAATGGAAAACCTGCACTTACAATTGCTCCGCCTGATGAAACAAATGAAGGTAATGTTGGAAAAAGATACATGATCTATGCATTCGCAACCTCTCTTAGTCATGTGATAGGTAATTGGGAAGTTAATGAAGTTCTAATACAACCAAAAACTACATTTTCAAAATAGTATACTCTCTTTTTTCTTAATCATCAATTATCGGTTTTGGTCTTGAACTCAATTTGTATGAATCTTTGTATTCATATGTATACAAGCCCTTAAGATTATATTAGATTAGATTAGATTGATTTGCGTTCAGTAGGTTCACTTGTAGCCAAAGAGGGCTGTGAACATTGAACATGTCCAGAGGTATAAAGTTTAATAGCATATATATGTACAAAAGTTAACATAAGACACATATTATAGTATACAGGCAATGTGAACAACATTATGGAAAACAAAGCAGGGATAATTATATATGATACAAAATCAAACACTTTTTAAACCAGCTTTCACTTGGCTCATGCCAGTACGTCTCAACCTTTTTGCAATGGATACTATTCTTGTTATTTATTAAATACATATACATTAAAAATAAACTTTCAGCTTGCATCAAATATTTATAAGTAATGATTTGTCATTGGAATAGTTAGATACTACTTATAGAGCTACAGAAGCATTATCAGGATAATTTGTCATTCAGATAATCTTGTACAGAATAAAAAGATTTTGAGCAAAGGTACTCCCTAACAGCTTTTTAAAAGCACCGAAATTATCAGCTTTTTCTTTAAGAAAACTGCGCCAAATATTTTGATAGTTTCATAATGCACACCTTTCTGGAAGCAAGAAAGTTTAGCACTGGGATAATGGATATTATACTTTGGCTAGTGTTTTGTTTCGTGAATTGCATTATTTGTTGCAAATAAGGCACGATTGCATACAAAGAATTTTAGGATCGAGAATATATACATGCAAGGAAGCGTTAATATCTTCAGTCTTGTAAAAAGATCTTTACAGGAGCATCTGGTGTGGGTGCTAGTAATGATTCTTATAACCCTCTTTTGCATAAGAAATACTTTTTTACTTTCTACTGAGTTGCCCCAAAATAATATTCCATATTCCATAATACAGTTAAAGTATGCATAATATACTAATTTAAGTGTGTCAATAGAACTCACATTAACCAGCTCTCGGATAGCATAACAGCCAGAGCTGAGTTTAGGTGAGATATAATTTATGTGAGCTTTCCAATCTAAACATCTGTCCACTTGAAGGCCCAGAAATTTTATGCTGTCAATTTCTTCTAATAACATATCATTAATCCCGATTTCTATTTCAGTATGTGATGTACGACAGGTTATAAGTTTGACCACCTTTATTTTGTCTAGATTCACAGATAATTTGTTCGCTTTAAACCAGAATGACATACAGTTCAAAACATAATTCATTTTAATTATACACTCGTTTAAAATTGTACTGGTCACCAGGACACTAGTGTCATCAGCTAAAATAACTGTACTTGCAATGTCCTTTATATAAAGTGAGAGGTTATTTATATAGATCAGAAATAATAAAGGCCCTAACACGGAACCTTGGGGTACTCCATAAGCTAATTTTATATCAAACTGTTTTAATAATTGTATTGAAATTGCTAAAACCTTATGTTAAAACAATTTAATTCAGTAATCAAATTCATATTTATCTTCTGTTAAGGTCCCCAGTCATACTCTGCACAATCGTTACCATAGTTAATCATATAGCCTGAAACGGCACTCTCTTCCTCGAGTTGATTAATTAACTGTTAAGTAATATATAGAAGATTAATTGAATATTAACGGAATATATACACGTATTGAAACAAATATCTTGTGTCCCGGTGTTCATTTTCAAGCATAGCTTTGACAGGAAGGGGACATCTTAGGTGGTCTAGAGTGAGGATATCGTAAATGGGACTCCATATGCGTTCTACCGATCAACTAATTACAACTAATGAACTGAAGGGGGAAGCGAAGTGTCATATGACCTATCTGGGAACAAATATATATCCAAGTCAGTCGGCGGCTGGGGGTCGAGCTAGATCGTCGTGCGACAGCACCCGGAGAGAAAGCGCGTTCATTAAAGTCAGTTGGTAGCTAAGACCCAGTCTAAACCTTCGGGCAGAAATCGCGTTCATTAAGGTTATTTGGCTACTCTTGGCCAAACTGAACGGACGAGTAAACTAAAGATATCGCGTTCAATTAAAGGTAGTTAGTAGCTGGGTACCAATTCGACGAGTCGTGTTATAGACACGGGAGTAAAACCACGCCAGCGCGAAGCCTAACATTCAGATTTCATCTAATTAACATGTATTTCGAGAGTAATTGAAATACAGGAGAATTAACCTGTGTTTCTTTCCAAGTGCCCTAATTGATCCACCCAAAACACCCTGAATCTAGAGATTCTTGCCACAGATCCTATATTCATGAATGTTAGGATAACTCCGAGAGCAACCGAGGACATCGATATTTTCAAATTATCACTGGCGAGGCTCACGACCCAAGGAGTCAAACCCCTGCCACATAATTGGAGCCGAACTGAGGGACACACAACACACGTAATGCAACAAGCCTTAATATTTTTATGATTGTCTTTAATATTAGTAGCCAATTGTCCAAATTACAGATGCTAGATGTGCTCAAATCAACTACATGTTTGTAAACAGTCATCTAAATTAAACTGACTTCCGTTTTATATATATCTGGAATTTGTATATTAATTTTTCTACTGCCTTTGGTAATAGCAGTATTATTTCACCCTAAATTATATCGAGTTTTAGGCAAAGAGTGCACTACTATATGTCCTTTGTTACTACGATATGAACAGTTTATGCTCTTTCTTTGTGTTTTTAATATAACTACATATATATTAAAATAAAAACTGATGCTTACCTGACGAATACTTAAACTTCTCTCGAGCTACCAAACAAGTCGTTAAATGTTGTAATTCCAACATTGCGAAAGCTCGTATCGTCTTCCCTTCAGGGAATTTGAAGTAAAGGGAACTCCAATCCTCTTTATAGGGTTGTGTGGGCAGGACCAACCACGAGGTCCATACCAAGACGTCAACTATATGACAGCGGAGTTTTATGTGAACCTTTCTAAAGAAGTCGAGAAGCCTATCATACTATGTACAAGACCGAGAGCATTTAGAGGTTATAAATAGATTTAAAATAATTTATAGACAAACACCGGGAAGAAAGAAACAGAATAGTACATATGACAATCCAGTGAAAATAAAATAGACGACGCACCGAGACTATATGTGACATATTTCCTTCATATGTTCTTAACTTTACGTTAGGCGTAACGCCTGTTCTATGATTGAATCAAACCAGACTTTCCAACTTCTTCTCGGTCGTCCAGCACTTCTTCTTCCTTCAGGATTACTCTGAATATTTTTAGCATTCGTTCATCAATATCCTAGATACATGTGCATTCCACTCCAGCTTTCTTCTTTTCACCCATTCAGTCGTAGGTTGGATGTTACACAACTCCCTAGTTTCTTCATTTCTGACTCTGTCATACGAGGTGCCTTCAAGTTATCACACCTATTTTTGCAGAACTGGGACCAGATAGGAACTTCTGGTTTGCTTTTAAATACACGTGGACTCTTTGTGAATGAGTGACAGAGGTGGCAGCACTCTACAGTGCATAGAAATGTAATGGCAGCGACGACAGTTAGGACTGTTTTTGATACCTAAAATGGTGACATTTTTATCGCAAGAACAGCGTGTAATCATTGGTTTTCTCCACTTTCGTGGCGTGACACCTATTGAAGTTCATCGCCAGTTGAGTGAGGCATGTGGTGAAGGTACCATAGATGTGTCTAATGTGCGGGTACGACAGTTCAATAAAGGCAGAACATCGTGTGACAACAAACCAAGGTAGTCACAGACTCGCACCAGCTAGTCTGACGACATGATCCAGCGAGTGGAGAACGTTGTTTTGGAGGATCACCGATTGAGCATTTTCAGATCTTTATGCAGGACTGTGTGCACAGATCCCACGGAAATGCCAATTTTGGAGGCGATGTCTGCAACTGTCTTGGTTTTTTGTCACACGACGTTCTACCTTCATTTAACTATCGCACCCAGGAATGCACATTAGACTCATCCATGGTACCATCACCACATACCTCACTCAACTGGCGATTAATTTCAATAGCTATCACTCCACGAAAATTGATAAAACGAATTATTACACGTTATTCCTGCAAAGAAACGACACCATTTTAAGTATAAAAACAGTCCTAACTCTCGTCGCTGCCACTATAGTTCTATGCACTGTACACTACTGCCATCTGTCACGCATTCACAAAGAGTCCGCGTGTATTTTAAAAAAGGAACCAGAGGTTCCTATCTGGTCCCAGTCCTGAAAAAATTTAGAAAGGGTTATAACTTGAACGCACCTCGTTCAGTGTCTTTGCAGCTATTCTCCTTAGCAGCTTCATTTGAGTTGTTTCCATCATTCGTCGTGTTCTTGTGGACTCTACTCTTATTACCAAGGCATACGTCATCACTGCTCGAACTACTGCTTTATAAATTTTGACTTCTGTTTCTTTACTCATGTATTTATTTCTCCATCATAATACATTAACACATCCAATGCTTTTGTTGCTTTTACAACTTGATAGTTAATGTAATATATGCACATATGTATTTGTTATAAATAAACATGAAAGTTAAAAGGCTGACATAATTTTCTTGATTTATACTTAGTTGTGTAACTAACATTTTGGGATTGCCAAGAGCTTCTCCCTTGTTGCTCATGTAGAATTAGGAATATTTGTTTGCAAAGGAAAACCTTGGAAAATAGCATTTAAGTACTGGTATACAGTAATGTTAGAATTTCTGGAAGGAATCTTAATAAAGAGGATATTTCGACTAACATATAATGGAAATTCTGTAAAAACTGGTTGTAGGTAATTTTTGGAGAGATAGGCAGATACTGAGAAAAGGTTTCTTGAAAGAGAATCTATATAGGGGAAAGCAAACAGGGAGAGATAGAGAAGTAAAAGAAATGGATATATGTGACAAAACAGAAAGGGAAGGCTTTTTATGGGCTAGAAGAGGGCTGAAATTAAAAGGATTAAGAGCAGGCAGTGATATAGAGAATGCCATTTTGTGACGAATAACTGGAATATGGATAGTTTTAGGTCTGAAGTAACAACAATTTTAAGAAGACAACTTGGAAAGAATAAATGGCCAGATCTACGGAGAGAAATGATTGTACGTAAAAACGCAAATAGAAAACCGAAAGAAATGGTACGAGGGCTGTTCAATAAAGAATTATCACCATTTTTTGACAACGTACCTTTACTCATCCTCATAATTTTGATGGTTTTTCTCAAAATAGTCTCCCCTGAATGCGATGCACTAGTCCCAGCGTTTCTGCCAGTCTTCAAAAACATGTTGGAAACCATTTTTTAGAGATCCTTCAAAATCGTCTCCGCAGCCTTCACCACTGCTTCTGATGATTGATAATGCCTCCCACGAAAGCCTTTCCTCAAGTTAGGGAATATAGAAGAGTCACATGGGGCTAAATCCGAACTATAGGGAGGGTGAGTGATGCACTTCACGTTGATTTTTCCAAGATATTCAGCAACAACATTGGCAATATGCGGCCGCGCATTATCGTGGTGCAGCATCCAGCCTACTTCACGGAAATGTGGTCTTTTGCGCCTGATATAGACCTGCAATGTTTTCAGGACATCCCTGTAGTATTGCCCAGTTACTGATGTGTGCGCAGGTACAACATGCTGATAAACCATTCCATGAATATAAAAGAATGAGATGACCATAACTTTCCCAGCAGAAGCAACCACTTTTGCTTATCTGGCGGTTTGTGATGAAGGAGATTTCCACCTCAATTACAGCGGTAGATGATACTGAGCATGTATGAACTTGCCTGGTTCTCACAGGCGGGAACCAGGAGTACCAACAATGAAACTACTACGGCGTGTTTTTTTACATTAAGCTAACACAATATAATAATATTGAATTTTAATGCGAAAAATTATGACCGTAAAAAATTATGATCATTCTTTATTGAACAGTCCTCGTTTTAGACATAAGAAGATATTTAAATTTAGTAGGAATTGATTACTGAGGAAAATCAGCACGGAGGAGACGAAAGAATGTTACAAATTAATAGGTGATATAAATAAGTAGTAAATAGGGACGAACCACTGGATTAGTCTATGAACCCTAGAATTGTAGAATTTCAAATTTAAGCAATCCCAGTTGTACTGTAACTAATTACGTAATGTATGATCACATTGAAGTGATAAATCAAAGGGTACTATGGTTTTTAAAATAATATAAAACCACGCCTTAACATGCTCAACGAAAGCTGAGAGAAATTTAGTGATATGAGTACTACCAACCTACTTCGACATTACCCTTTCGTAATGACAATAATTATAAATTTGCCTCATTGATGAGACACGCCAAAAGCCTTCTGAAATTCTTAGCAAACGAAACAGTATTAAAGTGAATGACTTTTATAGTAAAAATACTCATCTCCCTCTGTTTTAACACTTGCAGATTTACTTTGAAGTCTTGCGTTCACAGTACCTTTTCTTTGATATTATTTACCACTGGATCAAAATATGATTTGTTCAAAAGTACCTATAACAAAAAGCAAAACTGCACAAATTCCCTAATATTTTAGTTATGGATGCATGACAAAATGTGTGTGGTGTACTACTGTTGTACATTTTGGGATGGGATAAAGAGGGCATAGCTGTGTCCTCTTCTTTGGCGTCTGGCAGGCTGAGAGACAGCCCGAGATGTAATAAGGTTGTACCTGCCCTATGTTGGGCTTAACCACGTAGTTCTGGGACTTGGAGTTTGCAGGATAATGGTGTAAATGTGGTAGGAGGAAAGAAGGAAGGTTGCAATCTAGATGCTCAACGGCCCTTGTACATCGCTGATGGTTAATACTTTAAAATGCGGAAAAAAGCTCTTCGAAGTCCAGCGTGCTCTTAGTTGGATAATTTGGAGCATTGCTCTTGGAGCTGTTTGTTGTACTCATCGGTTAACAGTTAGGCCATAGCGGGGAAGTCACTAACATTTTAAGCGGCGTTCTCTGGATCTGTAATTCCCAAGAGACCAGCCAGGGTGGTCTGGTGCTGTGGCAGTTGGTTGTAACATTTTGCCACCGGGTGCCTAATTTCATCCTCCACATATGGGAGAGCTGAGACTCCCTAGTAAATCTCTTAGGATAGCAGCGGTATACAGAATAGGTATTCTACACCAGTTGAAGTTGCAGGAACTTTGAGCCTGAGGATATGCTCCAGATTTCGTAGGCATAAAACAATAGAGGGATTACTCGGAAAAGACATATCTTCAGGAGAACAGACATCCGAGACTACAACATGGGCTACAGCGAGGTTCAAGTGCCGCATGCCCCATGCAATAAGTCGCTGGTGTGGTCCCCAAAAGCTAAGCCTTTATATAGCTTTACACCCAAAAAGAACATTGTATTTGTCCAATCTATCCTTCGTCCAGAATAAGTGAAGGCGGGAAGGTTGGCAGAAAAGCGGCCTCTTAGTAAATAAAGCTAGCATAGCTTTTGTCCGTGTTGATTGACAATTGCCATCACCTGCACCATTCTTAGGGTGTTTCTCTGTAGCAAATAGCAGCACGTCGTCAGCCTATTTCGCTATATTGGCTCAGTGAGATGGTCGGCCACGTATACGCTGAAAAGTATGGGGGGTAGCACAGAACCTTCGGGGACTCCGCTTCTGTTGGACCTTCAACTTTGTCTTCTCCTCGTACTCATGACCACTTATAGCATTAGTGACAATTGCATTTTAACTCAAGTTAACGACTATTCCTGAAACCCTTTTGTTTGTTTCTTTTTATTTATTTATCTTTTCTATATCTATTTATTTTTCCCCAATGATTAACTTCAATCATCGCCAACTCATGCGTTAAAATCGATGCATTTTGTCCATCATTTTAAGCGTGAGGTAGTTTGGCATATCGTGAAGGAGCCTATTAGAACACACTTCTCTGTGAGCTCTTTTTTTCAGAGTCCTGCAGTATAGACTTGTTCCAAGAGACAGTCTACGAGTTTGTGTTTAATTCATGCGAGAGTACGTGATTGCCTAATGCTCATGCGTTGATTTGATATGGGTCAGTGATCAAAAACGGGACGGGGCATCAGAGGTTTTGTTGGCACACCCGGAAGCAGTCGAAGTTGTTGAACTTCACTGTCATCAAATCTGTTTAATGTACACACTCAGATTATCAGGATTTGATGTCGGCATTCGCCTTATGTATGAATCTTTGACTTGTATCTTCTATAAAGTACCGGCAATAATGTTTCAGTTAAGTTGTAACTTTAAAAGTGATTCCCTTTTTCTTATCTCTCGGGAGAGAACATTAGAGCCCTAAAGCTTAATTAGTTTAGTGAAATAGTTATCGTACGAAAACAAAAGACTTCCGAAGTGGAATGAAATTATCAAAGGGAACCTTTACTTAACAAACTACCAGTGATAATCACTGAGTCAACTGACGTGTCACATTCTTTTAATATTAATTATTGTGCATAATAATACTTAAATAGCCCGCCTCGTTAGCGTAGATGGTAGCATGTCTGCCTCACGTTCAACAGGTCCCGAGTTCGAATCTCGGTCAGGGTAAGTTACCTAGATAAGACTTTTTACGGGGTTTTCCCTTATCCTTCAAGACGAATGTCGGGTAACTCTAAGCTCCATGGACCCTGGACTCATTTGAGCATCATTTCACCCAATGCATTCACCGTCCGATATAACTTAAAGTTGGGCGGACGTAAATTAAAAAAAAATACTGAAACGTAAATATCGAAATGGAAAACAGACAGTAAATAATTATGACTTACAGCGTATTTTCGGTTTTTTAAAAGTAGACTTACCTTTATAATCCGTATCGTTTCAAACTGTGGTTACCGGTTGCTAATTTCCAAACGATACTAAAGATAATAGTGGCAGACTATTGACTTACAAGTTTCACCTTATTTTATTTAAGGAAATGTGTCTATTGCATTACTGAATACGGAACGTCTGTTGCAGCCTCTAATTAAGCAGTGGATGGCTTGAATAGTTATTTATTTATTCATCTATTTATTTATCTATCTATTTAGTTATTGATTTTGTTACTGATTGATTTATAATTTACCTCCTCCAATGTCAAGTGATTTAGGACATTGAATGAGGTGGATGAAATGATGTTCAAATCAGTCCGGGGTCCATGGAGCTTAGTTACCCGACATTCGTCTTTCAGGATAAGAGAAGGCCCCTGAATATTGCTCTTTCTTTTTTTTTCTAATTTACGTCCTCCAACGTTAAGTCATATCGGACGATGAATATTGTTAGCTACTTAATCTGTTTAATATTTAATAATTAATTCATTATTTAAAAACCGCGATTCTTAATGTTTCTCAAAGAAAATTGTATAGTGTTTAATTTCTTGTCAAAAGTATATAGTTTCCTTTTAGTTAAAAGAGCAAATAACACTACATTCAAATATGAAAATGATGCAATTTAAATGATAACACAGGGCTAACTTAAGCACGTCCTTGGAGAAAACATTTCAGACGTAAATACGGAAGCAAATTTTTATAACTCAGTAATTCATCCATCGCTAAGACATCCATTTAGTAAGTTTTCTGCCGCTGAAAGAATTAGTGACGGACAGAATTAAACATATATACATAAATTTGACATTTGTATTTATTCATTGGTCTTTAAATTAGGCTTAATGGTTTTGATATGGTGCAGTTTAAATTTAGCGATTTTCATATTTTTAATCACTTAAATTCCTTCCTAAAAGTCAAAAGATGTCACTGCAAAACACAATTTTATTAGTTTTCATTGCAAACAGAAACGGATGAATTAATTAATAAGCATTTGAGGCTATAAAAACAAACGAATGTCTAATACAGTTAAATCCAAGTAAGCGAACTGAAATGAATGTAGAAGTAGATAGTTATCACTTTGTTCTTATGTACCGTTCTATTATCATCAGTATTACTCGATTGTCATTGGTCAATTGAATAGAAATGATTCCGTTGATTGGCTGAGTGGCCCTCGCATGTAATTATCTACGACATTACGCTCGTTATCGGTATCGAATGGCGTTACAGATGAAATGTTAATAATAGGATGATAACAAGAACATCAGAGAGTATTTATTCAACATTAGCGGTTTTGTACTCTGAAGGTATGAACATAACTTCATAAACCTTGCTGGCATACTGTAATCACGCTGCCATCAAACAGCACTACAGGGGACAAATGAATATCAAAAAGGACTTACCTTGATGTAGGAATTCTATTAGTTTGTAGGACTTGTGTGTTTCGAATACTTCAGTAGTTCACAATTTCCCCCTGTTATCACTACAAATAGATTCTCTGGGTAAACTGCTACAATATTGTTATCAAATTTAATAGTTCTAAACCTTTTCAAGATGACCATTTCTGAAAATGGGTCTAAATATCATAAATACCAATATTAAAATGATATTTTTGACAAAATCTGAGGTGTAAAATGAAACTGTTTTGCTTATAAATCCCTATCTGGTCATCCTCCATATTGTCCCCCGAACGTTGGAACACCCTATAGAACCGGCTGGCGGCAGCAGCAGGAGACGGAGGAGTTCGGACACGCCCACTCGTTTGTCTTATAGCGGTAAAGAGGGGTGGCTGGAAAAAAAACATTACCGTGCCGTCTCTTTCCGCTGCCCTTGATTTCTCGAACTTACGGGATATTTCATCTAATCCAGAACCTTCTAGATCGGCCAGCTGACCCTATATAAGCAACACGTCGGGCTGGAGAAGTCAGTTAGTTCTTGGCGAGCTGTGAAGAGCGCCCAGTGAGAGGACGGACTGCGTACGTGCATCGGAGGAGTTTACGTAATTACGAGTGCAAGTGGAATTTAACGGACGAACTGGTGATTCGTAATTGAGTGCATTACGTAATTCTGTGTAATTAGCAAGTGTTCAACTGTAAGTCGGTGGAAATAAAGAACATTTTTGAGTGGTGCAATTGGACTTTTCATTTCACGAACCCACAGAGTCACAATATGCTGTGCATATGTTTACGGTTAAGTTCCAATATAATGGAATTCCCCTCATTTTGGTTGAACCATGTGGAGGTATTTGGAATATCGCCCATATAGATGGATAGAAAGAAGAGGTCCTCCGTTCTACATACCTGAAATCGAACGAATATTTTCTTTCAGAACTTGTGAAATGGTTTTCAGTTTATGAAGGTTGTGGTCCTTAAAATATTTACTGCATTTAATCCCAAATTTGAACAGCTGCATTTAAATAATAAATATACGAGTGCTGTTCAATAAAGAATGATCATAATTTCTTTACGGTTATAATTTTTCGCACTAAAATTCTGTTAGCTTAATGTGAAACAAACACGACGTAGTAGTTTCATCGTTGACACTGCTGCTTCCTGCCTGTCAGAACCACGCAAGTTCAGACATGTTCAGTATCGCCTACCGCTGTATTGGAGGTAACATGCAGTTAAAGTTGATGTTAGAGGAAGATCCGGAGTTTCTTTCAAACGTAATCACTGCTGATGAAACTTAGCTACAACATTTTGATTCTGAGAGCAAACAGCAAAGCTCAGTGTGGACATCTCCTTCATCACCAACCCCCCCAAAAAGCAAAAGTAGTTGCTTCTACTGGGAAAGTTATGGTCATCTCATTCTTTGATATTCACGGAATGGTTTATCAGCATGTTGTACCTGCACACACATCAGTAACTGGACATACTACAGGGATGTCCTGAAAACATTGAAAGTCCATATCAGGCCCAAAAGACCACATTTCCGTGAAGCAGGCTGGATACTACACCACGATAATGTGCGGCCACATATTGCCAATGTTGTTGCTGAATATCTTGCAAAAATCAAAGTGAAGTTCATTCCTCACCCTCCCTATAGTTCGGATTTAGCCCCATGTGCCTTTTTTTATATTCCCTAACTTGAAGAAACGCCTTAGTGGGAGGCATTATCCATCATCAGAAGCAGTGATGAAGGCTGCGGAGGCGATTTTGAAGGATCTCTCAAAAAATGGTTTCCAGCATGTCTTTGAAGACTAGCAGAAACGCTGGGACAAGTGCATCGCATTCATGGGAGACTATTTTGAGAAGGACCATCAAAATTATGAGCATGAGTAAAGGCACGTTGTCAAAAAAGATGTGTTCATTCTTTATTGAACAGCCCTCGTACATTACGTTCATGTGTCGTACATTCTTATGGTATATTTTATAACTGTTGTACACGTAGTTCACTACAAAGCTCATTTAGTGTGTACATGTCAAATCGACATAAAGGTTTACATTGTTTAATTATATATTTCGTTGCAGACACAACGGTAATAGAAGACACTGAAATGATCGTCAAACCTTTAAAAATCGGGATCTTATATGACCCGACTTTTATATCCATATATTTCCTTTAGTAAGCTCGTGCTGTCTCTCAAAAGTTCCACCAGAATAAAGACGCTCAGGTAACACTGAGCACTTTAGATGTTCATGTTATTATCACATAAATATCTTGAAAAGCAAGAGAAATAAATAAAATAATTTCAGCAATTCTTAGGAAAAAAACTTAGACTAATCTCGTTTTTTTACACAGTAAAAGTAGTTTTGGTGGAGAATTTTCCTGAAAAACTTTGTGTGAAATACGGAATGTCCGATTAATATAAACGTTTGTATTTCTACTTTTAATTTTTAGTTATGTTGTTCTCTGTAACGGTTTCTAAATATATAATTGGAAATTCATCTCAAAATCGCATTTTCAGAAGAAGTTCAATATTCTTTTCATCTAGTAGGTGTTGACTACCCACCACAGGAAGGCAAGAACAGGCGAATGAAGGAGAGAGGGGTTTGAACTGTTTATCTACTCTGTTAGTGGATCTGTTTTCTAGGAAATGAGTGTGTGAGAGTGCATATGAGTCACCCATGCTGTCATATCTTTTTTATAACCTTTATTGATCGATCTGCAGTACAATGCTTTACAGATCAGAGTGAAAAGAAGGATAGAGAACAATAAATTGGAGAACAATAACATTCAGGATAGGCTAACGGGCCGCCCTCTAACTACATTAAGTTAGAACTCCAATAATACTCTATCATTATTGGAGAGCCAAGCCACACATCAAGCACTAGAATCACTCGAATCAGATGTATCACTTAGAAGCAGGTCCTGTGGTAGTCTCCTCTTTAAGCGTTAGGGTTGGCGCGTGCGGACGCCGATGTTATAATGCACAGCTCCTGGATCTTCTTGCAGCGTAGAAAAGAATCGACGGGCGATCCTGAGAATATAGTCCTGAAGAGGTAAAAGTTCTAGTTCGTGATGGAGCTGCTGATTACGAATGAACCATGGAGCGTTGGTAGCGATTCTGTATAACTTGAAGACGACGCAGATGACATGTGTGTGCGGCAGTCCACACTTGGCAGGCATAAGTAATAAGCGGACGGACGAGTGATTTGTAGAGTAACAATGAAGAGTATGGAGCGGCGATGTAACAGAGGTGATAGTTTTTAAAGCCGCCCGAAGGCCACTGATATAAGATGATCGATGTGAGCACGCCAGGTCAGTCGAGAGTCCAAAGGAACTCCAAGGTATTGTTGTGTGTATAGGCTGAGCAAGATTTGGAAATTTCTGTAATCATTATTCTGTAACATTTATTTTCGATTCCTTGAGTCTGGGCACAGCTGTGTGTAAAATTTGTATGATTAAGCGTAAATTCTGCTGACTGGCAAAACATGTACTTTGGACTGGTGAATCATACATCCTGCTGGCTGAGGGAAATAATTCACAGGTGGCCTGTAACTGGCCTCAACTTGTTCTCCATGTTTTAAACAATGAATCACACATCCTGCTGATCAAGGGAAATAATGCTTAGTTGGTCAGTAACAGGTTTAAACATGTGCTCAATGATGTAAACAATGATTGCACAATATGGTGCAAATTTTAGGTTAGCGTGGGAATCGCTGAGTTGACTTCTTGGTAGGACCCCTATTTAAGCTTGGTTGAGTTAGCCCCCGGGGAGAGACTTCGCAGAGACTTGAGAGGGGACTTGCTGGTGGTCTCTGTAAGAATCAACAAGAGTTTATTTCAAAGTGCTACCACGAGTAAGATCGCCAGCAGGGCGTACCGGATCGTACACCTTTTGGCAGTCGCACAAGGTTCAAGCCATACAAACAACACATCGCTGAGGGCAAAGTTGGGGAGTGTAGTGTGGAGCCAAGGGACGTTGTTCCTATATAAACACATCGGAGGAAGCGGAGTATATCAGCGAAGAGTGAAGATTTTAGCCTCTGTGTTCTGAGGGTTCAAAGAGATCCGCCAAGTGCTGAACCAATGAGTTAGGCAATCTAAAGAGAGCTGTACTACTTTTTCTGCGTGCTGGAAATTAACATGAGAATAATATAGTACTGTTTCATCAGCGTAAAGAACTAAAGAAGTCGGAGCTAAGTCAGGAATATCAGAAATGTATGTATTAAATAGAGTCGGAGCCAATATAGAACCCTGTGGGACACCTGCGATAATATTAAGTGGGGATGTAAGCATTCCAACTGCCAGATCTAATATTTGTTGCAACTGTAGCGATAGCTATTATGCATGGGTGAGTTTTGTGACAACACTTGTGTATTTTAAACGCATCTAGCATCCTTGTCATACTGGAAAGGTGAGCATAAACACCGTGGGGTCACAAAAGTATTACGTTACACGTTCCTCTAGCTTGCCTTCTTGTGCTAGGCAGATAGTAGCATTTCAGAAACTTAAAAGTTCATTGGCATATAGCGCTGAGAATGTACAACATCGATTTTTTTTTTCAATTAACGGCTTACTAAACGTGCTTTTTGTGTCCAATCTCAATTAATTTTAATTACAAACTTTTCAAATTTAATACCCTTCTCTTTTGGTTTTTGCTCCCATGTAGTTTTAAAGTCAACTTATAATCGATAAATTCAATTTATCAAACTAGAGTTTGCATTGTTATTTGTTTCATATTTTTGAACACGGCAGATTCTTACTCTATTTCCGTTCCGATTACCATTGCCGCTAGCAGTAAATTGTAATTCATTCGAACGCTCTGCATAAAGTATGTAATCCCGAATTCTCTTTTGGAAGTAACAATATAAGAGGGCCGTTTTAATATTTATAATTAACATTTTATGAACCCCCTTTATTGAAATATTTATGAATTTAACTTGATGCTTTGGAAAATTCTGTGTAAATCGATACATCTATTACATCGTCATAGCTTTATGACAAAGATTTCACGTGCTGTTCGTCAGCAATAGTGACTAAGAAGTTCACGAATTCGATTTAATGCATTCGAATGCTCTCAATAAAAGCTTTATATTTATTATTCAATAAGAAATTAACTATACATGGGCCAATCAAAGAAGACTGAGACTGATTTTCTTCCTGTAGCTTCCGTGATAATTTCGCATCTGTAACATAAGTATTTGAAAAGAGCGGGTTTTTGTGTATGTCGGTAGGTGGCAGTACTCTCGTATTTGTAGGTTGGTAGATTTTGTAGACCCTACGTGCATTTCGCATACCAGACAGTGGAGGTGACGCGAGAGGAGCAGTACAACGCAATGAAATTTTGTTTTCGATAAACCATATAGCCACCGAATCTTATGAAAAGCTGAAGCAAGCGTACAGTGAAGATGTACTACCTCGTGCAAAAGTTTTAGGTGGTTCATGAACTTCAAAGAAGGCCGACTTGTCAGTGTTAAGCAAGGTGGGCCTGGTGTTTCGGCTTCTGCTGTGACTGAAGTCAACATCAACACAGCTGCAGTGATCGTCCGAGAATATCGGCGTATAACATTACGTAACCTCAGTGAAGTGTTGGGAATTTCATACAGCAGTATGTTTAAAATTATGCACAACCATTTCCATATGACCCGAGTTTGTGCTCGCTGGGTGCCACGTCTGTTGACTCCCGAACAAAAGGCTGTGCGAATGGAGACAAGCCGTGAGGTGCTGCGTAGCTTTGCTGATGGAGAGGATGCATTTTTTAAAATCGATCATCACCAATGATGAGTCATGGCTGCATCATTATGATCCTGAAGGAAAACAAGCCAGCGCAGTGCGGAAATCGCCAGGTTCTCCAACACCAAAAAGGACAAAAGTTGTTTGATCTGCAGGGAAAGTGATGGTGATCACATTTTTTGACTGTAATAAAATGATTTACCAGTATGCAGTTCCTCCTCACACTACTGTTACAGCAGCATACTACACGTCAGTATTGGCTACACTGAGGAAGCACATTACAAAGAAAGATCAACGCTTTCTGGGACTGGGTGGCCACTTCATCATGACAATGCACGGCCTCACGTCGCAAATCAAGTCATGCAGTTTCTAGCTCGATTCAACATTACCTGTGTACCACATTCACTTTATATCCCCGATCTTGCACCCTGCACTTTTTTTATTCCCATCACTAAAGGCAAAGCTTAGGGGTATTCAATTTGAGAACTCTGAAGCAGTGCGCAAGAAAAGTGAGACGATTCTCAAGGACCTCACAAAAAGTGGTCTGCAGCACGTGTTCAAGGACTGACAGAGACGCTATAAAAAGTGCATTAAAGTAGGAGGGGATAACTTTCAAAAAGGTCATGTAAACATTGAATTGCAGTTATAAACATCTGTGAAAAAATCAGTCTGCCTTTGTTGATCAGCTCTCGTAGAAAAGCTAAACTTTACAACCAATATACAAGGGGCGTTCAGAAAGTAAGTTCTGTTTCAATTCACCTCCGCTGCAGCGCGGCGATCTTAGTTCCGCACATGCGCGGTAGACGCTCTGTATCAAGGAGAAGAAACGTGCGCCATTGTGAGATCACTGTCAGCCACGTACGCTTTGTTGTGCTTGTTTACAATGTCGGTGTTTATTGAAATTCCCGCCGCTTGTGAAATCAGATCTGTGATTCGTTTTCTGAATGCTAGGAAAGTGAAACCAATTGAAATTTATCGGCAAATTTGCGATGTCAAAAGGTGTTGTGTTTCTTCACGACAACGAACGACCACACTGCAAATGCGATTAAAAACATCCTATAGAGATTTGGCTGGGACGTGTTTGACCAACCCCCGTACAGCCCTGACCTCGCTCCTAGGGACTTTCATCTGTTTTTGCATCTAAAATCTTTCCTTGGCGGTTAACACTTCAACAATGAAGAAGAGCTGAAACAAAATGTTTCCAACTGGTTGAAGACACAGGCGGCAAACTTTTATGAAGAAGGTACACAAAAACAAAACTTGTGCCTCGCTATGAAAAATGCCTGCAAAATTTCGGCAGTTATGTGGAAAAGTAGTTTAAGAGTTGTAGAATTTTGTGCAATAAATAATTTTTCTGTATCTGTACACAGTTTAATTTTATTACCAAACAGAACTTACTTTCTGGACGTACCTCGTATTAACAGTCAGTAACAGTAACTGAGAAATCCAAGAGTTCATTAAAACTATTCGAAATGCTGTATAAAAGATAGCTACACCTAATATATAATTATATAGAAAATAACCATAGATAACCTAAAAATGAAAATTGTTTATACAGATGATATTGCATGTCACCATGATTGAGAAATCGATACCCTCATAAATATAGAGAGTCTATGTGGCAGTTGCTTGAGGCGCTCATTTATGCCTTAACATTTTTCTCCGTTCCTTTAGCAATGTGTATGATATATCTAGCCAGCCCTGGGGCCGAATGTGGACCGTTTTGTGCTCATGTAAGCTATGTCGATCCGACAGGTATTTGTAGCAGATGCCTGTGGTCTTCCTACTACCTGTCGAGGAATTCATGTGGCAGAATTCACCGGGATCCTGACCTGACGAGACAATGTTAGCTACCTGACAGGTAAGATTGCTAAGCACTTCTGTATAATTAGAGGTATACTTCCACCTTGATTTCAGTTCTATCTGGTGACATTAAGGAGAGCACACGTGTCATAATCTATACTTACAGCAGTTATTTATTTTGTTATTTCGTACCTACTTATACATATGCATACATCAGTGGTTACAAGGAATGAAAATAATTATTTCTTCTACACACTAAGGTTCTGAAAAATATTCTTAAGAAATTTTAATTTTCTGCTTACCTCATTTACAGCTAGAGCTTCCTTACTCATTACTTTACCCATTACCCAAATATATAGACTAAGGAAACGGAGTCGACGTCATATTTTTAAAATCAGCCCACTGTTTCAAAATTCCATACCATCTCCATGTTATTGCAAGAAAAATTAAATAACTAAGCTTTCTAAAAAGTTAAAAACTACAGAACATTTGAAACCAACTTTATAAATTACTGTAAATTGCCAATCTTCCAAATTAATTATTGAAATAAGTTTTATATTTTAAATATTCATGAATTGTTGTGCATAATTATCTCCTTACTTTTACCAGACTTAGAAAACTTTACAAAATTCTTTCTGAATGTATTAGACTTCATGCACTTTTCTCGGAAAATTGAATATTATCGTATTGTCCATGTAAACAACTTAACTATTTAGCATTTTAATCACAATATTTAGCTATTTTCCTGGAATATATAACTTTAGAAAAAATATATTTAAAATATAGTTTGGATTCAAGTATTTCTTGAAAATTTTGATATCATCTGAAGACACTAAACTTAATACGAGGGTTGTTCATACCTTTTTACGTACATAATTTTTTGCATTAAAATTCAATCTTATTATATTCTGATAGCTTAATGTGAATCAAACACGCGCTAGTAGTTTCATTGTTGGTACTCCTGGTTCACGCCTGTGAGCACCAGGTAAGTTCAGACATATTCAGTGTCGTCTACCGCTGCAATGAAGGTAATACGCGAGGAACAATATGCGGCTCTGAAATTCTGCTTTCGTCTCAACAGACCTCCAGTTGAGGACTATACAATGTTACAGGAGGCTTATGGAGAGTCTGTTCTCTCCTACAGCACAGCTCGAAGGTGGTTTCAAATGTTTAAAGTGGGGAGACAATCAATTTCAAAGGGAGATATACCCGGTGCTCCAGTTACTGTTCTTACGGAAGAAAACATCAACACTGCTGCTGCCATAGTGAGCGAGGATCGACGAATTACCTTAAGATCACTTTCTGAAATACGCAACATTTCATTGGGTGCCACCCACACGTTGATGACAGAAACATTACACATGAGACGCGTTTATGCGCGATGGATTCCAAGACTGTTGATTCCCGAACAAAAGGTCATTTGCATGCAGATCTGCAAGCAGTTAAAGTTGATGTTAGAGGAAGATCCGGAGTTTCTTTCAAACGTAATCACTGCTGATGAAACTTGGCTGCAGCATTTTGATCCTGAGAGGAAACATCAAAGCTCTGAAGGAAATCTCCTTCATCACCAACCCCCCAAAAAGCAAAAGTGGTTGCTTCTGCTGGGAAAGTTTTGGTCATCTCATTCTTTGATATTCATGGAATGGTTTATCAGCATGTTGTACCTGCACACACATCAGTAACTGGACAATACTACTGGGATGTCCTGAAAACATTGCAAGTCCATATCAGGCACAAAAGACCACATTTCCGTGAAGCAGGCTGGATGTTGCACCACGACAATGCGCGGTCGTATACTGCCAATGTTGTTGCTCAATATCTTGCAAAAATCAACGAGAAGTGCATCCCTTACCCTCCCTATAGAACGGATTTGGCACCATGTGACCTTGCTATTCCCTAACTTGAAGAAACGCCTTCGTGGGAGGCATTATCCATCATCAGAAGCAGTTGTGAAGGCTGTGATTTTGAAGGATCTCTCAAAATGGTTTCCAGCATGTCTTTGAGGACTGACAGAAGCGCTGGGACAAGTGTATCGCATTCAGGGGAGACTATTTTGAGAAGGACTATCAAAATTATGAGGATGAGTAAAGGTACGTTGTCAAAAAAAAAAAAAAAAAAAAAAAAAAAAAAAAAAAAAAACGTGATCATTCTTTACTGAACAGCCCCCGTACTAATGTTGATATCCACTGAGGACTCTAAACTTAATACCAAATTTGTATTTATTGGACAATTAGTTTTTGAGTTATATTATTCACACACAAACACACACACCTTCACTTACAAAGAGAAAATCACGACCTTATTATTTTTTCATATAAGGGACCTTAAAACTTGTGTTGCTGGTGAAATTTGAATATCGAATTTTGGGGTGAATGCAATCCACTTTCTAGCTACTAGGTACATGGTAGGGAGAAAACAGATATCTGTTATGGTACAGTCGTGTAACACTGTCCATCTCTTACGTATTCTCAGCCACATGGTCATATTCAGGTTTTTAAGTTCATTGAACATTTCCTAAAAATAATTTTGGAAAATACGCTTCAGAGGGAAAGAGAGGAGAGAGATAAAACAACATATATTTAAAAATATATACGAAATTTCCTATTAATACAATATTTTTAGAGCATTTCTGGTAATAATTTTCAGAAGAAGGGAGAGCTCCAAGAACGGCCTTTCTATGTAAAGTTTCTATAACGTTTTTATTCCGTCATAAATGTTTCTTAGCATTTTTACTAACATTTAATGTTTAAGGTAACAATACATACTAAAATGTATATTTGAACTACCTAAAAACAGCGTGTGAAATTGCCAGAGTCTGATAGAGATGTTTGTCACAGTGTAAAAATCAAAAACCATAATACCTAACTAAACAAAAACTCAAAAGGAAACTGCAGATACCTTTTAAGCAATAAAGTTGCAAATGTTGTGTTCTATCCGTATTACATTATTCGGTATTTACTTTTCTGGGTCAATTATTTCATGTGAAGCAATAATCAATTATGTTTAAGGGTAAGTCAAGAATGAATTTTTGTTCTGCGCACAAAGCGAAGAAACTTCGCTGTTAATTGCACTTTTACCAGTATATATTTGTTCAAATTAATAAAATAAGTAAATATTTACGAGGCAACTAATATAGAAATGTTGTGGAAACTTTCAGCAGGAGTAAATAGTTTACACATAAAGTTATTCGGAAGCAATTGACTGAATACCTATGTGTATTTAGTTGTTTTTATTTCTATTAAAATGGTAGCTCAAGTGCATATTAGGGAGACAAGTGCTATTGAAAAAGAAGAGATTTAGGCCTTGGAAGATTTGAACTTAGATTTGTCCATCTCTCCGTTGCTACTGGCCGTCTAAGCTTCAGCTTGAATACTGTTTTTGGGTGCTCACGCTCAAAAGCGGCTAACCACAAAAATAGTTATTTTGAATTCTTATTATTAGTATGATTATTTTGTTTTTAGGTTATAAGGTAGAAAAAAGAAGATTACCCCTCATTTCCTGTGTCAGGATGCAAGAGAAGTTTGGGTGGTTTAAAATATTTTCAGTTTAGAGGGTGGTAAGGTGTAGCTTGACTGCATCACCATTTTCTTCCCCAGCTTGGATAATCAGAAAGAAAAATGAAACTATACCTACGATTAGTTTTACAGACCGTTGTCCTTTAAATGCAGTTAAAAAAAAGTACACATTGTTACATCCGAGGAACGTGGTGGCCAAATCTGTCTGCCAACGCTTCGTTCAATAGAGGACACATCACGAGAACCACAACCACTGCATCAGACTGTGAAGAAAGATTGTTTCATTTACAAAGGGACCAGCAAAGTAAGTAGTGTACCTTTTGTAACTATGATAAATTACCTGAATATATCGCCATCCCGATGGTAAAATATCCCTTAAGCAGTTAGGTCATATCTGATAATTAAAGAATGAATGAATGAATCAGTGAATGATATGATTGAAACTATGCTCCAACAAGCCTGATATTACACCATGTGGCAGGCTTGTCTTTAAACGGAAATTAACACAAATGTCAAAATATATGCGATCCAAATAAACCTGAACCACAAAATAAGACCTGAAGCATTCCTGGCGACGAAAACGCTCACCTTCTTCTCGGGCAGCCAGCCAGGTGAAAAGATGATTTGATATCAACGTTTCGGGAGTGTACATATCTCCCATCATCATGATATTTATAAAATATTATAACCACAAAATGAAATAATAGATATAACACAACTATAAACAAAGACAAAACACTATCAAAATTAGCATTACTGAACAAAAGACTGTTTTCAGTAAATCAAATGCCAGGTCAGGAGATGGTGTGAGTATATGATTATCAAGCTGTATTGATCTTTGCTTCTTAATTCGATGGATTTCCATTTTTAAGGCCGGTTTCAAAGAGGAGCTGAACTGAAATCCAGCATCACGATTAAGCGTGCTCCTTTCAGAGGAAATCGCCAAAGCCTCCTTAATACTCCGCTCCCAGTAACTGAACCATTTCAATAGGCATAACTTTTAAGCAAAAAATAGGACGCACGTGCAATTTTGGAAGAATATAGTACACAATTGAGAGATTGCATTACACTATTTACATCTCAGAGAAAATGTTGGAAGTGCCTCCACCAGCATCTATACATGCTTGCACTCGTCTCACCATATTCTCTGAAGTTTTACGGAGAGTATCCTCGCCAATGATACTTATTTCGGTTCAAATGGATTCCTTGAGGACATCAATTGCCCGGGGCCTATTCTTGTACACTCTATTTTTTAGATACCACACAAGAAAAACTTCGATGAGGTTAGGTCAGGGGACCTGGGAGGCCACAGACCTTTTGAGATTATTTGATTATCTAAGAAATTGGTTACAAGTTTCATGGTGTCGTTAGATATACGGCAGGTTACTCCATCTTGCTGGGAATAACATTCTCTCAATTCGATATCATCCAGCTGCTTCAAAAATGTCTTGAAAATTCCCATATAAACTTCAATGTCTACAGTTGTATCAAAGAAAATTGAGACATTTAATACTGTCAACAACTGACAATTCTCCCAGAGCCACGGAGATCATTATAACAAACTTTTACATTCTACGAGCATTCAAAGATAAACTATGGCTTATTGAAATGGTTCAGGTTTATATGGATCGCACTATATTTGGCGAAGACGTTGACTCCTTTATCACAAGGTCCTAATAAGATGGCAGGGTCATCAGTTACCCCTCCTATTGAAATATATTCGTTATATATTATACTGTCATCAAATTCAGTTTATTTACATCCATTGTTTCCAAAACAGCCAGTATCGGTAGCCACTGTCG
Source organism: Mantis religiosa (assembly GCA_030765055.1). Taxonomy (NCBI): domain Eukaryota; kingdom Metazoa; phylum Arthropoda; class Insecta; order Mantodea; family Mantidae; genus Mantis; species Mantis religiosa. The sequence goes on along the minus strand of CM060958.1, from coordinate 60,577,046 downwards.
TCTATACATTAAAATAATTACTATGAATAAAGAATATGTGCTAAACGAGATTAAACTGTACTTAAAAGCTCGCGAAAATGGTAACACTGGGGAAGCCTAGGGGTTTAATATTTCTGCTGACTATTAAAGTATTATTTTAATGTGTTATACCACACTTTATTATTACAAATTTTAGAGTATGTAATCATGTTTGTTCATTTCTATAAATCAATGTTTCAGCTACTCTAGAGTTATTAAAATGCCTCTGTAAGCAAGAGACAAAGTAACACCTTGTGCATCAGTGTGACCAAAGTGGGCAAGTATAACAATCCCAATTTTGGGACCAAGCGCATCATCCATCATTCACATTAGATGGATTTGTTCCGTTCCCAAATTCACGTCAGCTGATTTAATTTCTAGCTGTGACAGCAATCCTCAGACACAACTTGACTAAAATTATAACCTAGTATATTTTTCTGATCCTGTATATACTAACAAGAGAAGTACTTGGGCTCGAAGAAACACATATACACCAAAATCGTGCAGCAGTGATACTCGAACCTCTGCAAAATTCTGCAGTCGTCCGTTAGAGGCCTCTCTGTGTGTGCCATGCCTCATTGCACATTGACCTGTCGGTACGCCAGTCGAGACCAGTAGGGACGGTGCTGTGTGCCCCTGAAGTTCCGTTTTGTAAAGTTATTTCTGTAGTAAAGTGTCGATGGTTCGGCAATTGGCAATCAATCCCGCTAATGTATTGCGATTGGTTGAGATGAAGTTACGAAGAGCTCTTCTTCCTAAAGATGGTATTGGTCTAGAAGAAGAATCATTCACATGTTTTCTGGTATCTATTATTGTGCAAAAATATGAGCATAAGTTAGAAACCGATACTGCATGGCAGCAGACAGCTGGATAGCATGGCTTCAACGTGCACAGAATAGAGGACTACGGTCTGTCTATTCTGTGGGACGTTATTTCCCTACCAGGTTGCTCCACGAAGCATCGGGTCTTCCATACGTGGAGGATGAAATTAGGCGCCGGGCTTCAAAATTATACGCAAGTTTACCATCACACAGAAGCGCCCTTGTTAGATCATTGGGAGATTATGACCCTACTAGACGCCGATCTAGACTGCACCGGGTCCCCCGTATGGCATGCGGGCACCCCAGATAACCCAGGAGCTAATCCTATCAGCAGCTAAGGCTGAGCTCCTCATAATTCTTCTAAGCTGTTTGGCATCTAAATTTTTCCCCAACTAAAAATTAAACAAACTTAAACATTTGGGTGCAAAGTAATGCATCCTCCCCTTCAACCCGAAGGTACTTCGGTAACCTGTAAAATTATCTCCCAACGAAAAGACCTACACCACCTTCATCCTACAAACTTCTATTCTAAATCCTACCTGCGGTAAAACCCTTAACGGGTGGGCACGCAGCAAAAACCTTCTGGGTGTCTACAGCCAGCCAGCACGAACGAACGAAACCGATAATGCTGTAACACTAACACATAATTGTGATGCTAATGATGATAATGACGAACAACTCATTGCAAGCGGTAGTGATACGGCAGGTAACAGAAAGAAGCGATGGACGCAATGAAGGTAAATTTCAACCCTTTCCTGATGAGAAGATTAAAGTCGCAAGTATCATCATCGCGTTGGATAAATCATGAAACCAAAACAACTGAATCCTTCAAATTGTTAGGGGCATAGGGTTGGTTCCATCTACTGGAACCAAACAAATAAATTACCTTAAAAACGTAACATTTACACGTTAAGTTTTCTACTTAAACTTTAAAACTTAATTCGACTGTTTCGCACGTTGAATTCAGCACATTTGCTATTACAACTTACTACTTTACCAACAAAATCTGTTTGCATACAACTTTTTATTACTTTTCCCTGTTCAGTTTGATTAGTACTTCAATGATTAGTGGAAGAAAAGCATTACATTAACACAACCAACTTACATGTAAAACATTTGTTGAGGCATTTTCAGAAAGTGTTTAATAAGACACATTTTCCAGAAAACTTGAAATAAAACACCCGATTTATTTGATTTTCCTTTAACAAAGAACAGAATTATTTAGATTTACTAGTTAAACTAAAATTAAGAATTTCCAAGATGGCGAGATATAGGGAAAAATTTACACGTGGCCTTACATTTTTTACACAACTTCTACATTTCACGAAAGATTTTCTTCCAAAATAAATTTAAAATTTTCACAATGAACCTTTAGAAAAATTTTACCCGACGTCTAACCACCATTATGTGACGACCTAACCATGGATTGTAAAAGCTAAGGAGTACATGGCCAGATCGTACACGGGGGGGGGGGGGGGAATTACTCAGAGGCAGGGAATACCGGCTTGGCGAGAGGTTGAGATTTTCTATCAGGTTACAAAAGAACTATAACTCACTTAATAAGAATATTTACTAAACTAAATAATTACACAAATTGTCACGCGGACCCATACCTTTCACAGTTGAGGCGTTCCGCCCTGTCAGGTCGGAGACCTGCACACAAAGAGGATGAGATTCACACTTTTCATTCAGTTATACCAGAGCTGGAGGAGCGGGGGAGTGACGTCACACGTACTACTTAAGTCACATGAACTATTATTTGAATTAATTAATACAGCAACTTCTTCTTCTTCTTCTTCACTCCAAGGGCTAGACAATGCTGCCTGTTCCGGCTTAAAATATGTCTGACCATCGTTTTCGTGGTCTTCCCGGATGTCTCTTTCCTCCAGGTTTTTAGTTTATAACTCTTCTTGGGATCCTATCTCTCGGCATTCTCTCAATATGTTCTCTCCATTCATTTCTATATTTTTTTTTCTTCTAAAGAACTTATTTCTAAATCATCTCTAACTTTTTCATTTGGAATTTTATCTAAAAGAGTACATCCCTTTACTGCTCTTAAAAATCTCATTTCGGCAGCCTGCAGCTTGTTTTTGTCTGTTTTTTTTAATGTCCATGTTTCAGAACAAAAAAGAAAAGCAGGCACTGCCATTAGTTTATAAAATTTCATCCGTGTTTCTTTTCTGGTTTTAGTTTCTAGGCTTTTATTTATTATGCCGCATATTAGTTGAAACATTGGTAATTTATTTTTAAAATCATTTTCATATTTATAACTGACATATGTTTCCAAATATTTAAGATAATATCATCAACTATTTTGGTTCTAACAGTGTCTTTACCTCGAAACGCCATTGTCTTTGTTTTAATTGTGTAAATTTTGAAATTATAATTCTTACATAACTTCTGTAAAATATATACTGCTCTTTGCAGCTCGTCTTCAGTTTTACTTATAATTATTTGGTCATCTGCAAATAGAGAATCTTAAGAATAATCTTAAGAATAAAATTTGGTGCAAGATGACTGTCTCCGTTAATCTTAAACATCCACTCTCTAATCAGATCATCTATATAAATTATGAATAAAATAGGAGACAAACTGCAACCCTGTCTTACACCTTGATTTGTATGTATCCATTTACTATACATTCCATTTCCAATATGTATGCTGATTGTTGTAAATACAGTCACTTGTGACAATATATACGATGATTATCACGTAAGATGTGTCAACACTTATACTTTAGGCTATGTAAGCTGTGTTACTTTACTTAAAAGAACTCCCAGGCCGATCTGTAACACTGTGAGAATGACTCCTTTTGAGGTCCTGATAACGTAATCAAGTTTGCGGTATATTCGCTGACACCACTGAGCACCCAGTTGGCTGACGCTGCTCTGACAGTTCCATTTGGACAACGTTTCAATACCACAAAGTTGTTCCTAACACTTAATATACTTCATCACGCGTAATCTCTATTGCTATCAGAATGTGATGTCGTTTTAAACTTTGTCCGGGTTTTGAGATTCTAAAAATGGTGCTGTTTGATTAGTAAGTAGTCCTTTTAAGTTGGAAACTATTAATACGAGGGCTATCCAGAAATTAGATTACGTTTTCGTCTGTTTCCGCTAGGGGCGGGGCTAGCGCGGCCATCTTGGGGTCAGAGCGTTGCGCAGCTCAGTCCGCATCTAGCCGTGCTAGTGATAGGTTCGTGCTGTGCTCCGTTCAGATACTGTGACGGTTTGAAATGTCTGCGTTAATTGAAAATCCCGCGAGCTGCGAGGTGCGTGCAGTAATAAGGTTTCTGACTGCAAAAAAACTGTAAACCGATAGAAATCTATCGGCAGCTTTGTGAAGTGTATGGGGACAACATTATCACTGAAGGTGGAGTGCGTCAGTGGGTCATCAGATTTAAAAATGGCCGAACCAATGTTCACGACGAAGATCGAAGTGGGAGACCCAGCATAGTGACTGCCGAACTTGTCGAAAAAGTCGATGCTAAAGTCCGTGAAAATCGAAGGTTCACAATAACGGAACTTTCTTTGAGTTTTCCACAAATTTCGCGAAGTCTGTTGCACGAAATCATCAGCGAAAAGCTTGGTTACCACCAGTTTTGTGCAAGATGGATTCCAAAAATCTTGACAGAGGACAACAAAAATCAGCGAATGGCTGCGGCGTTGAACTTTTTGGACGTTTACCATAAGGATGGCGACTCTTTACTCGATCGCATCGTTACTGGTGACGAAACATGGGTGAAACACGTGAACTGTGAAACGAAATTGCAATCAATGCAGTGGGGGCACACAAGTTCTCCCCAAAAACCCAAGAAATGCATGCAAACAATGTCGGCAAGGAAGATGATGGCGACTGTTTTTTGGGACAGAAAAGGTGTGATTTTGGTGGACTTCCTGGAGAGAGGCACTACAATAAACTCTCAAAGGTATTGCCAAACTCTCCAAAAACTCAGAAGAGCCATTCAAAACAAGCGCAGAGGAATGTTGAGCTCTAAGATCTTGTTGATTCACGACAACGCCCGGCCCCACACGGCAAATGTCACTCGTGAAGTTCTTGAATCTTTTAAGTGGGAGTTGTTTCCTCATCTGCCGTACAGTCCCGATCTGGCACCGAGCGACTTCCACCTATTCCCAGCAATGAAGAAGTGGCTGGCTATGCAGCGTTTTGATGACGACGCACAGCTGCAAGAAGAGGTAACGAAGTGGTTGAAGGCGCAGGTGGCCGAATTTTTCGACGAAGGAATTTCCAAGCTCGTACATCGTTACGATAAATGCCTTAATTTGAATGGTGACTATGTCGAAAAGTAGTATTTGAGTGTGGCTTTCATCTGTATATAATAAAATTTGTTTCCTATACTTTGTTTACTTTTTATTCCAAAACGTAATCTACTTTCTGGATAGCCCTCGTATATCTAACATGCACACAAAAGGGTGTTGATAGTGGTTGTTATATATTGTGCAATTAAATCAGCAATAGCATAAAGTATCCTTTTTGTATGGTACCATAAATATGAAAAACTTCATTCACTATAAACCAATTATTGATATAGGATTTAAAATAATTTATATATCTTCTTCTGAAGGAATCAAATTACGGAAGTTTAAAGCTTCCATCAAAATGTAGCGAAGTCGAGGAAAAATGCCCTTAATCCGATAGAGAACCGCTGGAGCGAAATGTTATATGAGAAAAGAACTCCTGACAGCAAATCAAAAACACTGGCAAAACTCCAGTATATTGCTACAAAACCTTCAACAGTTTACGCCTTTGTATAGATAAAAATAGCAAAGGATATTCCACTATTACTTACGTAGCCAATAAATTTAATCAATTATGCATTTATACGTGTTATTACGACAGTTTTCAGTTTCAATTAGTAATTAATTAAAGCTAAGCAGAAATTCTTGTTCCAAAATTGCTGGTTATTTTGTACATAAGGATGATTGGAATGAACTGGAATATGTCACTATTAAAGTGACATGTCTTTCTTCATCTACCATGTTATTTTAATACTAGTTCAGTTTTTCTATCGACGTCTATTAATTGAGATAAATCTGAGTAGAAATGGTTTCATTACGTATTGCTTTTAGGGTAGAGCAAAAAATAGGGAGTCACATGTAAAAAAGCTGATTACTATACGGTGTTCTATATGTTCCATAATCTTTTCACGACATCCCAAGAAACAATTGGACACAACAGTTTTATAGGGCAATATTATTCAAAAAAATCAAACTAATAAAACGCATGTTTTGAAAAAGCTAATTCCACCAAAAAATAATGATTTGAAATAAGTGTGTGCTCTAGTGCAGTAATTTATAATTTATTTCTAAACTTTCCTTTTACATCATCAACTGGAAATATAAAATTAAGGTTACAATTATAAAATCCATACTGGAAAACGTCATATATTCCTAAATCCTGAAAATCCTATCATGTTGCCCACCATTGAATAATAATTTGGTCCCCATACACCTAACCCTAGGTTTTTGTGTATTGGAGGCCAGCTACTCCTTTTTACACTTTTGCTATTTCACCTATCCTACACCACATTTTTCTTTTAATTCTTCTTAGACATTTCTCTTTAACTTTCCCTAAATAATTCTCTTTATTTCTCTTGTTCTTTTCCCGTTTTACTGACAACATTTTTCTAATTACTACTTCACTCCCCAAATTGTCCCATTTAAGTAGCCAGGCCTGCTCTCTCCATATCTATGTTTGACTACAATATAATATACAATGGAAGTCTGCATTCTCTTCTCCACACAATGGACATTTATCTAGCTCCCTCTCTTGACCTATACCTTTCAAGCTTTTCACTCCTGTTCTCGCCCAAGCAAAACCTTCTCGCCCTAACTTACTCTATATATCTATATATCCCTCCCTCCCCCAGGTTGTTTTTATTTCTCTATATACCCTCAGTGAGCTTCTAGTGCAGCAGGCTATTGTGGTTTACCGGTTAAACAAAATTATACAAAACACCTTCCGAATAAAGAAGACTTAACATTATATTCCTAAAAAAATTCAGAATACACGTTCCATTTTTAATATAAATAACTTGCACATGTCTAGAAGACGTGGTGCCTTAAGGATGCTGACCGAGTAAAACATGTTTACCTCACTCAGATCAGAAGTTGGTAGACGTTCTATAATCCCATTTTCATCCTAGCTTGATACATTTCCATGTTCTTTAATTGTTTTTAAAATCATTCATTACATCGTAACCGTTTTACTGTTTAGTGCCAGCAGAAGTTCAGGTGTATGAGAAACAGATTTGCTGATTCTGCAATTAGTACTAATAATTAGTATATAAGCTTCTTCACCTAATCATATGATGCCCGCCTCGGTAGCGTAAATGGTAGCATGTCTGTCTCACGTTCAAGAGGTCCCGAGTTCGAATCTCGGTCAGGGTGAGTTACCTGGATAAGGTTTTTCCGGGGTTTTCCCTTGTCCTTACAGACGAGTGTCGAGTAGCTCTAATCTTCATGGACCCTGGACACATTTGAGCATCATTTCATCCATTCCATTCACCGTCCGATATGACTTAACGTTGGAGGACGTAAAATTAAAAAATAATAATAATAATAATAATCATACGATAATGAGGAAAACTCTATGCGTAAGTAGGCCCAATGTAAACGAATATAGCTTTTGTTCTTTTGAGATTAGAAATAGGAAGATCTTGTAAAGGCAAATTGGTTGATATTGGCATCGGCGGACAGTCCAGAATGGCTTAGGCCCGGTTGCATAAAAGATAATCTAAGGACAAGCACATTGAAATGATCTTCAGTCTAACTGAACTTAGAATTTTGATTGTATAAACATTGATCTAAGTTCATGGCCTCTTGATCTAAGATCAAACCTAACTGGTGAATTTTCTCCAGTTAACTTGATTGAACTTAGATCAGCAGAACTGCAGATTTAACAAAATAGTTTCTGAGAAGAAATAAGTAGTGCAGCTTTAAATAAATAGTAAATAAAGCATTTTTTTGGTTACTTGTATAAATAATTAGCCTCTTTATTTCACAAATGCATGTTAAATATGCATTGTTTGTGTTCATAACCTATACATTTTTATTATTTTTCAGAATTCAGAATACTCTGATATCTCTGAAGATTAGAATTTTCAATTTGAAAGGTCTCCTCTTGTTTTCCAACATAGAGGAAATCCCATCTCAGAACTAAATGACATAAAATTTAAAATGACATTTCGACTATCAAAGCATGTAGTTGAAGAATTGGAGCATAGGCTACATGTACAGTTAAGAACACAAACCCTGAGGAATTATGCACTCAATCCAATATTTATGATCCTTCTCGCATTACGGTTCTATGCAACTGAAAGCTTCCAGATGGTGATTAGGAATACATTCAATATACATAAAGGGACTGCGTTTAGAACAATACACAAAGTTACAAGGGAGATTGCAGCTTTAAGACCTCATTTCATCAGGATGCCTATGGAAAAGCGTGAAATAAGAAGGGTTATGCGAGATTTAAAGTTAGCGGAACGCATCTTCTCTTTTGCTTGAACTTCCATTTTTATATACAAATATAATAATTTGTAACATAAAACTTCACTTATCTTCCATTTTTTTTATATTTTCCAGCTCACAGTATTGTAAACAGACGAAAATGAAAAAGATGTAAATTGGGCATATAATGGAGATAAAGTAAGCGAAATGATTAACTTTTGATAAACACTGTTTCAATATGGAGCACATTCTTATACTGTTTATTTAAAATAACACAAATAAGCATAAAGCGAAAGATTTATTTAGTTTTTGTTATGTCGAGATTGGCTACTCTGTGCAGTTGAATTAAACAGAGTCGAATAGTTCCGATAATTCTCGAATCCTTTCCATACAACACGAAAGTTGCAACGTGTTTGTCGATGTTGCTGCATTTGTTTTTGTGATCTCAGATCAGTACTGAACGACGTTCATCTGATCTAAGATCAGCATTTTACAATACACGCCAGTTCGTAAACTTAGTTCAATTTTGATCTTCGATTATAAATGATCTGCAGTTAGCGATTTTTATGCAACCGGGCCTAAATGAACCATTAGTTGGCGCTCAAGGCTTAGATTGGTTGCCCCTGCTACAGATGAATACTCTTTCCGAAACTTAATTTATAAGCTGTGGTTGCTGTTTTGTTTTGATTATTTCTTTTCCTACTCCTTATACTAAATAGGGAAAGTATTATATTCCACAAAATCACCAGAAATACCATTTTTAAAACACCACGAGCAACAGAAAATATTTTTAGAAAAAGTACACGTATGTGTGTATGGCTGTGAACAGTATAACTCAAAAAACAATGGCGGATTATGTCTAATGTTGACTAAGATCTCTTTCAAGGATGCGACACCTGAAAATTCCCCGCCACAATCTACCTCTTAATAGCTTTTTCCAAATTTTTGACCTTCTCCAAAATGGTGTGAGGTTTATGATTAAAGTTCTGCATGTTTAAAATACTGAAATATAAAATAAAGCGGATATTTTATTTTTTCTGGGAATAAGCTTTAATATGAATGAATTTTACTCAAGTAGTAAGCCGTAAGAAGTGTAAATGCACAGAAATGTGGATCTTGTTTAGCCCACAATTTACGTAAAATCATTTCCTAGATATATATTGGTATTAAATTATGTTTTTGTAAAGTTATACTATTCCCTTCGTATCTACAAGAAAGTATATAATAAAACTATATCAACAAATGCGTTTGTCACCTGCGAAGGGTGCAATGAAGTGCTGGAAGCGAGGCTACCCAAAGAATTTAAGGGGAAAAAGAAGAAAATTCATGTTAAACATATTTTGTTTGGTCTGTGTACACTTTCAAAATTTATTTGCGAACATCCGGGCTGCTGCAGACAATTTGACAGTTATTTAGATTCCAGTGACTAGTTCCGCGAGCTCATTCAATACTGAATATTCCTGTATTTACGCATTACTAACCTTGAATAATATGCTTCGTAGGTTTTCGGAAGCAATCGCGAATCTTCGGTAGTTAAAAAGCATTGACAGATTTTTGTCACGTGAAATCTCTGTAGCTTAGGACAAAAGTTTATTATTTTTTGTTTTATGTTTTTGTTTGTTTTCTTTTTTTGTTTTATGTGGCACTTTTATATACAACTCTAAGTATATTTAAATAGCATTAACAATAGTATATTACGCAGATTGGTATTTAGTGGCGACAAATACGAAATTCTTGCAAAGCTTTAGTCATTAACGAAAGTGTGAGATTTGCATACTTTCTCCACTTAGTTCACGCGGTTTGAGCAAGCTGTAGGAATAATTGGAACGTCTGAGTGGAGAGGGAAGCAGTAGTGTGAGCAGTCTTGCAATGCAAGAATGGCCTACGTGTGACTGTACGAAGCCTTAGTTCTTTGAGCCATTATCCTCTCTTATTTCAATGAAAATTATTATTTGGAGCTTCCCTCGTTTTGAAAGTCACACCTCACCACTGATGTATATTGATGAAAATGGGCAAAATATAATCATAGTAGTAACAATAATGCTCTGTGAGAATATTTTGTAGAAGAATAGAGAATGTGCATGAAGTACCACCCTGGTTTTCTGCAAGCAGAGAGTGGAATGACAATACCCCGCTGACCGTATGCATCTGGTGCACTCTACGTCAATGCGTGTTTTGTCACTTCTTAGGCATATACCGTCCTACAAACGAATGCTCTCGAGTGAAGATAAACCACGAATTGTGTGGTCTCTGGAGAGGAAAGATAGTAACACTGCATTGCACAATACTCTACACATCACCACGTCAGCACAATGCCACCCCCGTGAAACTACTGTCATGGTCGGCTATCACTACTCGTGCGAAAACTGCAAGGGTAGTCTATAAGCTCAAGATAATCTGGATTGCATCTCGCTGTAATCATTCAACAGTCAGGCAATGAAACAATGCTAAAGGGAATGTAAAGTATTTTTAAAATCAAGAAAATGGGTCTCTGGAAAATCTTTTCTTAGTACAGGTAAATGAGGAAGGTTTCAAAAATTTTATTTTTTTGATGTTTTCTTTTTTACTTTATACACTACGTACAGTAAGTAGGTCACAAAATACATTCCATTCAAATATTCTGTAAGAAGAGTTCACCTCTTTAAGACTCCCTTATTCTAAACTGAATTTTTTTAAAAACATATTCGTTTTGTGTGTGTGTGTATGTGTGTGTGAACATAACTCAGAAAATGACAAAGCTTTTGTTAAACTTCAGCATCTTTCAAGCATGAGACACGAGGATTTTCAAGAAAATATTTCGCCCCATACCACCTTTATATGAAAAAATTGTTGAAATAATTGACTTTTTCAAATTAGCTCTAACAATTTTGATTGAAATATTATACGCTCCTTCCCTCTATTGCCTGTTACATCGGTCTATATATCGTTCTCTTCCCCATTTTCTTTTTACTAAGTAATAAAATTTTAATGATTTTCTGTTTTTAAACCTTCCCATATTTCTTGTCTTTCATTCTACATCCTCCACTCTGGTTCTAAATATTTTCCAAAAACCTACATTCCTATTTTCTAGTCTCCATAAATCGGCCATTACTATTTCTTCCACAGCTTTTTCCATCTCTGACCACCAGCTTTTCCTACTTCCCATTTTCTTTTGTTTATTCTTACATACCTTTAGGATTTCATCATCATCTTTTATCAAATATTTATATAAACATTTTGAAACTCTTTGAATTATTAAGCCTTTTCTTTTGTTTAATTTGTATAATAGTGATATTAAATAAAACAAGAGTGTAGCGTGGGACTGTTTTGAAGTAGAATTTACTAATAATAGAATGGTGAATAAAATATATACAAAAATTTTTCGCGCCGAGGTAAATCACAAAATAAAGAAGTATTTTACGACATAAATTCAAAAGCTCCTTTTAGCTAAACTTTATTCCTCTTTCCAAGATCAGAAAGTCTAATAGCTGACATTCAATTACTGTAAATTGCTCTCAATGATAGAGAATACACAATGCGTGTATATCCAATAATTGGATCCCCGAAATGCTAGCCACTCCCTCAGCGTTCTAGCAAAGCTCTATCGGGGAACAAATTGATTCTCTGGATAACGGGAGGACCCATGCGTTAATATATAATTCTGATTGTGACCAGGCTACGTGATTAGGCCGTCAAAGCTCTGTACTACTCGTGTAGCTGATCTAGACATTAGCTGAGATTAATTTTCGTTGTATATCACGGCAGTTAACAATGCTTGTTGTCAGCAAAGCTGTAGGATTGTTCGTCAGTAAGCTAGTAATCTTCAGGGTCGATAAAGTGGAATACAATTTTCAGATTACTGCTTCTAATAATAGTATACATACAGGGTGGGCTATGTAGACGAAGCATATTTGCTGAACACTATGCTTATCAAGTAACCAAAATACTTGAGTTTTGTGATGCATCCTTCGCTTGGAGTACCACAAATCCGCAAAAAAATGTAAGCCAAACTAATATTGATAAAATAAGTAAAAATAAACAAACCCATTTTCACCTCCCCCAAAAATAGTTTTCAGAATATGTTTTCAATACTTATTACTGTATTTTGGTACCATTAACCTTCCCCCTCCGCGTCTTGCAATCGCAAAACGTCAGAGCCGGAGATCCAACGGCCGTATTCTAAGACTGGCTATTTATACAATCAACTCTGTGCTAAATTTCATAATTTTATTGCGTGCTATAGATAGTTTTTAACATAGAACATTACAAAATAAAACACGAAGACAACAAAACTAAGGTTCATAAAACAATGGCTGCACCAGTGCTCATGTTTGGGAATGGATCGTTGATACTAAATGAAATGTGTGGCGTTTAACGCCCGCTTTTTACTACATACGGCTCCACAGACGGTGACACTGGTGATACTTGAAATGAAGATGGAGCATCGGTGGAATGAGATGGCGGGAGAAACCGGAGATCTCGGAGAAAGCCACACCAGCAACGTGTTGCACACCACAAATCTCACTTTGTGGCCGCCTGGTATCAAACCCGGGCCGCCTTGGTGAGAGTCGAGTGATTTAACTGCTCAGCCACGGTGCGGCCCCATTGATGCTAAGACAGTGCGATAAAAGGAAGATAAAAGCTCCTGAAATGCGATTGTTAAGGAAGATGAAATGTTGCACAAGGAGGGATAAAATAACAAATGAGAGTGTACTGAAAGTGTTAAAGATATTTGAGTTAAATGAGAACCAATTGAAAATAAACAAAATTGGAGAGAACATATCTGCAGAACGAACAACAGAAGATTACCACAGATCATATATAATTACGAGCCAAGAGGAAAGAGTAAGCTCCAGATGCTTTACATCGCTGGTCGGAGTTAAACACACACCCATACACGTACACCAACATACACAAACACACACACACACACACACACACACACACACACACACCTTACACAGCCCTCAAGCCCTTGCGCCAATCATTGGCCAAGGCGGCCCCGGAGAAAGAGGGTCCCCCGTGAGTGGCTAAGGCTCGCACCTGCAATTGAATAGGTAGGCCGCCCGCCGAGTGCGCACTCTAAAATACCGACCAAGCAGATACATGTACTATGAGAAGGCTTTCACACACTTAAACGATGCTGACGGCAGATAATTACAACTGACCATTAAAGGCAAATGCTGATAATGTGAACTAGATTTACATTTAGGTTTAGCAAGATAGCAGTAAGTATAATAGACTACAACTGACATGGTTGCAAGTATTGCTTGCAGTGACAATAAAACACATAAACTTAAGACTCAGCGCTACGGCGTGATAAATCACCCTAAACCTCCCAACAAACAACACCAGCAATCCTACCAAATACCACACCCCATAGGCAGTGGATCAGGCTGGGCTTCATGTCAAGCCTGTATCCCTGCACCAGAAACCCACTCTGCTGAATCGCACTGCGAGATAGCTAATATCATCTCCTGGAATGCGTGGGTGCTTCAGGCGGTACCGGAGCACATTTCTCCTTCCCAATCCGGTGGAGGCTTTCTAGTGGAGTAGTACCCTTGAGGTGAAGCTCACATACCCCACTGTGCCCTCCAACACAGTGGAAATCCATAAATGGAAAAAAAAAGAGGAGCTTTGTACGTCCTCCGTCCGTCCTTCCATGGTGCTGGCTGGCTGGCTGTATAATGCCAGAAGGTCTTTTGCTGCGTGCCCACCCGCGTGCCCAGGTAGAGTTTCTTTTCAAGATGTAGGAAGGGTTGTGGGTGTTTAGGGAGAATTTTGTTGTGAGGTGACATAAATTTTATGTAACAAAGTATGCAAAACCTTATGCACCCTGGTGTTTCATTTCATAAATTTTAATTAGGTTGAAAAAATTTTAATGCCAAACAGTTTAGAAGAATTATATGGAGCTAAGCTTTAGCTGCTGTAAGGATTAGCTCCTAGTTATCTTGGGTGCCCACAAGCCATTCGGGGTACCTGGAACAGCCTGGAGTGGCGTCTAGTGGGGTCATAATCTACCAATGATGTAACAAGGGCCATTTTATGAGCTGGTAAAGTTTCATAAAATTGTTATACCCGACGCCTAATTTCGTCCTTCACGTATAGAAAACCAGATGCTTCGTGAAGCAAACTGGTAAGGAAAGAGCGACCCACAGAATGGCTGGACCGAAGTTTATTCTGTACTCGTTAAAGCCATGCCAGCCAGATGTCTGCGGCCGTGCCCCAGATATCGCAGGCATATAGCATCAATGGAGTTACCAGCTCTCGGAAGAGGCGTAACTTCAAGCCAACCTGCATCGAACCCGAGCCCAGCATTGGGTACAGGGAAGCGATTGCTCACTACATCTTTGCCGAGAGGTTCTTGATGTGGTGGCGGAGCTTTGGATGCCCTAGGAAGAGGTAAGACTAATTGAATGAGGATGGAAAGGCTTTTAGCGTAATCCCTTGATGTAAGAAGAAGGTAGATTTTAACAATTGTAATTAATTTCTTTCTGTAAATATGTCAAAGAATATTTTTATCCGATTTGGCCCACTTTGTATATAGTTCAGTAGACAAAAGTAATGCCATTCTGTATGCGTAATATACTGCAATAATCACGTGACTGGAAGCCTTCTCACCAGAATATCAGTTATAAACAAGATTCTTTCTCATTCTCCCAAGAACATATTCATCTGCATACTAATCACATAGAATGGCGACACTAATGTTCTGACCCTTCCTAAGACATATCGTGTTGGGAAGTTGAGAAGTAGCTTCGTTCTTTAGATGATGGCGCATTGTCAAGTTCCAAATAATTAAGTGTAGTCACCTGTTTGTGATACAAAATGGTATAATTTGGATAAAGCCGAAACACATGAACAACTTAGTTTTGAAGAGTTAACCCCAGGAGAAGTACAAAAGGGGTTGGATTCTTCTCCTTCATGGATTGATGAGAAGCGAGCTCCTCAATTTACATCAGAATTATAGGCGCTTAGGGCACCTGAAAGCCACTATGCCCAATCATATTAGCACACAAATAAATAATTCAATTTTCAGTGATCGATTGCGTTGACACTTCAGACACCGCATACACCATATTTATTACACATAAAACAATGTGTTTGGTATGAGAAATCTCTCCACTCCAAGGGCTCCGGGTTTGTTAGTGAGTCTTTAAACTTGTTTAAACACCATTCTGAGAGAGTAGATGAAACATGGAAGCATTCCTAAATAGCGCAGACAACGAAACAGTTCAAAGAATGGGTACATCAGCTGAGATTATATATGAAATTACTATAAGACTTGATAATTTCACGGCAATCAGCTGATGGTGGCAGCCCACCTCGGTAGAATGTCTGCCTCACGTTCAAGAGATCCCGAGTTCGAATCTCGGTCAGGGTGAGCTACCTGGATAAGGTTTTTTCCGGAAGTTTTCTTATCCTGAAAGGCGAATGTCAGGTAATTCTAGTTCAATGGACCCTGGGCTCATTTGACCATCAGTTCATCTATTCCATTCCGTTTTGACTTAACGTTGGAGGACGTAAACTAAAAAAATGAAGGTGGCTCGGTGATCAGCAGTGACAAATTGATAAAATTGGAGCTTCTGTCCATTGTAAACTACATGGCGTTTTCCCATGAATTTACTGGAGAAGCACAGGTCAAATTTTATCTATTTGTCACGGCTTATCATCATATATCTGCCATATGTTAAGAAAGTTAGACGTTCCAGCAATATTTCACATTCTCTTTCGTGAACATTAGGGGAGCTCTTTGACCCGTAATCATAACAGGTATAGTCAACAGAGTGCAACACCTTGCCACTGCTACCTCCACGCCGTTAATACTGTCACCCGAACATCGGAATTCCGGATAGGACCAGTTAGCAGGTAGAGACCAGACGGGAATCATTCAGTCACGCCCACCCATTTAACTTGTAGCGCTAACGAGGGGATGGTTGAAGAAAACATCACTAGCTATCTCTTTCCCCTCCCTGACGTGTGGAACCTTCAGGAGAATTCACTGAACCGCGAGACTTCCAGAAATAGTGATCTTCCTATAAAAAGGGGCTGCGGTTGGCGAGTGAGTTCAGTTGAGTTCTTGGCAAGCACCCGGAGGAGCGCCGTGCTAGTGAACGGACTGGAAGACTGTTTACGTGCATCAGAGGAGTTGTACGTAATTGCGAGTGCAAAGTGGACCTGTGACAGACGAACTGGTGAATTGTAATTGTGTGCGCTACGTAATTCTATGTAATCGGCAAGTGTTCCAACTGTAATTCGGTGGAAATAAAGAGCATTTTGAGTTTGTGCAATAGGACTTTTAATTCTACGAACCCACAAAGTCACAATACCCATAATGTTAAGAAAGAAGAAATTAAATGAGGGAACCGTAGAAGGCCAGAACACAGCGTAGAGATGCGGCAGAAATGTGCCGACAAATACTGAGAGCACTCGTATCTGTTATCGACAAATATCCCCTTACGTTAGGACAGCAACCACGAAACTCCGCCTTGCGCCGAGAATAATATTTACAATGAGAAAGCATCCACGTCAACTCCCAGCATCACCTTACAGCACGAACCTGAAAGATAAGAAAATATAATGAGGGAAAATGATGGAAAGGAAATCGTAGTACAGTGCGATCCATATAAACCTGAACCATTCCAATAGGCCATAACTCTTGAAATAATAATATGACACACGTGCAACTCTGGGAGAATATAATACACAATTGGGAGATTACATCACACTATTTACATCTCAGAGTAAATGTTGGAAGTGTCCTCCACCAGCATCTATGGATAGTTTTGCCATTTTCTTAGATAGGACTATAGGTATTGAAGTTTATATGGGTATCTTCAATACATTTGTGGAGCAGCTGCATGATATCGAATTGAGAGAAGGTTATTTCCAGCAAGATGGAGCAATGTTCCATACATCTAATGACACCATGGAACTTGTAACCAGTTTCTTTGATAATCGAATAATCTCAAAAGGTATGTAGCCTCCAGATTCCCTGACCTAACCTCACCGGATATTTTCTTGTGGTGGTATATAAAAATAGAGTGTACAAGAATAGGCCAGGGACAGTTGATGTTCTCAAGGAATCCATTCGAACCGAAATAAGTAACATTGGCGAGCATACTCTCCGTAAAACTTCAGAGAATATGGTGAGACGAGTACAAACATGTATAGATGCTGATGGAGGACACTTCCAACATTTTCTCTGAGATATAAATAGTTTAATCTAATCTCCAAATTGTGTATTATATTCTCCCAAAGTTGTACGTTTGTCCTATTGTTGGTTCAAAAGTTGTGGCCTATTGAAATGGTTCAGGTTTATATGGATCGCACTATATTTTTACCCAATCGTCGAACTTACGATCAGCTGCGAGAAGAGATGGCCAATAGAGGAGGACATATGGCATCGAGGCCATGCCTACGCCAATCAGCTAGCGCCTGCGGAGGCTCGACAGGGTGGAAAGAGGAGAAGCCACGGGGGCGGCTGAATCTTCGTTTCCCCTCCTCCTGCCGCCTGAAAGAACGCGAAGTCTCTGGTACAACGACTCCTCTCCATTGTATAGAATCCTCCTGAACCGGCTAGCCACGTATAAATAGAAGCCGGTGTGCCAAGTTTCAGTCAGTTTTGAGTTTTTGAGCTGTTTCAGTGTTTTAAGGAAAGGCGAGTAGTGAGTGTGGTGTGGACCTGTGACAGCCGAACTGGTGAATTGCAAGTGTGTGTGTGTGTTTGTGTGTGTGTGTGTTTGTGTGTGTGTGTGTGTGTGTGTGTGTGTGTGTGTGTGTGTGTGTGTGTTATGTAATTGTGTGTGGTACGTAATTTTGCCAATGTACCAAGTGTCATTCGGCGGAAATAAATAACATTTTGAGTTTGCGCCACTTGGCTTATTTTAATTCTTCGAACACACAAAGTAACAATATGAAAGTTAAATACCCCAGTAATTACCGTAACTAAGGGAAACCACAATAAACCCAACTCGTGGTGCCTGCTCCATAGGGATCAAACCCACTACCTCCCGAATGGAAATCGTCTGTGCAATCACAGCGCCAACTCACTCGGTATTCATAACTGCAAAAATCCTCTGTGATTGTACAATAACTGTACACAAAACCGAGAGAAGTAAATAAGATTAGTTCGTCATTCAAGTTATAGAGCTAACATGCAACACAACTAATATATCCGAAACACATATTTCTAGACTCCAACTGCGTTACCAAAACTGGGTCATTACCTACACTAAACTTTACTCACCCTGGTACACTTCAAAGTTCAAACTAACTGGCTGTGATGTGCTCTTGAAGTGGCTTCATTCCAGGTAAACAGTTGCCGAGCGTGCTCTATACTCTGCCTTTTGCACTTAGTTGAGTCAAAATTTAAAGTGCATAGGATATGTTAGCTCATGCATTTGCTAATAAAGATCTTGAATTTAAAATATAATGTCGAGCTATATTTATTTTGACAATAACTGAAGAAACTTCCAAAGTCACTTTTAAAATATACACCGAAGACTACATAAATATTTTAACCGCAATCGGTAGTTTTAGATTGTTTATTTGCTAATGACACTATCTTCTGTTCTATATCCTCACTGAACAGATTTATCCTCAATTTGACCAACAGATGTTAAGACCTAACACGAATTTGTCAATAGTTTTAACAAAAATTCCATTTCACCAACAAGTGTTAGCTTAAACACTCGTGTTAAATCTCGTGTTAAACTAACAAGCAAATTTGCTATTGTTAAGTCATTAACAAATGTAAATAGTCAAGATGGCGAGCATGAACTAAGCTGTTGATGTAGATTTGTTATATTTAAGACCGTCTAAATGGCGTTCGTAATAGAGTACGGCCTATGACGAGAAATTATTTTGAGGAGCTATGAGAAGAACATTTTCTACAGAGGTATAGACTGTCAAAAGAAGCTGCTATGAAGGTTGCTGCGGAAGTACAAGAGAGGCGAGAACATGTATTGAAAGGAATATGCCGTTCTCGCCTTTGCTTCAAGTATTAATAACTGCGATTGTATAATTCACTGGATTATGTGGATAATACACTGTCCACCTCCCGTCTTGAAACGTTCAAGTCACTTGTCCTTCTTCGCACCTCGTTTTAAATTTACGTAATACTGACCAAGTTGTTTCGGACTTGTATATAGCAGTGACACATGTATTTAAATTAAATTTGTTTCCAATGTTTCCCACGTGACATCTTTCTCTTTTACATTCACCGAATCCTCCTCTTATTTTACACGATATCCTTATACTTCGTCACCAATTCAATTAACAGTTCTTTCTCCATCGATGACAAATTTGTCATACGGTTTCTCTTACGATTTTTTCACCCGTCATTATTTCAGCTGTGTGCAGACTGCGTTGCAGACGAAAATGAAAACAAAAGCGCATCTCAGTACGTTCAGAAAATAATACGACTCATACATAGCCTTCCATAGCTGTAATATTTACAACTCTTTTGTAAATGTTTTTTAACATTTTCAGAAAAAAGGTTGGTGAAATGCAAGAAATGTAATAGCTTTGTTAGCGCTGTGACAATTGTTACGTTACATTTGTTAGCGTCGATTTTAGCATCTTTTGGTGAAATCGGGCATAAGTAGTATTAGTTTTATCTTGATATTATCAGTTCCATAGTTATTTACTTTAGCGTATATTTATGGATATTGTTTACACTTTTTATGACAGCAGTCTCAAGAACCCAATTAGGTCTAACTTTCTGACTTCAAGATCGCGGTTTGAAATCCGGCCCTGTTGATTAACTAGCATGCAAAGGAATTTATTCCGGTTGG
Organism: Mantis religiosa; assembly: GCA_030765055.1. Lineage (NCBI taxonomy): Eukaryota > Metazoa > Arthropoda > Insecta > Mantodea > Mantidae > Mantis > Mantis religiosa. The sequence goes on along the minus strand of CM060958.1, from coordinate 60,556,955 downwards.
GACGATATTTCCAACACATTCCGATCCTGGCAATTAATAGCGTTGTTAAACAATTTTTTTTTTTAACCAAGCAGTACTTTTCAACTTCCCGACCGTATTTCCTACGTCCATTTTAAAATGTATGCCCGAACAAGATGCTTCCTACATAGAAGTACCAAACACTAACGACTGACAAACGATGTGGTACCAAAGGATGCGAGCATGTGCCCTTAAGTGATTTTTCGTGTAAGGTACAGATGTATTATTTTATCTTGACAGGAATCCTGCGCGGTAGGGATGAGTAGCAACTGTGGTGGGAATAGTGCACTTATCGCCACAATGCTTCACATGCGTAAGATTACGAGAAGGGAGGGCGGTGCATAAGGTGTCTAAAAACAAATTTCATTCTCGAAGCCAGTTTTGCAGCTCTTATAAACTAAGTTGTAATTCTTACTATGGTAGTAATCTCCACGCTTTTGCTGGATCTTAAATAGTACATAGGTATTTGGAACAAAACCCTGTTCTCCTCCAGCAGGCACGGTAAACAACTGTCGCCCTTACAATATCGCTGCACAGTCCCTGTAATGTATTTCACTCCAGGTATATGGTCCAGTATGTGGTGTATTTATATAAGTTTCATCCATATAAACTATATAAACTTCACTTCGATATCTCCGAATATTTCGTAAATACTTAAGCCTTTTTGCACGTATGGTGCGATGTTCGATTAAAATTTCTGTCTTTTTTTTTTTTTTTTTTTCAAATAATCCTAGCTTCAAAAGAATTCTTCTTAATGTTCAGACACTGCCTTGGAAGTCAGTAGAATTTTTAGCTTCATAAGCACTTTCTTGGAAGTTGGTCTTTGTTTTTCGGTGCTTTAAAAATTATTCATAGTTCGCCTAACTACTTCTCAATTAAAACATCCAAATTAGATTTTGTGCATGTTCTTAATCTTTGTTTACTGGGCATAGAGAAGGACGTTGTTGCACTAGCACCAATGGCTTTTCTTTCCTTAATAACTCTCCTAAACTGGTTTCAGACACAACTGTTGCCTCAGATACCCTTCCCCGGATTTTTATAGCTGACCCAGACCGTTGTTCCTTTTTTATAAATCTATGGATATTGGTCATTGCTTCTCGTGTTTTTAAATGCAGCACTTTATTTACTAATGTGCGGCTAGGAAGGGTCATTTATAAATGCTCTATTGGAACCAGGAGACAAACATATTTTGAAACAAGCCGTAGTGTTACCGAGTAGCTCTGCACGTGTTTAGTTGCTCGCAACTTGTACGCAACTGACCTGCCCTCCCCTCCAGTTGCAACCGTTCTGAGGTGGACTCGTCCAGATACCACTGCGCATCGCTCTGCACTTTTCAAGATAAAAAAATACATCTGCACCTTGAACAATGCATTGTCTTTGCATCTAAGTTTATATGACCGGAAGCAAACAAAAGGAAGAAATGTTCATAGCTATTTCCCAATCATTTTTAGAAGATAAAACTAAAAAGGGTAGGAGGGAGAGTGGGTTTCAACTCTAGAAGAGACGTAAAGCCCATACAGCATTCTGAAATAAAGTAGATACTTCTGTTTCGGTTTTATGACACTGTTTCCCCAGTCGTCCAGTAGTAAGGGTAGACTATGTAGTAAGTAATGAATGCCCTTGGGACGCACTGGAAATTTAAAAGATTTGTTTCGAAAATCAACCCAAATTTATCTACAAGTAAGAAATACTGTTCGCTATCCTTGTTTTCTCAAAAAATTACCAATCAAAATACCATATGTTTAAAACATTTGCATGATCGATGAAATCCATATCTTAAAACTTTCTGCGAATAGTTTGTACAGTTCTCTTGTTTCATAAACGTATTCCAAAATCTTACTACACTAATAACATGTGTGAATTATTCATGCTGGATCAACTTTTGATAAAATATTTTACAGGTTTTGAGGTCCTGATACGAAATGTGCTGCCACGTCAGTTAACTTGAGGTACGTTATGCGAATGATACTATCCAATTAATTTTGCGATTATTTCAAACATGATTGCATATATATACATTAGTAATTGTCTTATTTCTATTATTATTGATACTAATATCATGGGGAATGGCTCTGGCGGTTTAGTCTGCATTCGGGAGGCCCGAGTTCGATTCCCGTGGCCGCCCTACCTGACACATGGGTTCTTTTCAGGGGTCTTCCCGGGTCGCTAGGTGAATGCTGGGTAGGTTAATTGAATCCCCGGAATTTCCTGTCTCTTCATTTCATCTCTATTATTATTTCACATCATCTCTCATCTGGTGGTCTCTTTCAGGGCGGAAGTGTTGGCGGGTGTCTCGGCGTTGCATGGCGGGTTGATATGCTCTGAGGTAAACTGCTTCCTCCTCTCGTACGTCGGTTGCCGGTCTCCGCGCCTCTGCTGCGATCATTTCGGAACCGCCAGCCAGGGACCTTTGGGGCTCAACTGCTGGACACGTTGTCCAACCTCAGTTAGGGAGTGTGTTCGTTTTCCTGTCCTGTCCGGGGAAGTTCTATCCAGGTAAACTGTAGGGAACCTGCCCTCTGTACTGTCGTGGCTCCTTGGGATGGCCTCCTTCTCTCTCCTCTTACCTCATTCTTCCTCCCGGGGGTACCCCACTTGGGGGCATAAGCACAATGGGCTCAGCAATGGTGGCCTACGGTACGAATCCCCTCCGTAGTAAAATCCTAATCCTAATATAATGGGGAAAACTGCAGGTAGTAATACAGATATCCAGAAAGGTATTCTGAGCTCTTAGTTATGTTAAACAAAAACTATTAGAGAGTTTCAAACTTCATATAGATGTGATTTGCTAATATTTATTTTAACTCTTGTTATAATTTAACACAATGTTCTCCAATCCATTATTTTTCATATAAATTGTTGCATTTCTTAATTTACGTCCTCCAACGTTGTCATATATCGGGCGATGAATAAAACGGGTGAAATAATGCTCAAATGAGCTCAGGGTCCATGGAACCTAGAGTTACCCAACATTCGTCTTTCAGAATAACGAAAACCCCAGAGAACCCCTTATCCAGGTAACTCACCCTGACCAAGATTCGAAATCGACTTCATGAACTTAGACATGCTACCATCTACGCTACCGAGGCAGGCAAAATGTTGCAATTAAAAGGAATTTTCCCATTTCAAATATATTAATATAGGTATAAAATTTATTTCAGCTTATTTTGGAATTGTACACACACACACACACACACACACACACACACACACACACACACACACACACACATATATATATATATATATATGACTTGATAATTTACGAAATAAACAACCGCGATTTCTCATTTTACAACAAATTTAACATCAAATAATTCATTTACTCACAGAATAGGTTTATCTTCATACGTGCGATGATTGCAGATCGGTTAAATAAGAAACATTGATATAATGACTGACCTTCTGAAGGTCATCCAGTCGCAGCCGAAAGTACGAGAGTGTTACGGCCACGCCACTGAAGATGTTGGACACAGTTTCGAACGAAACGTCTGGAAGACTATTTTCCAATAGACCACGGTCTACAAGCCGAGTCCAAAATATCCTTCGGAAATGCACCTCCGGGAGACAGTTTTACAGAGTGCAAACTCCTGTCATGCAACGCCTTGGATACTTAATCACGGGGGCAACGCTGATAGGACCAATTGGATAAAGGGTGAAGTGAAATAATAATGGAGGTGAAATGGAGAGCGTGAGAGAGAGAAGGGGGGAAAATTTGGGGGATGTAATGAACCTACCCAGCATTAGCTTAGCAACCTGAGGAAACCCCCCAAAAAACCAACGGGTCTGTTAGGTCGCTCACGGTAATCGAACACAGGAGACTTGAGTCATTACGCTCGTGAACCAACCCTTAAATTGCACTCCTATTGCTAAAATTTAGCCTAAGTTCTTATTCTGTTTAAAACTAACTCTTACTCTTGATACTTAGGTATTAATTTGAATTTAACACACGTACATTCTGTTTCCTCGTCTATGTGACATACATTCCACTTTATCAAACGTGCCAAAAGTAGAATGTGTTCCTCTTAAGTCGCTGACGGCGTTTGGATGATGAGAGACGCATCTCAAATATAACGAGACAATTGCGTTATTAAAGCACAGTGAGTAAACAGCAACGCTGAAAGCCGCTTGGTTGTTATAAACGTTAACAATTTGCGAGAGAAACGTGCTTCTTCCTTAAACGTCAAAACCATGCCTCTACACTAATCTGCCGAGATTACGCGAATACAAAACCATCTTAAAATGCTACATTTAACCCTTTATTTTATATTTCCATACATCACATTTTACACAACGTAATGAGGTAGATTTAAAGGTGCATTACACCAATATTTAATCTCTAAATTTATAACCCACTTCATTTGAAATACACGTTTTGATACTCTCTGAAAACTAAAAACATTTTAAATAGCGTTGCCTCTCGCGCGTGTAGATATGCACTCAAATACACACACACACACACACACACACATGCACATACACACACATATACGAGGTGGCGGCCCAAAGGAAACCAGATTTTTGTCATAAAAACTTTATTGATGAACTTTTTCACAAAATTACTTCAGTCACCTTCAAAATACCCTCCATTACATGCGATGCACTTGTCAAGTCTCTTTTCCCACTGTTGGAAGTATGTTTGGAACTCTTCAAGTTTGATATTGTCCAGTGCCCTTTACGAAACTGTTTTTACCGCCTACATATCGTCATAACGCTCCATTTAAGCGTTTTTTTTTTTCACTCATGGAAATAGGAAAAAGTCGAATGGGGCTAGGTCCGGCGAATACGGAGCGTGGGTAACGACAGACCACCTCTGAGATGCCAAATAGTGGGTCACTTGTGAGGCCGTGTGTGCTGGAGCGTTGTTGTGATGCAAAAACCAGTTACCTGATCGCCAAAGTTCCGGGCGTTTCCTCCTCACATCCTCTTGCAGACGCCTTAAAACGTCCAAGTAAAAGTGCTGATTAACAGTCTGGCCAGGGGGTACGAATTCCCGATGCGCAATTCCACCAACATAAAAAAATACAATGATCATCGTCTTCACATTTGACCTCACTTGCCTTGCTTTTATTGGTCTGGGAAAGTTGGGAGTCCTCCACTGGCTTGACGTTTGCTTGGTTTATGGGTCATACCCGTAACACCAACTCTCATCCTCTGTAATGACTTTGTTCAAGAAGTTTGGATCACGTGCGATCTCTGTTTTCAAGTCCTGACACATATTCATGCGGATGGTTTTGTGCTCCTGTGTGAGAAGGCGCGGAACAAATTTAGCAGCAGCACGTCTCATGTGCAAATCCTCCCTCAAAATCCGCTGGCACGAGCTCCAACTGATTCCTGTCGCTGCTGAAATTTGGTCGATCGTTTGGCGACGATCCTCGTTGATATTTTGGTGAACCTTTTCAATGTTCTCCTCATTTCGCGATGTTGAAGGGCGACCAGAACGAGCTTGGTCTTCAACACACATCTCACCACGCTTAAAGCACCCAAGCCACTCGAAACCCTTTGTGCGGCTCATAGCGTCCTCCTGGAAAGCTTCCTGAAGCATTTGGTGTGTCTCCGTTGCAGTTTTTTTAAGCAGGAAACAAAATTTCACACACACACTTTGTTCTTTTAAAGTTGCCATAACGACTTCGCAGAGGTAACCCGCCAACAGTCAGAGAAACACAATACCACACTTGCACGTTCAGCTCTACACTGATGCTGTCTGCTCAGCTGTTTCATGAAGGTCTCTACTAGCACCATCTAGCGTGAGAACCCTGCACTACGTCTAGGAGTAGCAGTGACTTCGGAGTCCGGTTTCTTTTGGGTCCCCCTTGTATATATAAAACATGACTAAAAACGAGTTGGATAAATAAATAAATTAATTAATAAACTGATAAGATAGGTGGGTAGATGGGTGGATTTGAGGAGGGAGGGAGGCAGGTAGCCAATCAATCCCTAAAGGACAAGGGCCTCCTGTTAATGCAGGGATTGCTGCTATGAGCTCATTATGGTAGCAGCTCCTAAGAGCTTCATGCCAATATTTAAGATCGGGACCTTCCTATGTGCGACTTAAATAATTTCTACAAAATTCCTCCCTCACATTAACCTTCACATGGAAAATTTAAAAATAAATGATATTTCTCAAAAACTGTTCTTAAATTTTTTATTAAAATCGTACATAGGATATAATGGAATGTAATCTTATGGAGGGGTTTTGGTATGTCTACCAGACTTGATATATTGTGCCTATGCCTAAAGGAGCCACAACAGTGCAGAGGTCAGGTTTCCAACTATTGAGCAATTTGAAACTCCCCGGCAGGGCAGTACAACTGGTATCCCACCCACTGTGGTCCGGCCCACAAGGCCGGTACGGAGACGGAGATCTTCCTACCAGTGGAGAAAATTTTACCAACAGTATGTCATCCTGTCATGCAGCGCCGAGACTCCCACCGGCTGATGAGAGATGTGAAATGAAAATGGAGATGAAATAGAAGCACAGAAAATTCGGAGGATGTAATTAACCCACCCAGCATTCGCCTGGTGACTCGAGAAAACCTCCGAAAATACCAAATGGACCAACTAGGCCAACCGCTGGAAGCGAACCAAATCTCCTGAATACGGTCCAGAGACGAAACCACCTTAGACACCCCGATGTACGATCAAATACGTACATACTCGTATGTTTAAAAAGTTCGTTGACAAATACGCCTGTATCTTGAATTTTCTGGGAGCAATGCCAGTTGTTTTTTTAATTTACGTCCTCGAATGTTAAGTCATATCGGACGATGAATGAATGAAATGGGTAAAATGCTGCTTAAATGATTCCGGGGTCCATGGAGTTTAGAGCTACCCGACATTTGTCTTCTAGGATAAGGGAAACCCCGGAAAAACCTTATCCATGTAACTCACCCCTACCAGGATTGGAACTCGGGACCTCTTGAACGAGAGGCAGACACGCTACAGTGCCTATAACCCCGCTGTTGCAACTCTATTAAGTGATATTTTTGTAATACACCCTCATATTACTATGATTACAAATGAGGAGCTTGATATCAAAGTTGGACAACTCCATTTTGGCTGTTTTTTACAGGGGAGCCGAAAGAAACTATAACTACTATACTATACCCAGTAAATAACGCTGAATTTTTTACATCATTCTTATAGACCTTATGAACATCTCTGTTTGTTCATTTATAAATTTAAATAAATATCCAAGCCATGATTATAGTTTAAATAGTGGAGTTGGTCGTTTTTGAAGCCAAATTATGGAATTGTCTTTTTCTGAACTCAAAGGAAGCCATTTTTCATTTAAAACTGTCCACTTTTTGTCAGTTTTTCGCTTCCTTGCTTTTTTGCAGCAACCTCTTCCACTTGAACTTCCATTTTCTTGTTAATATCAAACTTATGAGGTCATATCAACGAAGAACTTATTCACAAGCCATACACTACAGGCTAATAAAAACAATGAGCCATATTGGATTTGTGAAGCATGTTAGGAACAGATAGGGTGAATGCCAGCTTCTTATTGGCTACTGGAGGAGTTGTCTTACAATGAAACTAAACTATAGCGGTGTTGTCCATATTTTGATTCTAACATGGATAAATAAATACAATTTTAAACTATTTCTGTCCAGTTTTCAAGCAAAGTAGCTCCATAATTGAATTCAGCATATAAATTGGCATGAGAAACAGTAAACATCAGAATTAAAAAAAATGGAGTTATCCAACTTTAATACCAAGCTCCTGTAATAAAGAGTGAGTTTCTTTTTTTTTTCTGCACTGCTCCAATCGTTAGGTCTCAGAACGTACATACAAATAACCTTTCAAACGGAATCTAAATTTATTACATCTTTACTGCACGTGTATTTTGCAAAGGAAAACACGTCATTACTTCAAATTGAATAGGTTTTGAATTAAACAATACAGTAGGCCACTTGAATATGTGGCTTTGGATTGAACAAATACAGACAAAAGTTAATAATGAGGACAACAGTGATTACTTCATTTTAAATTCTTCCTGAAAATAATAAACATGGCACAACTTACAGAAAGACAATGAAGTGAGATACTAAAAGTGTTCCAGTGTTGCTGTAAACATTAAGTAATTTCAAAGACAGCCTTTGGCATTGTTTGGCAGTAAATGGAGACTATTTTGAGCACCTTTTGAAGTGAATTTATCATGTATTACAAGACAGCACCACTAAGTTTGTTATGAATGTGTTTTCTTAGCTTAAATTTTTGTATGCTGTAATACTACCGAATTAATTTTTATTACAGTTCAAAAAAGCATCTATCTCTACGTTCAGAGGCCTGAGGACAAAAAAAATGAAAAAAAAAATAATGTTGCCGTTAGAAAAAGTCACGCCCTATCCAATCAACGAGAATTGAAAACATGTTGATATCTTACAGCTTTTCTAAAAAAATATCACTTCTCGAAACTATAACAAATATTAAAGTGAACATTTTCCAAGATACTGAATGTTACATATTTTCAATCCCGGGGCTACTGTTTGCAGACGACCTAGTAGTTGGGTCCATATTAAGTGGAGGGCTGAGAAGAGGAATCGAGGCAGCCAAGTCTTATTGCAATAAACGGGGTTTGAAAGTGAATGAAAACAAAACAAAGATTATGGTCGTCAGAAAAGGATACAGGTTGCGTAAGGATGAGAAATGGGAGGTTAATAGAAGAGAACAATAGGTAGTAAGGAGATTTGATTATTTGGGGACACGGTTGAGTTCAGATGGTAGCTGGAAAGAACAAAAAAAGATGTCTGTAGCAAAAGTTAAAATGGTCATGAGGGTGATAAGATCATGCTTCAGTAAACTGCCAGATATAAATGTCAAATGGTTGGAGAGGATTTATACAGCAATTGTAGAAAATAGAATGTTACATGAATCAGAGGTTTGGGGAGTAGATGAGGCTTGGAGAGACACTGATAGAGTGCATAGAAACTTTTGTAAATATATATTGGGATTACCAATAGCATCACCTAGCGGGTCAGCACAATTGGAACTAGGCAGGCATTCTACTAAAATTAAAATCTTATCAAGGGCAATGAAATATTTATACAGAATCTGAAACTTGGAAGATGACAATATTATTAAAGAATGTTTTCATATTCAAAAGAGAAGTAACTGGGGTGGGTCTTGGGCGCATAAAATGAAGACTTGTTGAAACAGATAGGTATGGGTCATTCTTGAATAAATGCAGAGTATGGGTATAGAGGCTTCTGGAAAGAAGTTAAGCTAAGATTAGAAGATATTGACAGACAAGACATTTTCGCCAATACAAGTGACAAAAGCTCACTGATATTATATAGAGAAATAAAAACAACCTGGGGGAGGGAAGGATATATAGATATATGTAGTAAGTTAGGGCGAGAAGGGTGAGAGTGAGAACAGGAGTGAGAAACTTGAAAGGTATAGGTCAAGAGAGGGAGCTAGATAAATGTCCATTGTGTGGAGAAGAGACCGCAGATTTCTATTGTATATTATATTGTAGTCAAATAAACATATGGAGAGAGATACGTAAATGAGACAATTAGGCGGGTGAAGTAGTAATTAGAAAAATTCTGTCAGTAAAAGGGGAAAAGAATAGGAGAAATATAGAAAATTATTTAGGGAAAGTTAAACAGAGATGGCTAAGAACAATTAAGAGAAAAATCTAGAGTGGGAAAGGTGAAATGACAGAATGTGTAAAAAGGAGTAGAGGGCCTCCAAGGCACAAAAACCTAGTTTTTTTTTATTTAAGTCCACCCCAACGTTGTTATATCGGACGGTGAATGAATTGGATGAAATGATGCTCAATGAGTCCAGGGTCCTTGGAGCTTAGAGTTACCCGACATTCGTCTTGAAGGATAAGGGAAAACCCTGGAAAAACCCTTATCCAGGCAACTCACCCTGACCGAGATTCGAACTCGGGACCTCTTGAACGTGAGGCAGACATGCTACCATCTACGCTACCGAGGCAGGCTAAACCTAGAATTAGGTGAATGGGGACCGAATCATTATTCAATTGTGGGCAACATGATAGCATTTTCAGGATTTAGGAATATATGGCGTTTTTCAGTATGGATTTTATAATTGTAATCTTGATTTTGCATTTCCATTTGTTGTTTTAAAGGAAATATTAGAACTAAATTGAAAAGTACAAAATTACATATTTTCAATTTTTCAATCCAAATTCTAAGGTCATCGTTCTTTTTTGCAAATAGAACGGTTAAAAATAGTATAATAGTTTCAACAACGGATGGGAGCAGAGAAAGTCGTATGAGTGCAATGTCAAATTTAAATTTTTTCTATATTCTGAACAATTATATATAAAATTATATATTCTTAGATACTTGAAAGTTTAATTATATATAAGAATAATATATACATATATGTTTGTTAAATGTGTTAAAATTCAGTCATCTACATTTATAAAAAGAAATAAAAACCACATAACGGTCACGGTGTTTCAAAAGAAATATTTTCAGAATGCATATTACTAAAGTAATAAATAGAGAATTATGGAATACTTTCAAACAATATCTAAGGTAAAGGACTTATTTGAAATCACGAACAAAATAAAACACGTTTTATTGTTAAATAATGAAGTAATGAGTAAAAGAGTATAACGAAAGAATATAATTGGCTAAAGTGATCAACAATGAGTACAACGGAAAGAACTGTTTAAACCGAGAGCTCGCGATGCTCAGTCGCCGATGTAACCTCAAAGGTATCAGTCGGTTTATGCAGCAGAGAACTTCAAGTTTGTATAATAATTCGTGTGAATGGTTTAATTACATTGTGATAAAGTATAAGAAGAGGTTAATGGTAAGTAAATTTAATAGTTTTAGGAATAAACTCCGTAGTTACATAAATATACACAACTCCTCCGCGAATATGAAGATTTGCAAACTGTTCCATGTTCGTATTCATATAGATCCAACTCCTTCACATTACACCCAACTGTTTATTAAAAAGTAATTTTAATGCTTTGAGTAAGGATTTATATTTCCTAAGGGGTTCCGATAAACATAAATGTAAATTTGTTAATCCTAATTACGTATGTTCTCACTCAATTCTTAACACTCAAATTTTTTTCTTACTTTCTTTCGATTCAAAATCAAATCCACCTCTGATTCCATCTGTGGGAATCATCTTCACATTTTATTTCATTGGTCCATTTTCTGTTTTGAAATACACAAACTTGAATTACTACTTCAATCCTTAGATTACTCTTTTTAAAACCATAACATAAATTTTGATGAATTACAAAACTTATCAATATTTCATGGCTTTCTTGAACAAAATATTTCTTAAACTAAATGATTAATTTTCATATTTACTGTTTTTCATTTTGATAATAGTGTATTTTGTTATGTCTTTTAATTTTATAGTTACTAAAATATATCCCTAATGATACTTTTAGGTGAAATATGAATCACAGAACTGGATAGTAAACAAATAAATATACCACAGATCGAAGAATAATTAGCGAGAACATGTTTTTAAGTATTAATTTCAGTCGATAAATCAGTTAGAAATTCAAATAAGGTTACGTCACACATAGACCGGCAATTCTAACGTATTCTCAATAATGAATTGACCTATTATTGATATAGTAAAACCAAATTGTTGTGTTTAGATTTACTTTGTTGTAAAGAATTTATACTAGAAGAATTCAGTGTAAACAATTTTGTTTAATTTTGATAATGGTTTTGGTGGGAAAATAACCACATTTTGTTCATTCACTAGAAAATACTATATTATTGTGAGTACCTACTTCCTAAATCAATGTTACATTTCTGTCTCATCGGCTGCTGTATTAAGGACGATAGGATTATTTTCTCGATTCATCATTTTTTGATTAATTTTTATCAATAACATTTTTAAATAACCAACCATATGATTAACCCAGACAGCAATTACATTGATGTTTTATTATATTATACGTTAAATTATTTCTTCAACAAGATACGTTACAACACGCCATATGTACCAGAAAATTAAAAGAAAACAAAATACTGTGACGTTTTGCAGTAGCATCTTTCTCTAGTCTTGTGAAAACTGTTATTACAAATGTTTATTCGGCTATCCACTTTTTGCTTTGCTGCAGATTTTCTTGCAAGGGAGAATGCGAATACCCTTTAGATTATAGTCAAATCTTTTAAGAGCTGATCAACATGTGACGGCTTTGAAATTCTATTCTCCTTACCTGACTAAGGGATACAAAGTAAATTTAAGTAAAGAATAAGTATTGGAAAAATCAAAATCACGAGGAATATCTATGAAATGATTCACTCCACACAAATTTACACAAAAGTAAATTGTTTTAACGAACTCTACATTTTTGTGTTGTAAGATTTTGTATATCCCTTACGGTTTATTGGATATGCGAAAGTCATTCACAGAAAAGGCTTCTGAGGGCATTCACAAAAATTTTAGGATATACATTTCATTTATTGTGAAAATATATTATCTACATACAGAGTCCCCCCAGGGGCCTACTTGGATAGGTACGGGTTTGGCGCATCCGGGGTCCCGAGCCAACAGTCTCCCTCGTGTGGGCTCCTCTTCGTGGTTGAGGGAGACGGTCAACAGGCCCACCCACGAGTAGGCCGTGCGTGGAGACCCGTGGAGAAGGTTTTTAGATTCTTTTCTAGTTTAGAGTTTATGATTTAGTGAACGAAGTTTTTAGTAGGTTTTGATTGATGTTTTTCATGTACGTGTATTTTTAATAGGTTTTGTTACACTTGTATAGTTTTTAGAAAGTTTTATATCTGGCTTTTGCCAGACTAGTTTTTAAAAGGCGCTGATGACCGCCGTAGTTGAGCGCCCTTATATATATATATCATCATTTACATACAGAGTATTTCAATAAATATTCTTAGTTTTTCGCAAAAAGCCGAATGTTTGAAAGATGTTTTATATAAAGGACAGTCGTATGTGGGATGCTCTTTGAAAATATAAAGTTTGGTATTTAAGATGCTTTTTCTTTTTTTCTTTCTTTCTTTCTTTCTTTCTTTCTTTCTTTCTTTCTTTCTTTCTTTCTTTCTTTCTTTCTTTCTTTCTTTCTTTCTTTCTTTCTTTCTTTCTTTCTTTCTTTCTTTCTTTCTTTCTTTCTTTCTTTCTTTCTTTCTTTCTTTCTTTCTTTCTTTCTTTCTTTCTTTCTTTCTTTCTTTCTTTCTTTCTTTCTTTCTTTCTTTCTTTCTTTCTTTCTTTCTTTCTTTCTTTCTTTCTTTCTTTCTTTCTTTCTTTCTTTCTTTCTTTCTTTCTTTCTTTCTTTCTTTCTTTCTTTCTTTCTTTCTTTCTTTCTTTCTTTCTTTCTTTCTTTCTTTCTTTCTTTCTTTCTTTCTTTCTTTCTTTCTTTCTTTCTTTCTTTCTTTCTTTCTTTCTTTCTTTCTTTCTTTCTTTCTTTCTTTCTTTCTTTCTTTCTTTCTTTCTTTCTTTTTTCTTTTTTTTTAATTACTTCTTCCATTTATACTCCGCCTTTAACTCCAATGGTCATATCGTCAGCGATACTTCGATACTTCTTGTTGTTGAGTTATGCCATTCATGCCCACACATGCAGATACAAGAACCGTTTTAACCTCAAAATGCACATTTTCACTGATATCTCGGTGTATTGGATGGAATGCAATACATATACTTATTGTAAGAGCGTAGTAAGAAAAGTAAAATTGAAGAATGGTTTCCCATTCGAAAAACGATTAAATATTACAGAGTTCTAACAAATAATGAGGAATAACTCCGAAATAATTTACACCATAAAACAACCTTATATAAATTATATTTTAATGAGAACCACAGCTTTTGTTACTACAGTTTTCTTAGCTTGCTTAACTGTGTCATTGTTAAATAATATTAATATTTTGTAAATTTGTATGGAAAATTTAATGTGTGGCATTTAACATTTGTTTTCTCCAGAACTAGTAGGATAATTATATATTTAACATTTATTAATATTTCTTTAGAAACTAAAATTATAAATTATTAGCATTAAAGGCACTGCATCGTATGGAGCGATTTTTCAAAAGTCTAAAATATAATCTTAGGAATTAGTTTAAACAAATGCAGAAAGTACTGACGTAAGAAAACGGAGTGTTGATATGACTCAGTGTGTCAAAGCATAGGATAAGGAATAAAAACAACCTTAAATAAATAAAACAACCTTATAGAAATTGTATTTTAACGAGAACCACAGGTTTTGTGTAATAAGATTGTACCAACGTTTACCAGTTATGTAAAAGCCATCCAGAATAAAGAGAACTTCCTATGACATCGCATAAAATTTAAAGATACACATTTGATTTGACTTCATAATATTAAAAATATAATATTTTAATGAAAACATTTAGAGCCTTTCTGAAATAAAAATAAATATTATCTAAAATGTTTTATATAATGGGTGGTCTGGGGTGGGGGAATTATATTGAAAATTTTCCTGTTATGTTGCACCCTTGAAGAATGCTAAACACAACATTTCGTATTTACTCGCTTTTTTCAGTTACTCTTTTCAAATAAATACACATGTACATCCACACACTCCTTTTCTAAACTTTTTCGTTTTTAGATTTTCAGGGAAACATATTTCTTATAAAATCTCTATATTGAACTTTTAGGTGTGATATTTCACCTCTACTTTCCTATATGAATTGTTTGGTGCAGTAAACCCTCATGTCCAATTGGCGTGATTTTTCTGGGGAAGCAGAAAACTGAACTACTCTGCAGACACACTTAAAAATGAAAATCTACGAGGGCTGTTCAATAAAGAATGATCACAACCTTTTTTGACAACGTACCTTTACTTATCCTCAATTTTAATGGTCCTTCTCAAAATATTCTCCCCTGAATGCGATGCACTTGTCCCAGCGTTTGTGCCAGTCTTCAAAGACATGCTGGAAACCATTTTTTAAGAGGTCCTTCAAAATCGCCTCCGCAGCCTTCATCCCTGTTTCTGATTATAGATAATGCCTCCCACGAAGGCGTTTCTTCAAGTTAGGGAATAGAAAACAGTCACATGGGGCTAAATACGGACTATAGGGAGGGTGAGGGATGCACTTCACGTTGATTTTTATAAGATATTCAGCAACAACTTTAGCAATATGCGGCCGCGCATTATCGTGGTGCAGCATCCAGCCTGCTTCATGGAAATGTGGTCTTTTGCGCTTTATATGGACTTGCAATGTTTTCAGGACATCCCTGTAATATTGTTCAGTTACTGATGTGTGTGCAGGTACAAAGTGCTGTTAAACCATTCCATGAATATCAAAGAATGAAATTACCATTACTTTCCCAGCAGAAGCAACCACTTTTGCCTTTTTGGGGGGTTGGTGATGAAGGAGATTTCCACACTGAGCTTTGCTGTTTGCTGTCAGGATCAAAATGATGTAGCCAAGTTTCATCAGCAGTGATTACGTTTGAAAGAAGCTCCGGATCTTCCTCTAACATCAACTTTAACTGTATGTTACCCCCATTGCAGCGGTAGGCGATACTGAACATGTCTGAGCTTCCCTGGTCCTCACAGGCTGGAACCTGGAGTACCAACAATGAAACTACTATGGAGTGTTTGTTTTACACTAAGCTAACAGAATATGATAAGTTTGAATTTTAGTGTGAACAATTATGGCTCTAAAAGTTATGACCATTGTTTATTGAACAGCTCTCGTATATTCACATATGTAAATTGAATGGAAATCACATCTGTGTTTTAATTGTAATTAAGCAAGCGTCAGAGAAGCCTACCGCTACAGCCTGCATCCCGTTTACTGGCAATCTATCCGGCAGAATCAGCAGAATTCTCGCCAAATACAACATCAGGACCATCAACAAGCCACCTCCGAAGATTAAACATCTGTTGAGGCCAGTAAAAGACAAACTGGACTTCGAAGTTCCGGGAGTGTGCCGCATTCCCTGTGATTGTGGAACACCATATATAGGACAAACCGGAAGGACCATCGCTACTAGAATAATCGAACATGAACGGAGCATTCGCTTGATGCAACCTGAGAAGTCTGGGCTGGCAGAGCATTGTTTTGATAACGACCATAGAGACAACTTTCGGGAGACAACCATCTTGGCAAAAGCAACAGTTACTGGGAGCGGAGAATTAAGGAGGCTTTGGCGATTTTCTCTGAAAGGAGCACGCTTAATCGTGATGCTGGAATTCAGTTCAGCTCCTCTTGGAAACCGGCCTTAAAAATGGAAATCCATCGAATTAAGAAGCAAAGATCAATACAGCTTGATAAACAAGTTAAGTAGTTAACGTTTCTTTGACTCAATTTTCTAAAATCGTCCCATCTCCTGACCTGGCATTTAATTTACTGAAAACAGTCTTTTGTAATGTAATATAATTATGTAATTATATAATTATGTAATGTAATTTATTATGTAATTATGTAATGTAATGTAATGCGTATTTTGATAGTATTTCCTTTGTTTATAGTGGTGTTATATCCAGTATTTCATTTGTGGTTATCACATTTTATAAATATCCTGATGATGGGAGAGATGTACACTCCCGAAACGTTGATGTCAAATCATCTTTTCCCCTGGCTGGCTGCCCGAGAAGAAAGAGAGCACATCTTTTCTGTATGTTTGTAGACTTCCTTTCATATTCAGTTCCGAGATATAATTTATTAAATATATTGGACACGAGGGTTTTCTGCTCCAAACTGATAAAAATTCTGTAGGAGGGTACATTAAATATAAAAAACAAATACATTAGTATATAGTTTTGTCCAATACACCTTACATTACTCTTCTTCAGACATATAAGTGGGTTTGGTATACAAATGCCCATAAAGGATTGAATTTCTTGATCGTGGGGAAAGTAGGGCTTGAATTTGTTTAAATAAACCATTTTTATCGCTAATCATTGCCACTTTAGAAGAGAAAGCTGCTGTTTTTGGATGGTAATATTTGATTAAACAATGTATAAATAAATATATAAATAAGGTATAATCTGAATAAAAATTCCCCATGTCCAGGACATGAGGTGCTTTTGCGCCACACAAACATTTCAACCAAATAAATGCACAGTATAACGCTGATATGAGGGATTTAGACACAAATCGATGCGTCTATATAAATAGTATCGTTTTACCAACAAATTTGAATTTCTCAAAAATATGGACATGAGGGATTTCTGCACCAATTGATTCATAAATGATAGAGCAAATTATCTAATTAAAATCTTAAAGAGTATTCACTTACAGCTATAAGTCTAAACATCACTAACATCGAAAAATAAATCTAATTTTGCAATTTGAGGTTTTCATTATACTTTAGAGACGTAATCCATATGTTTATTATCGATATTTTTACAAAACGTATAGTGGTGCGTTCCATTGATTTCTTAACCCTGGATTGTAAAATATTTTTACACATTTTAGGAAACGCTGGTAGAGTTGGAGCCTTTGGACAAACTAAACGCGGTTTCCAGGACAAACAATTTGTCATCTTCAAGGAAGTTTAGATGAACGTTATTAAATCCTTCTCTCCAATTTTCTCCCTGGAGATGAAATTGAACATCCAACTCTATTAGAACCTGTTTCGTGCCTTGTAGTCTAAAGTATATAAAGTTAGAGCAAAAGTGTAGGAAAGAGATTGGATGAAAAATGGGCAACACCCACGCTAGGTGAGGGAAATCTTTTAGAGTTTCTGGGCCAGAAATGGAAACAAGAAGTATTGTAACCTTAGATTTTGTGATAAAAAGTCATGCTGTAAGATAGAAGGTGAAATCATTATTTCCTTACTCGAGTGTTTCTGCATTACCATTGTTAAGCATCTGCTTGGAGAAGGAAACAAAGAAAATTTTCAAAGTAAGGTAGAAGCTCTTTTTGTTTTCCTTCCTAATTTACATCCTCCAACGTTAAGTCATATTCAACGATGAATGGAATGATGCTCAAATGAGCCCAAGGTTCATGGAAATTAGACTTACCCGACATTCTACTTGTGGGATAAGGGAAAGCCCCAGAGAGACCTTGCCCAAGTAACTCGCCTGATCAAGATTTAAATCGAGACCTCTTGAACGTGAAGCAGACTCGCTGCCATCTAGGCTACAGAGATAGGTACTGTAAGGGAGAACTGGTAATTTAAGGAAGATTTTCTGGTTATTTGACTGCTAGAAGATGATGATTAAGGTGAAGGATGTCATAAAGGGTAATGATAATAAACGGCATATGCAAAGAAAAATAGATGAATACAGATACAGATGCCGTGCTTAATAAAAGAGGGAAAGAAACCGAAGATCTTAGGATCTCGCTATGAAGTAATGATAATGTGTAAATAGACAATCAGAATATGTCTTTACCGCTTTCACGTTAGTTGCAAATTGTGACTGCGTGGTTTACGTAAATTCGGAAATCTGGGTTGCAGAAATTTAGAACAACTTTTGATGTAGTAAAAAGAGTAAAATTGACAATCAGTTGTGTTCAAGGCTGACTTGGTGTTTTGCTGCACGAAAACAAATGAAAGAAATCACTGCGGTACACTTCAATCGTCGACTGTCGCATTAACCAATAAACAACTGCCGATCTAACACCTTGCGGTGTATTTAAACCTCCAGCTATTGTTTCTAGAAAGCCGGAGACCTTCTGAGAAATCTCGCGGCAACAACAATGGATCGGACGCTCTGGAGCCTCTCTGTCTCTTTCTCTCCTACCCACGCACCCGGCTCCGGCTTGTGGCAGCAGCACAACAGTGCCACACGGTGACAATATCGGTAGTTGGGCATGTCACAGCCGGTCGTGCCTCTACACTGACTTCGCTTCTTTTTATTGGTATAGAGTTAAAACAGCAAATGCTATAAATGTCGTCTTTACAGATATAAACAGTCGATGTGCCTGGTAAGTATATTGTCGCGAACTCGTATCTACAATCGCGTGGCTTGTTTATACAAAAGAAACTGATAGGAGGGCAGTGTGAAAACCAAGAGCCCGCGGACAAAGATATCAGGCAGATAAGGTTCTGCCGAAACAAACTGGGATAAATGGAAATTTCTAGTTACTTCTGGACTGATAGAGATTTTAGCGTTTTGGTTTATTTGCGAATCATCTAGAAATTATCTGTGAAATATTTAGAGAGGCAACGATTGGCCTAGAGGGAGCTGCAAGTTGTAAAACAGTGTGAAACAGTGTTGTGAAATGAGAAACAGCCAGCTGTGTTGTAGTAACGAGAGCTAAGGATGTAATCTACTGTCACTGTATGTTATTGTAATCGACCTTGGTAGACTGATGGTGTATGTAACGTAATGCTGCTGTAATCTATAAGAGTATTTCTACGAAAATAAAGGAGATTTTTAGTTTCTGCAACTCGGCCTTTTAATCCTACGAACCCACAAAGTCACAATATTACCACTTATGCATTTATTTTGTCCACCACAATATTTCTGATTTAACTTTTGAGTTTTACTTTAGTTCTTCCAATGTATGAGTACTTCTTTATACACTTTGTTTGTTAGACTAGTTCACAAATGGAAATCAAATATTGATAGACTGCCATTCACCTTACAAACTCTCTACCTTCAAACAGTTGCCTAATTCTATTTACAGACTCTTGTATGAATAGTCATGGAATAGATTTAGAAACATTCCTATGATTTGTATGTTTTTCTGCTGATTAAATAGGAGGATTTAAAACTCTGTGGCATTTTAAAGAAGAATAATCAAGTTGTTAAAAGTGAGCAATATTTCATATAAATGTGAGTAGCTGGCATGCTCAATTTGTAAGATTACTCACTCAGACTGGTCGATGTTCACCAATTTCTCCAAAATTTCTGCTCCGGCTTCTGTGTAGCTGGAGCAGCATCCACTGAAAATGGTCTGGAGCAAAGACCGAAAAGCGCTTTTAGAGGAAATGGTGAACATCGACCAGTCTGAGTGAGTAATCTTACAAATTAAGCATGCCAGCTACTCACATTTATACTCTGGCATTGTTGTGCTGCTGCCACGGGCCGGAGCCGGGCGCTTGGGCAGGAGAGAAAGAAACGGAGAGAGCCTCCGGAATGTTCTGCCCATGTGGCAGCCGAGAAAGTCCTCGGAAGATCTGTGGCTTTCTAGAAACAATGGCTGGGGAGGTATAAATACCCCGCAAGGGGCTAGAGCGGCAGTTGTTTGTCGGTTATTGCGACAGTCGACGATTGAAGTGTACACCATTGATTTTATTCAGCTTTGAAGATAGCTGATTGTAAATTTCACGTCTTCTTACTGCAGCTAAAGTTGTTTTAGATTTCTGCAAGTCGGATTTCCGAATCTACGTAACCCACCAGTCACAATTCATTACAGTATGTCTCTCAATTCTTGTGCTACAAACTAACCACAAGGCGGTAGATAACTATGAATGATTAGTGGCGCAGAGAGCTTTGGCCAAAACACAAAACTGTATTCCAGCAGAACCATATTCGAGAGTGACTCCGTAACTCAATCAGTAGAGCACTGCCTTCAATGCCATGGTTATTAGAAATCCAAGGAAAATTAATATCTGCCCTTAAGCACAAAGATTCTGGGAACCTCGCAAAGGGCGATCCGATATGGGTTGGAAGACTCACATATTCGGAGTCTCTAACGTTTCCAAATATTACATATTTACACCAGTAGAACTCCCACAGGCCTCTTTTCCAAGCGGAAAGGTCTATGTGATGGCCTCCCACAAACAGTCCTACAAAGAAACACTGCTGCTGTAAGCCTCTCCCGCCGTTCATTCGTCTGCTCTTTCAACCCTGAAACATCATAGCAAAATGAAATATCACTAAATGTTGCACAGGAATATATCTAGCGTTATTCATACCTGGATCTCCTAAACGCAACCTTACACATTACTGCGGAACCATGTTGCTGGGTAAAATTGTATTAAATTTGGTCTTGTATTTGGATTACTTCTTATTAGTTTACCCTTTTGACCTTGTCCCATAACCATTTGTGATGTTTACGCTCACATAGGTAAATACACAAATATTGTGCCCGCCTCGGTAGCGTGGTGCTAGAGTGCCTCACGTTCAAGAGGTCCCGAGTTCGAATCTCGGTCAGGGTGAGTTACCTGGATACGGTTTTTCCGGGGTTTCCCTTATCCTGAAAGACGAATGTCGGGTAACTCTAAGCTCTATGGCTCCTGGGCTGATTTCACCCATTCCATTCATCGTCCGATATGACTTAAATCTAAAATAAGTTTTGTTTTGAAAGCTTCAATGTCTTTACTTCCCATGAAATCTTAATATTAAATGTTTTGGGTACAAGTACACTTTAGATGCCCTTGTAACGGTAATTTTTAGTTGGTACTTTTTATATGAATACCCAGTTGGAAATTCTTGTTTTCTGACTATTAGTGGGCCATGTGATCACAATATAAAAAATGATGAACGGTTGCTAGGGAAGCAGAAAATCAATAATCTTGTTTCATGACGAGGGAAAAATGTCGCGATGAATATAAACGTTTTGAATAATAATGGAAAAATCAATAATCTTCATACAGATATATTCTGCAATCTTAATAGTAATGAGTGGACCTGCAGGTGTGAAGAATTTTATGTAATTAACGGAAACTATTTATTAATGAAGTAAGGAGTTTTCGATATTGTCACGACCTACTGGCAGCTGGGTGGGGGACAGAAGGCATTCAGGCTATGCCTACCATTGTAACTGGTTTGCGCTCGCTGAGGGGGCGGGGGAAAACTACCACAAGTCAATGGAGCGTCCCTTTCCGCCTCCCCCTGACTTCTGGAACAATCAGGATATTTCATCTATCCCGCAACCTTCCAGATTGGCCAGTTGGTCCTATATAAGCGACGCGTCGGGCTGGAGGAGAGTTTAGTTCTTGATAAGCAGCCGTGAAGAGCGCAGTGCTAGCGAACTGGAATACTGTGTACGTGTATCAGAGGAGTTTTTAGTCAGCTCTAGAGAGAGTTCTACGTAATAGTGAGTGTGGAGTGAACCTGTGACAGACGAACTGGTGAATTGTAATTGTGTGCGCTACGTAATTCTATGTAATCGGCAAGTGTTACAACAGTAATTCGGTGGAAATGAAGAACATTTTGAGTTTGTGCAATGGGACTTTTAATTCTACAAACCCACAAAGTCACAATATGCTGGAGGTAATCTGCAATGATTGACTAGGAAAGAAAGTTCCAGATGATACAATCAAATTATATATATTTAATGCAATTAAATTAGTTTATCTCATATTTCTGAGTAATTATTACTAACTCTTTATATACATTGCACATATTTATGACGACGAAAGAAAGCGCGCTTTTAAAAATCCAAACGATACAATTCTGATAGCCGCACAAACTGGCACGAGATGGAAGTGGTACACAATATTCAATCTACAATGAATAGAAATTTGCTACACCCTAAAGGTACAAACAATTGTTTTTGCTGTGATCAGCAAAGATAAACAATAACTGTCACGATTGAATTCAGAGTACTTTATAATCTGTATATAGGGTTTCAGTTGAAGTTAGAACTCCTTCCACTTAACTGGAGGATATAATTAAACCATATGCATTCAGTGAAACGAGAAATATTATGCCCTCCTGTAATTTTCTTTCTTATAAATGAAATTCGAGCAACGCCAGACTAACCTGCACAAATCGGAAATGGGACCTTAAGCTGCCTTTAGCATATTGCATTTTGGAGATTTGGTTCAACCTGACACTTCCTTTGTTGTCGAGAGAATCAAATAAAAGCTATGTGCTGAAGGATTTGCGAAGTTTCCTTTTTCGCAAATTGAATGATGTACTGTTAGGTGCGTTCGGTAGTGGAGAGCACCAATTTTCCTTTGGAACGCAAGAAAATATTTGTGAATTATGCCCTAAGAATATTAGAATATTTCATGTCAGAGCTTGATAAAATTTGCTGAAAAGTGGAAATGAAGAATAGGTTAAAATAAGACCTGAAGCTTTCCTGGCGAGAATATTTTCAAGATCTTCTAGGGGAAATGGAAATCCGTCGGCTTAAGAAGCACAGATCTATACAGCTTGATCATCAAGTTAAGTACAGCTGTATTATTTTATCTTAACAGGAATTCTGCGCGGTAGGGATGAGTAGCAACTGTGGTGGGGATAGTGTACCTATCGCCACAATGCATCACACGCGTAAGATACGAGAGAAGAAGGCGGTGCATATGGTGTCTAAAAACAAATTTCATTCACGAAGCCAGTTTTGCAGCTCTTATAAACTAAGTTGTAATTCTTACTATGGTAGTAATCTCCATGCTTTTGTTGGATCTTAAATAGTACATAGGTATTTGGAACAAAACCCTGTTCTCCTCCAGAAGGCATGATAAACAACTGTCGGCCTTTCAATATCGCTGCAGAGTCCCTGTAACGTATTTCACTCCAGGCATATGGTCCAGTATGTGCTGTATTTATATAACTTTCATCCATATAAACTATATGAACTTCACTGTGATATCTCTGCATATTTCGTAAATACTTAAGGCTTGTTGCACGTATGGTGCGATGTTCGATTAAAATTTGTCTGTCACGCTTAGTGTTTTTTTTTTTTTTTTTTCAAATAATCCTAGCTTCAGAAGAACTCTTCTTAATGTTCAGACACTGCCTTGGAAGTCAGTAGAACTTTTAGCTTGATAAGCACTCTCTTCAAAGTTGGTATTTGTTTTTCTGTGCTTTAAAAATTATTCATAATTCGCCTAACTACTTATGAATTAAATAATCCAAATTAGATTTTGTGCATATTCTTAATTTTTGTTTACTGGGCATAGAAAGGACGTTGTTGCACTAGCACCAATGGCTTTTCTTTCCTTAATAACTCTCCTAAACTTATTTCAGACACAACTGTGCCTCAGATACCCTTCCCCAGATTTTTATAGCTGACCCAGACCATTGTTCCTTTTTTATACATCTATGGATATTGGTTATTACTTCTCGTGTTTTTAAATGTAGCACTTTATTTTTCCTAATGTGCTGCTAGGAGGCGTCACATATAAATGCTCTCTTGGAACCAGGAGACAAGCACATTTTGAAACAAACTGTAGTGTTACCGGGTAGCTCTGCACGTGTTCATTTGCTCGCAACTGGTACGCAACTGACCTGCCCTCTCCTTCAGTTGCAGCCGTTCTGAGGTGGACTCGTCCAGATACCACTGCGCATCGCTCTGCACTTTTCAAGATAAAAAACACATATTTAGTTACGTTTGTTAGACAGAATTAATTTTCTATACTCACGCCATCTTCGACCTGGCATTTAATTTACTGAAAACAGTCTTCTGTTCAGAGATACGACCACATTACATATGTGGCTAATAAAGCTTGCAAAAGAATGGGTATGCTGTACCCTCTATAACCGACGATCGGTGATGTCTCTGCCTACAAAACTGCTCTTGTATAAGCAAGTACTCCGGCCAGCCATCACACACGCCAGTGAAATATGGGGAGAAGCAGCCAAGTCTCACCAACACCGCCTTGAAATTCTACAATCTCGATTCCTCCGCATTGCCACAGACTCCCCTTGGTACATCCCCAATCTAGTTATCCGTCGTGACCTACGTACCCCCACAATAACACGTACCCCCACGTTCCTTCTATCAAAACCTCTCCCACAACTTCAACTCCCTCATCCGCGGTCTAGTTGAGTACGACATCGATCCTGGAGAGCGATACAAACGCCCGATGCTGCTTCTAGACACATAAAGTAACACATCAGATGGCTTATATATAACTCCAACCTCATCTTCTGCCGCATGTTATCCTTCCTTACAAGACACTCCACTGCCAGTAGAGGGCCTAGCCCTGATCTGACTTGAGACCGAAGGTCTGATATTCAGATCTTCAATGTCCAGTCGTGTGTGTTGTGTCAGAGATGAGAATATTGATAGTGTTTTGTCCTTTTTTATATCCAGTGATACATTTGTGGTAATAACGTTTCTTGTGGCGAACGCATTGTTGAGGTGAGGCGGCGCGAGCGACGAGTTCAAAGAGATGGGCAGTGCAGTGCGGAGATAAAAGCTTGCTGAAACAGTGGGGAGAAGGAGACGGATATCTGGAGGTTTCGTCTTTCTTCTAGCGCCACCTTGATTGTTTGAGAACATTCCGGATAATGAGTAAGCTATAAAAGTCGCCGCCCGCCACTGGGGAACAGTCTGTACCCAATGCTGGGTTCGGGCTCGATGCCAGTCCACTTAAAGCTACACCTCTTTCGAGCGCTGATAATCCCACTCATGTTGTACGCCTGTGAAATCTGGGGCATGGCTGCAGATAGCTGGATAGCATACCTTCAGCGTGCACAGAATAGAGGACTCCGATCCATCTATTTTGTGGGCCGTTCTTTCCCCGTGAGGTTGCTTCACGAAGCTTCTCTTCTCCCATACGTGGAGGACGAAATTAGGCGCCGGGCGACAAAATTCTACGCTCAAATTCCAGCTCACAGAAGCGCACTCGTTCGGTCTCTTGGAGATTACGATGCTACGAGACGCCGCTTCAGGCTTTACCGGGTACCCCGTATGGCATGCAGGCACCCGAGGTAACAAAGGAGTTAATCCATACAGCAGCATAAGCTAAATTTCAACATCTCCAAATGAGCTTTTTGGCTACAAAATTTACCCCACTTTAGCAAAATAAAACACCAGGGTGTAAACAAAAAAGCTCTTTGGCATCCTACACAAAATTAAAAAGGAGCAAAAAGCTACCTCAAAAATTTCCCCAACAAAATAACCCCACATCATCCTGTAATCATCTAAATTATCAACCTGAGGTCAGACCCAAAACCTGGGTGGTTACGCAGCATAAAAATCCTGGCTGTTAACAGCCTGTCAGTATTCCACTTGGACTTGGACTTGGGGAGCAGTCGGTAATTGGACCCGTGCGTGTGAACAGCTGTAAAATTGAACTCTTTTGTGGTCGATGACCTTGCAAGTTGTATGTTTATGTGACGTAATTCTGCTCCTGTAATGGTTGACAAAGTGTGTTTCCACGGAAATAAAGAGCAACTTTTAGTGTTTGTAACCTGGACTTTTAATTTCACGAACCCATAAAGTCACTATATCCTGATCATGAGCGAGATGTACGTTCCCGAAACGTCGATTTCTAATCGTCTTTTCACCTCGCTTGTTTCCCGGAAGATCTTGAAGTGTAGGTTAGATAACATTTTATAGATCGAAGTTTGAAAATAATTTTTGAAGACAGGATTAATTCGATTTAAAGTTCAACAAAATTAAGCCATATAATATATAACGTTCGCTAGCAATTTATATTTTTCAGAATTACTTAGAAAAATATTCTTAACACTAAACTTCACCACTGACTACCAAAACCGATTGCACGCGTTTACTTTCCAATCCGTTGAAGTAGGAAATACATTTCTGAAGTCGCCTTTCTTTTGTTCTTAAGAAATATTCATTATGTGTATATTACAATCGATCGTGAAATCCTATACCCATTAAATTAAACAAATCTGATGTATACATTCATAAGGGTCCCCACATCGTAGGTCGTAGAGTGTCTGCCTCACGCTTGAAAGTCCTGAGTTCAAATCTGGGACGAGTGAGCTATCTGGATAAGGTTTTTCTGGTGTTTCCTTATTTGAGCATCATTTCACCCATCGTCCGATATGACATATGACTTAACGTTGGAGGACGCTAATGTAAACAAAATAGTTTTCGCGCAACCATCTCGCGTGTGGTTATCCCGTTAAATACAGTAGAAGAGTTCACAATAGAATAACGCATTTTCGCTGTATGAAAACCAGTTATGTCGAAAATATTTAGGCAGTTTTTAAACAAATTTCCTTTATTTAAAATTACAAACAAGGATATGCTTAGATGCGTCCTTAGAAAACTCAATAGCAAATTTCGTAAACATTTTAAATAAAGAAAAATTGGACTTAAACACAGTTAGAATGCTTTCCAAGAATATGATTCCATACGTGAAGTCTGTCTGAGGAAGTAACCGTCCAAACATGATCAACTTATTCTGAAACTAAACATTTAAGGAAAATTAATAGTTATTTCATACTTGCTGTGTGTAGAACGAAGTATGGAAAGATAGAGTCAGACTGAACAATTCAATGTCATAGCTGGGATTTGAACCAAGGGTTTTCCAGTCTCAGCACCGCTGTTCTTAACCATTGAGCTACCTTGGCCAACGTGAAAGCATAACATAAATTCTCATTTGTTATGAGAACTCCTAGTGGTTTACCGTAAAAAATACGAGTCATTTGGAGAATTTAATGTCATGTCGGCACATTGGCCATGGTAGCCCAATGGTTAAGAGTGGCCGGACGGAGACCGTAATATCCTTGGTTCAAATCCCAGCTATGGCATTGAATTTTTCAGTCCTACTCTACCATTACATACTTCGTCCTACAGACAGCTAATGTGAAAGAAAAATTAATTTCCGAACTAAAAGTCCGGGCCTTAAAATACCTACATGAAATGTGTAGTGTTTAACGCCCGCTTTTACTACATACGGCACCGCAGGCGATGGCACTGATGATAGATGAGATGAAGATGGAGCTCCGGTGGAATGAGATGGCGGGGGAAACCGGAGATCCCGGAGAAAACCCGCCCCAGCGCCATTTTGTCCACCACAAATCTCACTTTGCGGTCGCCTGGAATCGAACCCGGGCCGCCTTGGTGAGAGCCAAGTGGTCTAACCACTGAGCCAATGCGCGGCCTTTAAAATACCTACAGCACAGTAAGTCAACCATTAAAGTAGTTATCTCATATATTTATGAGAACTCCTAGTGGTTTACAGGGAAAATACAAGTCATTTGGAGAATTTAATGTCATGCTGGCATGTTGGCCATGGTAGTGGTTAAGAGAGGACGAAAGGGGACCGGAATATTCTTGGTTCAAATTCTGGCTATGACATTGAATTTTTCGGTCTGACCTACACATGGCTAGTGTGAAAGAACAATTAATTTCCATTAATTGATCTAATAGTGATCCGAACTATAAAGTCAGGATAGTAAGTCAACCATTAAGGTAGTTATCTCATATATTTATGAGAACTCCTAGTGGTTTGCGGGAAAAACACGAGTCAGTTGGAAAATTTAATGTCATGCTGGCACGTTGGTCATGGTAGCTCAATGGTTAAGAGCTGCCGGACGGAGACTGGAATATGGTTGGTTCAAATCCCGGCTATGGCATTGAACTTTTCAGTCTGACTCTACCTTTCCATTCTAAACTGTTACAGGTGAAACATTGTTTACAAAATAAAGGGGACTTTCTAAATGATTCCCGAAGCCTAGGGAAATCACACTGCATTCGCTTCGGCTCTCTCCTGGCCGAAACATATCCTGACCGCTCTATACATTTCATCTCTTGAAAACCTCCTTTCTTATTGAAAATTCCATGGCTACCTCTTAAGATTTCTATATGGGTAGCCATCAAGAAATGCTAGTTATTTTTGTCGAAGAAATCATAAAGAGGCTGAAGAGAGAAAAAACGTTTGAGGACAAATTTATTTCAATTTTTCAAAATAATGTGAACATTCCCTCTAAAGATAGTTTTGTTCATCTGGGTTTAAGATTAAGTGGTAATTCTTTAGGGGATGTTTTTGTATTAGCTATCCGTTGTTTCTCCCATATTGCGAGAACGATATTAATAGAATCTCTTAAGTGATTCAAGTCACGTATCTGTGGTGAACAAGATTTGTGCATCAAGCCAAGCCCATTCATCACAACCAGTCACTGCCAAGCATTTAAAATCACACTCAAATGTCAGCCATCGTCCGGAAGTACACTATTACTTTCGTTGTGCTTAAGCTGGGAAATATTGCATTTCACTACCAATCTCCATACCTAGAAATGCATATTTTGAATGTTAAGGAAACAAAACTAATAAATGAATTATAATGCATTACAGTCACTCTAAAATTGTATCTAAAACTTATAAACATAATACTTTCTCTACCACATATATAATATGGGAAAGTGTATTAATTAAAAATTCTATGTCAAAATTTCACGGAAATGTATGTTTTGGGGAATCCTGAACCCTTTAACAGTCCTTAGAAAAAGGTTTGTGTGTTTATCTGTTGACAGCATAAATAAAAAAGAAAACCTGAGAGAAATACCAAACGGTTAATAATTAGTTCGTCTTCCAAGAATATGCAACAAATATTTTCAGTAATCACCCCAACGCAAAACATCCTTCAAATGGAAAATGTTATCAACATTTTGATATTCTCAAAATAACTCTTAACGATTTTCATTAGAGATCCTACCACTGTATAACTATTTTTATGACTAATAAAATTTTAATATTGAATTTTCTAGGAAGTGCCCTGGAAGCGTTTTTCATTCTCAATGACGTTTGCATAACTGGTCTACGAGAGAGGTAACAATCTTTACACAAAAAAGTGTAGACTTTGTTAATAGTTTCGCCTAAATTTCTTTATGAAGTGAAATGTTCCATTTTTATTGTTTGGAATGTACAAATAGTTTTCTAAAACGTGGAATGCTCATTTGTTTCTTTATCTACTGCTTTTTATGCTAAAATGTCAGAGGCATTATATTGTAACTTCGTGGGTTCGTGAAATTAAAAGTCCAATTGCACAGACTCAAAATGTTCTTTATTTCCACCGAATTACAGTTGGAACACTTGCTGATTACACAGAATTACGTAGCGCACACAATTACAATTCCCCAGTTCGTCCGCCACAGTTCCACTCTGCTCTCGCAGTTACGTATACTCCTCCGATACACGTACACAGTCTTCCAGTCCATTCTCTCACTGGGCGCTCCTCACGGCTGCTCGTAAAGAACTGAATTGACTCGCCAACTGCAGCCCCCTTTTATAGGAATATCGCTGTATCTGCAAGTCTCGCGTTTCGGTGAATCACCCCGAAGGTTCTAGTCGGCAGGGGGAGGGGAAAGAGACGGGATGTTTTTTCCAACCATCCCTTCGTTAGCGCTATAAGACAAATGGGTAGGCGTGATCGAATGCCACGCCAGTTGATCGCGCCTTCCGATAATTGGGTGACAATATATAATCAAATTTGGAATAAGTGCAAACCTTAGTAACTAAATCGGAACATCTCAGATTGCGATACGAAAAGTTACCCCACCACAAACTTTCTTTGAAATTTTTCTGACTTTACCTGAATTTACCATGGTGTTTTAACATGTCCTAATACTGAGGTATTAGCAACACAATTTAAAATGCGCACTTTTCTCTTTTGGAAAAAAGCCTTATTTTGTTTTTCATTGTTATTGAGCTTATTTAACTGGTCCATATGTAAGGATCAAGGATTTTCGTACCATCACTCGTTTCCAAAATATTCCTTGCTTGAGCTATGTTGAACCATGCCGCATGTGATGTGCAGAAACGTGCTTTCCTTCATTTTAGTTTCTCTACTACTGTTTAGTTAATGTGAAGAAGGTGATAGTGCCATACATAAAATTTATATCAACATTTTACACGAATGAAGTATGTTCAGGTCCATTTACCCCAATAAAGACAATCTATAAAACATAATATGTTTCCAATACGTATGTACGAGGACTGTTCAATAAAGAATGATCATAATTTTTACGTCATAATTTTTCGCACTAAAATTCAGTCTTATTATATTCTTTTAGCTTAATGTGAAACAAACACTCCATAGTAGTTTCATTTTTAGTACTTACAATGGAGGTAACACGTGAGGAACAATATGCGTCTTTGAAATTCTGCTTTCGTCTCAACAAATCTTCAGTTGAGGCCTATACAATGTTACAGGAGGCCTATGGAGAGTCTGTTCTTGCCTACAGCACAGCTCTAAGGTGGTTTAAAATGTTTAAAGATGGGAGACAATCAATGTCAAAGGAAGATGAACCCGGTGCTCCAGTTACTGCTCTTACGGAAGAAACACTGCTGTCATTGCGAGAGAAGTTCGACGAATTACCTTAGCTGTTTACGAATTTAGCTGTTTATTGAGGTTTAAGTTCCATGAAAACTGGACAGTACTTTCTTAATATTCACTGTCTCAAGAAGTTTGCAAATTAAATTAAAGTTCAGTTAATCAAATATAAAAACTAACTGTAAATGGTAAATTTTGTACATGTTCATATCAAATAGGTATTTTAACTGTTTTGTGTCATTAATTTGTTTTATTTGTTTTTTAAAGTCCTCCAATGTACTGTATATCCACTACAAGAAGCTAAGGCAGCGAAGTGTGTAACGTAATCACATTTGCTTTATTTATGCTTGACTTTCGGATGCGAGATTCACGTCAAATAAACAGCTTTGTCACATAAATCACCCATACATAATATCTATCACTGCAATTACTTAATCGAGCATTATATCTGGCAACATGGGTGACATATACACTCGCATGCACTCATTTCGTAGTAATCAGATCCAAAACAGAGAAGATAAACAGTTCAAGCTCCTCTCCCCTTCATTCTCCGCTTGCCTTCTTGTGGTGGACACACAGTAGATTATATCGCTCGATGAATGAAATTTTTAAATGAACCGAGGATCCATAGAGCCTAGAGTTATCCGGCATTCATCTTTCAAGAAAAGGGAAAACTCCGGACAAAACCTTGTCCAGATAACTCACGCTGAGCAAGATTCGAATTCGGCATCTCTTGAATATGAGGCTGAAACGCTAACCACATGCCACAGAAGCGGGCTCAATATGTTGTTAGATATCTCCCTGATTTAATCACTACCTTGCTTCTCCGTGTTATTAAGCCAATCTTAAGTTGTCATCAGTCTAACCCACAATTGGATGATGGCCTGTACAGCCCACTTTTGTCACTAGGGTTCCAATATGACACCAACAGCAGGACTGTTCCCTGGTCAAGTAAGGATAGCAAAACGATGATCCCTGAACGATTTGTGATTCATTCGAGCGCTATGACATGCAGCCCCATGCTGATGTAAAATGTACCGCCGAACGTTACCCCCAAATAAATGCCACACCATTATGCTGACAGGATGCTTCATAAAGGTGTTCACTTATGCAGGAAGCATTCGGTAAACCAAGAACTTGAACCATTACTTCAAAGGTGGTGGTTGATCTTTGTTTCGTCGCCCCAAATGATTCTACCCAAGTTTTCTTCCATCCTTCTCTGTGTGCTACAGTCCACTTCATGAAATTTTACCTCTCTTTTGATTGAGATAAGGCTCCTTTCTTGGGATCCTTGCCCCGAGACTGTTTTCACAAAGTTTTATCTGATTGTTCGGCTTAAAACTTCTAGCTCAAAAGTTAAGGTAGTGTTTGTATCTTATTGTTGTACCTATATTGTACGATGTGAGCTCGTAGAGAAATGTGGCAGATTCTGGTACTATCCTGAGCAGATTGTTTCGGTTTTGGACACGTTCCTGTACTTCCAGTTACTAAATATCACTTACAAATTGTCCTAATGCCTGATTTTTTTAACTTCACTAACTAACCTTTTGGCTCCTCCTTTATAGAATACCCTACTTAATGTAGTGTTATTGCCTTGCTCTTTTTACTTGGCGACCAATCAGATTATTTTGTCTATTTGTCATTATTTCAAATTGCAGGATGCCTTTCTCACTCATCCTTAAAGATCCTATGATGCAACTCGTATTCAACAATAACAACTCGATGATCACTGATTTGACCTAGATACCTACAATCAAACAGAAGAGCTGTGTTGGTTCAAAATAAAAACTGGACAGTTAACATATTGCTTCTTCACTGAGATGCACCTTATGAAATATTGTTGCTCGAACTTGTTCCTAATACCTACAAAGAATATAGCATATAAAATCATAATTTATTGAATTATTAAATCACTATATTTTATATTTTGTAGGTTTTGAACAGGATAAAATGTTTACCAAAAGTAGCCAGAATTATGCCACTAATGCATAACACCTAGAAAGGATATACAATTTTTTTATTTTGACTTTATACCTTCCAAGTTTATTGACATTACTCGGCCACCAGTGATAGGAATAGAGAATTGATAAATCTCGTGACAGGGAAAAGAATTATCACAGGTTTTCTTCCAAATTAATGTTCAACCTGTCATTGCATTTAAAGAAACATGCTATAGACATGTTTTAATTTGCTTTTAATAGTTTTACCTGAGAAAGAATCCATGAATTGCAGCACAGTTCAAATTTATATCGCATTTTACTACTATATTCACATTTTGAGAAAATTTCGTATTTTATGATATTTGTAAAATGTATTAAACAGAAATTAGGGTCATGAAAAATAAAACTAAAGGAGACTTTAATGTTGTAGTGCATTTGTGTAAAATTACCATTCATATTCACCGGAAGTCTATGAAACAGGTGGCCATGGTCATTCCCGGTCCTATTGACTACATGGTGTAACTGGCCTAGCATTAAATAAATAAACAAATAATATGAATTCGAAATACCAGTGGTGTTGTGTAATATTTAGCCATGTGGTGCAGGTGTACCATGTGCAGGTATACCATGTGTACGAGATTCAAACCGAGAGCTTGGAAACTCCGAAAATCCGTTATACATCGGTTAATTTGTTACCAGAAACCACGCAGACCAAACTGTGATATGCAGAGCTTGTTTGCATTGCTCGGTTTGGTGTGTTTAATGTTTAAGTACACAGGTTGCCGACAGATGTCGTGCTAATCACAGTAATAGACTTCCCTTTGCCGATCATCAACCTGAAGTAATACTGAGTAATACAAAGCCACAAAAAACAAAATCTAAGCTGAGCAGTTGCATCGGATCTTCATGCGCTGCATATGAATTTTTTTATACAACTACCTTAAGTTAATTATTACTTGTGAAGCATATTGAATATTAGCTTAAATGCACAGATAAGAAAGTAAATCAATAACTGCCACAGCGTTTGCTTTCTTAATTTTAAAAATGGCAAAAACTTCAGCCATGATTTGCATAATGTTTTCCTGATTTGTGCATTCATTCTTGTTCAAAGTATCCTTAAAAATGTAATTACCTATTTCCATATTAATCAGTTAGACTTTGTAGAAATGTATTTAATGCATATTTTATAGGTACAATGGAAATAGCAAAATATAGCAAGTTCAAGCAACATAAAAATTCTAATAGCTAGTTGTTGTGTAAGGCTTTGATGATTTACTCTGTTTTAAAGATAACACAGCATGCTCCATTGTTACAGTATTTGCAATACTGCATGTTATATCTTATACAACTTATATACTATATACGGTTATCTACAAAATTATGTACACAGAACACTGAACCCATTGTAAGTTTATTGATACTTGTGACCATTGATGTCCGCAGTGATGACCTCTTCTCCAAATTGATTTCTCTGAACTTCACGTTTTGAACTGCTGTTCCAGCTTCACGATAGATTAGATTAGATTGATTTGCGTTCAGTAGGTTCACTTGTAGCCATAAAAGGCTGTGAATATTGAACATGTCCAGAGGTATAAAGTCTAATAGCATATATATGTACAAAATCTAACACAAGATATATATTATAGTATACAGGCAATATGAACAACAATATGGAAAACAAAGCAGGGATAACTATATATGATACAAAATGAAACACTTTTTAAACCAGCTTTCACTTGGCTTATGCCAGTACGTCTCAGCCTTTTTGCAATGGATACCATTCTTTGTTATTTATTAAATACACATACATTAAAAATAAACTTTATACTTGCATCAAATATTTATTAATAATGATTTGTCATTGGAATAGTTATATACTACTTATAGAACTACAGAAGCATTATCAGGATAATTTGTCATTCAGATAATCTTGTACACAATAAAAAGATTTTGAGCAAAGGTACTCTCTAACAGCTTTTTTTATAAGCACCGAAATTATCAACTTTTTCTTTAAGAAAATTAGGAAGTGCGCCAAATATTTTGATAGTTTCATAATACACACCTTTCTGGAAGCAAGAAAGTTTAGTACTGGGATAATGGATATTATACTTTTGTCTAGTGTTTATTTTGTGAATTATATTATTTGTTGCAAATAAGGCACGATTGCATACAAAGAATTTTAAGATCGAGAATATATACATGCAAGTAAGCGTTAATATCTTCAATCTTCTAAAAAGATCTTTACAGGAGCATCTGTTGTGGGTGTTAGTAATGATTCTTATAACCCTCTTTTGCATAAGAAATATTTTTTTTTCTTTCTACTGAGTTGTCCCAAAATAATATTCCATATTCCATAATAGAGTTAAAGTATGCATAATATACTAATGTAAGTGTGTCAATAGAACTCACATTAACCAGCTCTCAGATAGCATAACAGGCAGAGCTGAGTTTAGGTAAGATATAATTTATGTGAGCTTTCCAATCTAAACATCTGTCCACTTGAAGGCCCAGAAATTTTATGCTGTCAATTTCTTCTAATAACATATCATTAATCCCAATTTCTATTTCAGTATGTGATGTACGACAAGTTATAAATTTCACCACTTTTGTTTTTTCCAGATTCACAGATAATTTGTTCGCTTTAAACCAGCATGACATTCAGTTAAAAACATAATTCATTTTAATTATACAATCAAGTATAGTATGCTCCACTGTTCACTTTTCTGCTTTCAAATATTTCAGTCTGCCTAAATATACTACTGTGGGCAGTAAAGAGTGTAATATCACATGTCTGAAGTTCCAAACTGAGTTCTGAGAGTTCCTGGAGGGCGTTACACATAAGTCCCAGATCCAAAACAAAATCTGCGCTTGTTATTTTATTTCTTAAACCATCGTACATTGCTCCTTCAAACCTGTCTTTTCTTTCATCTTTAGCAGCTTTGAAATGAGCCACAAGCGCTTCATAATGTTTCCACACTGCAGAAACACTTCTGAAACTAAACTCTTTTAGGTTGTTGGATAGAAGATGGCATCACTAAACGCAGTGTATTGTCACACGAACATCGGAATTCCCGATAGAACCGGCCGGCAGGTGGGGCTAGACGGGAAGCGTTCGGACCACGCTTACCCATTTATCTCGTGTCACTAACTGAGGGGATGATTAGAAGAGCGGCACGAGCCCTGTACCGTCTCTTTCCCCTCCACTGACGTCTGGAAACTTCGGGATGATTCACTGAACCGCAAGACTTCCAGAAACAGCGATCTTCCTATAAAAATGGGTTGCAGTTGGCGAGTCAGCAGTTCTTGGCAAGCAGCCGTGAGGAGCGCCGGGCTAGTGAACGGACTGGAAGACTGTGTACGTGTACGTAATTGTGAGTGTAGAGTGGACCTGTGGCAGACGAACTGGCGAATTGTAGTTGTGTGCGCCACGTAATTCTATGTAATCGGCAAGTGTTCCAACTGTAATTCGATGGAAATAAATAACATTTTGAGTTTGTGCAATTGGACTTTTAATTTCACGAATCCACAAAGTTACAGTATTAAAGAATTTCTTCTGTATCAAAGATGATAGAATGCAAACTTAATATGGGCAGTAAACTCCATCTTAAATTTCATTGTAAAAGTTTACCGGAAAGCGTTCTGTCGCATTCCGGCTGAAAAATAAGTTATCTGAACTTATTTAAATAAAAAAATTCGGATCTTTTAGTTATCTATTCTGTAATTAGGAGTGAAGTTTAAATACAACACAGTTACAATTAAGTTAATCAATTTTAAGCTTTCTAATAAAGAATATTTTTTGTGCTTTGTTGTGGTTCGTAAATATATAAAGATGGTTTTCCGACGCGCGAACACGCCATGTATAGTTGTCCATAAGAGAAACAGGGAAATTCCAAGTTGACTCCCTCATTTTCAGCATTTCATAAAAAAAAATCATAGCTTTCTTTTTTAATTTTACGTCCTCCAACGTTCAGTATATCGGTCGGTGAATGAATTGGATGAAATGATGCTCAAATGAGTATATATAGAGTTTAGAGTTACCCAACATTCGTCTTGAAGTGTATGGGAAAACCCGGGAAGAAGCCTTATCCAAGTAACTCATCCTGACCGAGATTCGAACTCGGGAGCTCTTGAACGTGAGGCAGATATCTACGCTACCAAGGCGGGCTAAAAAGAATCCTAATTTTTGAACCAATTGGGTTAAAAATATGAAATTTATCTAATTTTATAGTGGAATTTACACTGTAGGGATTGGTACCACAACTGACCAATTGGTTGCTGCCTGTAGGAGGGAAAAATAAAATAATTTTAAAAGTGAGGTTTTCTTTAATTGTTTTCAAATTTAATCATCCCGTAAAATAAATTTTCTGTTAAAAAGCTACAGTTTACTCACAAACTATGATAGGTAAATATCTCAAATTCTCAACACATATCAAGCACATTATAACAGAGTTGTGGGTATACTTTTGTGTTTATCAGCGAAATATTTTAAATTGCTCTTTCTATCGTAAACTACAGAGAAAATTGCTGTTGTAAAAATTTAACTTTCAGATTAATAGACCTTATATTAATTCCGAGTAGCTGGCATGATTTAAATTTTATAAGAGTACTCACTCAAACTAGTAGATGTCCAAATTTTCCTCCGAAAACGTTACTACTGTAGCTGCAGCATATCCCGCTGAAGATGGTCACGATTGTGATTGAAAAACGTTTTCGGAGGAAAATTTGAACATCTACTAGTTTGAGTGAGTACTCTTATAACATTTAAAACATGCCAGCTACTCGTAATTAATATAAAATGTCTCACTTTAAATACTTTGACAATTCTTTATAATAAATAGACCTTATATCAAAAAGCTAGATGCACATGTTTAAAAATGTTGCCTGAAACAGCAGCAAAAACTTTCATAATACCTCTAGTAGTTCCAGAGAAAAGTGCACCTTCAGTCAACAATTTTAACATTTTTGCAGAATAGGGCTTCAATCTCTCCTGAAGGACAGAGGGACGTGTACTTTTCTACACCAGTTTGGACAACAATGATAGCTCTACAATTACAAAACTCCTCTGAGCTACACTGTTATCTACGCAAAAGCTGTTGTCATCATCTGGTTGAATTTGAGACAATTTTTTTCTAGAAGCCGAAAATTTACTGCAACTAGGAAGGTTAGATACACTTTCAATGTCACTGTTTTTTCGTGGTTTTACGACAAAGCACTGCCTTTCTCCAACGAAAACGCTTCACTCTACCCATATTTATAGCAAAGCTTCAAATCACCTTGAATAAATAACACTCAAGTCGATAATTTGAACTGTAAACAAAACTGCAACTATAATCCACATGTACTTCAAATGTAAACAATTCGCCATATTGTGAGAGCTTACTGCAAATACACATGCAGCCACATCTGCAGCAGAGATACCAACAATAGGGCTAAAATTTATCGCATAGTTCTGCTGCCACAAATCACAAAGTTATAACAATTTTAATTCCAAAGGTTATGTATGTATTTAAAAGGGGGCGTGGACATGGTGACGCAATATTTAAATCACAATTTAAAGGGCTTAAATATTAAGAATACCTATAATGCAATATATCATTGGATTCGTAAAATCTTGCAGAATTTTATAAGACATAAAACAAAAATTAGATTTTTTGAGGCATTCACACCTCCCACTGTCCTTAAAATGAATTTTCTTTAAAACACCTATGCATACTTTTTTATTTACGTACTCCAACGTTAAGTCATATCGTACGATGAATGAAATGGGTGAAGTGATGCTCAAATGAGTCCAGGGTCCATGGAGCTTAGATTTATCCGACATTCGTCTATCAGGATAAAGGAAATCCTGGAAGAAACCATATCCAGGTAGTCACTCTGACCGAGATTCGAACTCAGGACCTCTTGAACGTGAGGCAGGCACGCTACCATCTACGCTACCAAGGCGGGCGTATGACCCTTCATTCTGATTAAGGTTTTTAAAAATGGTAAACCGTAACATATATACAAACTGTATATAAACCTTAATGCACACAGTTTGATTCAAGTTGTTGCATTAAACATTTTCGAGAGATTCTAAAATAGGATTTACATTTAATGATTTACATATTTACCTTATGGCATGTGGAACTTGACATCATAATATCGACTGGAAAAAGGAGTGGTCAGAAAGGAAGTGGTTTTAAATATACTTCCTTATCCGCAGTTAACATACTATTTTCAAGTTGGATTCTATCTTCCTCAAAAGCTTTTACTTGTATTATCTGTAAGCAGGCACTTGTTTTTCGCACTTATCATAACAGAATTATTCAGTACTTCTTGAGGAAATGATAATTGTTATCAAAATTCTTCCTGTTGAATGTGTTCCTGTCTGCCTCTAAGTCAAACGTGAAATTTCCTTAAAGTGTGTATTTGCGGAATGAATTATACATTTAGAATAACAAATAAGATACTGGTATCGATATTTCACTGGAAATACAACTTTGGTACTCCTGAATCCCAAATAAATGCAAATTTTGATTTTCTCAAAAATTACCTTGATTAAAATATTATGTGTTGAAGTTATTTTAATTGCAGATAAAATGGTGAGAGTTTTGGTGGACAACACGGCGCTAGGGCGGATTTTCTCCGGTATCTCCGGTTTCCGCCACCATCATTCCACCAATTGCTCCAATATCTTTCCTATAATTCATCTCACCCTCCTTCTATCACCCACTTATCTCACCCTCACACCAAGCACTGGGCCGATTACCCATTCTGCTTCTCTGTCGGATCCAAAACTTTAGTTCCTCAGAAATTAAGAGAAAGAGGAACAAGAATCCTCTAACACCTCTGTAAGTGATACCACTATGGATAAGGTAAAGAAGAAGACAAATAAATGAATTTTCGTGGAATAACTGAAGTTCTCTTTATCCTGGATGACTTTTGCATTAACTGCTAAACAAAAGAGATAGACAAAAATTTACTCCACAGAATGTGTATAGCTCAATATAATATTTAGAGTTTGTTATATGAATAATTGTTTTGTGGAGTGAGCCCTTTTAGAGATATTCCTTGCTACTGTTTAAATTTTCCAGTACTTACAGTTTTCTCCGATGGGAAGTCGTTATCCAGTTTTTATCTCTTGGCCTTGCAAAGAAAACGGAATTTCAAATTCATCACAAGCGACCAGCTCTTTAAAGATTTGACTTAGCTTATAGCTAAGTAAAACCTCGTTAATCTGAACCATTTGGGGCTTAATGTTATCGGGATTATCAGAAGTTCGGATTAAGTGAAATGAACACCAGAGAAAAATTGTGAATGAAATTAGAGTATGTACTGTATAATTTTATTTTAACGTAAGATATAAGTATAATAGGCTCACTTGATTTTAATTACACGTTCATTATTTGTTTGGTTTGAAGAAACTATCAATTACCTTTTGTGGTGTATCGCATATCTATTTCACAATGAGATCATAAACACTCCTCATATGATAGTTTGCAGAAGTGTTTTATTGGCAGTTTTCTCGACAGTCTATTACGTAATTCAGATGCTGATTAGCCTTACTTAATTTCAGTTTCGACACCCTCAGCCTCAGATTCGCTACTAGTGTCCTTCGCATTGCTTACACTTTCCTCAATTTTTTTGTCAGTCATGTTGTGATAGCCCGGATCGTCTTCATCTCGTTAAGCAGGTGTTCGAGCTGGTCTACTGTGACAGCTTTCTCGCCACCCCAACCAATATTTGGTGAAAGTCATTTAACTGAATTGCAATGGTGTCTCATTCAACACTGCCACCATACAAAATCCACGCATTAGTCACTGTAGAATTCTAAACCTACACTTGCAGAATCGAAAATTACAGATCTGAAAACAGATACACATACTGCTAGAGACCAAGCTCTGTGCTTGAGGGGTGAGGTACGCGGTTAAGAGGGAAATAACTTGGTGACGTGTGGTAATGCTTGCATGAATAGAAATTATCACTTGATAGTGTTATGTTTTTGTTCCTTACATGAGCCTCAGTGGCGATGCTCTCGCTTCTAAATATTTGTCTGTTACAAGTACCAAGCTATCGTAAATTATTGTGGATGAGGGTTCATCAGAGGTCATTTTTAAACGAAATATTGTGGTCTATAGTGAAGGTTCTTCAGTTGGAATATAATTGCAAAATGTGAGAATGATTCCAGGCAAAATTATTCCTCAAATATCCCACTCAAGCAGGTAACAAAAGGGGCAGCGGAATACATACAACAGATAAATGTATTATATATTATAAATGTTATTATAACTTATAATTCACGTCCTCCAACATTAAGCCATACTGGGCGATGAATGAAGTGAGTGAAATGATGCTGTCCAGAGTCTATAGAGCTTAGTTACCCGACATTCATCTTTCAGGATAAGGGAAAACCTCCAACGTTAAGCCATATTGGACGATGAATGATATGATGTTCAAATGAGTCCAGGGTACATAGAGCTTAGTTACCCGAAATCCATCTTTCAGGATAAGGGAAAATCCCTGAAGAAACCTTATCCAAATAACCCACTCTTCAACTCGGGACCTCTTAAAGCAATAATTTGAATAAAAATAATTTTTCCTGCGTGAGGCAGACAGTATCATCTACGTTACTGGCGCGGGCAGCAGACTATTGTGGAAAATCAGAAAGTTTCATTTTGAAGATTGGAAAGGAGCGTAAACAACTACAGGAGCAAAGTGGACATTCTATTTTATATTCAACACTGAGGGAAAAATAAACATACCGAAAGACAATCGAAAAGTGTTTGGGTGAATTTGATAAGTGTGTTATCCGGAAAGCTGTTCAGGAATTCTGCAAAATATAGGAAGTAATTACAAAAGCAAATAAACTCCGTCCGGTTGTGAAGCACAGAATACATTTTCCTTGGGTTACAATATCTTTGATAGAGTCTTAAAAACTATTGGTTTATGTAGAAGCATACAGAATATTTTAATTGAGAAACCTAAATTTCTGTGTGGCATGAGTATCTTGTATACATATTAAAGTTTTTTGGAAATCTGGTGGAAACTTATTTATTTAGATGAAACTTGGTTGGACATTAACCTGAGAAGAGGTTTTTGAAGTTGCCGACAGTTACAATACAGGCACTCGTGATATGAATGTGGATAACAATGAATATCAAGTTCTGTATGTTTCGTTTTAATTTTTGCCCATATTAAGCATTTTGAATTGAGCTGTACGCTACAGTAAAAAAAAGGTTATCCTTAAATATTGTCTTACTGCATGATCAAGCTGGATTGGAATTCAAATTTAATCTTTTAATCATTAATAATGGATCATAAAACTAACAATAACGTATTACATTAAAGAAGAGTGTATTGTATTTTTTCTTCCAAACTTTGGTTGTATGCATTCTTCGAAAACACGGAAACGCCACTGTCCATCTGCCCACCACCACTCTCCTCCCCTCTCAATGTAAACTTGATCATGTACCATTGTCACTAATATATTTCTGGCATTCCTAACAAATTCTTATTATATAGTCTGTGAAAAAATAAAATGACCAGTTTCCTTAAGTTTGTCTTAGTGCGGTATTATAATTTAAGTTAGCAATTCGCAGATATTTTTTAAGCACGCTTGTTCGGATTAAGCACTTTGAAAAGCGTGATGACACATTCGTGATAAAAACTTTTACCAATTTCAGTTTTTACTTCTGCCACTATGATACAGGAGCATATGTTTCAGCTTGTCAGGAAGTTGCTGTTGAATTCTATGCACTCATACCCCGCGTTGTCTTCTGATTTGCAGTTTTAACCTTTTGGCTTGCGACTTCCTTTAGATGAATCCTGTGATATTCTTTTAGCATATATGTCGAAATGGGATATTAAGAATGAACATAGAAATGCAAAGTTTAAACAAATGTTCAGTCTATTAAAGGTTTATAAGGTTTAAAATTCTTAAATGAACATGTAGATTATATAATTAAATCGAAAAAAGAACAAATGCTTTCCAGTAAAAACGAGAATGTCAGAATTTTTGGCTATGCAATGTAAACACACCAACCGTAAGCTGATCTTTGCCTTGGGCCATGATTCCTCGGTCCACCTCTAATTCTACCTCCACTACGTCTTGCTTCCATAAAAACGTATTTGAATTGTTTTAACAAAGTAGGCTAACAATACACAGTGCATCTGAATACTCAAGCAAACTCTGTTTCCCGCATACAACTAGCGATAACTCAGCTGAGGAGTATGTGATTTACCCACTTCACCAGTGTAAGCAATTTGGCGACCTTTGTTTACGTTACCATAGCAACGACCTTCCCTTGTTAACCTTGGCGTCCCTTGACTGATGACGTTCACGTATCTTTTTTTAAAAATCAGACTGTAATTAAGTGTGGCTTTTCCGCTTATCTTCTACTGGAATATAAGCAGCATCCTTGGATGTAAAGGTTTGTACTGCTTCTTCAGATGATCTGTCGAATTCAGATAGTTCTTGCCATAAGAAGGTGGCATCCAGGTCAGATACAGCTCTGGGGAAGATGTATAATGAGTGGAAATCTAAGATTGCTGAGTATACATATAATGGTTATTTGAGATCAAACAAAAAATTAAGAAACCATACGAGATAGGAAAAATCTGAACGTTTATCATAAACAGTGCACAAGACTTAGAGTAATTCAATATTTCGCTACCCTGTACATTTCTGTGTGTTTATTAGTGTTATTGTTACTATTAACACAGAGGAATGTCTTTGTAATATCAATTATAATGCGAAGGGCATCTGAGCTATCAGTTTCACCGTTTATCTGTTGGAGAGAGAACTTAATTTGGAGTTTCGACATTCCTATGAAAGTGATTCTGTAATATGCATTTTTAAACATTGATGTAATTTGCGGCAATGCGGACAAAGAAACATAATATATTTTCCATATATATTCTATTTTTACTTCAGACAGGCAAAAAATCGCATGTTAGAAGGCCCTTTGAAACAGTGACCTTAAATTTACTCTAAAGCGCTTATCAACTTAAGAAGGAAAAGAGGTGTTTTAGTTGGTGGTCCTCTTGTAGCCCAGATGGTAGCGTGAGGAATAGCTAGTGACAGGGGTTACTAGTTGTCGAGAAGTCTTGCGGACGTCCGTCTGTTTATTTATCAAATACATGATGATGTCGGCATAACTTAATCAGAAAATAACAACTTTACTAGAATATTGCCTTTAGATGAGTTATTGACGTTTCCAACAGGACAATAAATTTTAGTAAATTTGGCTCTAATTGTTGCATTTTACTCTGGAGTGGTTCAATTTCTCTTATATTTTTCTGTCCAAGCCAGATTTCCCTCAACTCAGCCTCCTTAGTTCTACCCACATGTACTATTTCTTCTTCATTCTTGATTTTATTAAGAACAATAATGTACTTACCCCTAAAAGGAAACCATATCTCAATATTTCTTCCTTCAAATTCTCCCAGCGAATCCATCGTGAGGATGAAAAGTAGTGCTGTAGATAGATCAAAAGTTTTAATCAATTAATCATGTTACTTTTATCATTAATCTATCGATTAATCAAGATATTATCTGTCCGAAAATTAGGTGTAAGAATTATATCAAGTATTTTAATACTCTGTATATTTAATTATTTATGAAACTTTTAAATATTTAGATTCAAAATTTGTGTTTGCATCAAGTGCACATGCTTTATATAATGTATTGAATTAGGTCTACAATATGTTTGTAAGTAATTATTTAGTAACTTATTATATCAATATCTACTAAGATATGTCAGACCGACATGCAAATAATAGTTTACATGAAGACTCACCTAGTCACTTTACAACATACTTTTTTCTGTGAGACACTTCACGAGATTCATTTAGCTTAAAGCCAAAATTTACACCCAGTTTTCCTCGCAAATTTTTGCATGCCATAATTTTAATTTCACTCAGCACAAAACGTTTTTCCTTA
Source organism: Mantis religiosa (assembly GCA_030765055.1). NCBI lineage: Eukaryota > Metazoa > Arthropoda > Insecta > Mantodea > Mantidae > Mantis > Mantis religiosa. The sequence goes on along the minus strand of CM060958.1, from coordinate 60,512,309 downwards.
TTTTAACTTTTTAACACAAAATTTTCACTCAGTGTCACGAACTCAGAAACGTTACTGACTACCTGCAGTTTACAGCAAACTTACAGCACCCCGGCCCTGAGAAGAGGGATCAGCTATTGCTCCCATAGCTGCGTAAGCGAAGTGTTCGGTTCAAGGCTGTACAGCTCAGTTTATGCTAGCAAGCGATAATCAGTTGTATACGATATGTTGTCTCACACACAAGCTTTAAGGAAAGAAACCTCTCTCTCAGCATCTGTATGTAGTTAAGGACCTGTTAGAATGTTTAACAACAGAAGTGTAATTTAGATTATCTCGGGGTTCGGATTGATTTCTTTTAGCTATCAGGAGTTATATTATCTCAAAGTTCAAAGAACATGTGTCTAGTGAAAGCTTGATGCGTTGGAAAGGCTGTTTATATTAGAAGCAATATATCAGAACAAAGAGAGCCAAATTTGGCTAAAAGAGTTTTTATTAATATTTATTGTAATCAATTAATTTTAATCGACTCGATTATTCGATTAAAATTTTTTAATCTTTAATCTAAAATAAAAATTAATCAATTAATCGTTTCGGTTAATCGATTATATCAAGCAGCACTAATGTAAAGAGTCTACTTAAGGTCATCTGGAATGTATTGAACACTCTGAAAATGTAAATATTAGTTTCATTTGTTTCTTAGGGGGATTAACACCCACAATTGCTTACATCCGTGTAAATACTGCCTTTTCTACAGAGTTATTTGATAATTATTAGTAAAACCAACCCGGAGTAACCTGCAAATCCACGTTTTAAATCAGAAACTATAATTTATTATCATTTATTATTAATTATTATTAATTATCAATAAGTTTCTGCGTCACGAATTCGTAATGCTGCTCATAGTTTCCTAAGAAGTAACAATCGACGTCAGAAGCCATTCCCATCAGCATCCTACAGTCCCTACGTCAGTTTCTGCCTCCACCAATGTTAACGGAAAGAGCTTCGGATGTATTTCCCCAGCCTCCTCTTCTACGTAGACCACAGATTCGTAATCTTCCGCCTTTGACCGTGCGTTGATAAAGCCACAGAAATATTTCTACACGGATCTATTTTAGTATAGTGCATACTGTAGACTTGAGTGCTAATAAACGTACTGTGCAGCTTTGTGTTTTGTGTTCCAACTTTCCTTTGATCTCGTAAGTGCTGTATTAAATAATGCGTCTTTTTTATTTGAGTATTACCTCACAGTACGTGTCAAAATGCTAGATTTAAGGTAACTTGAATACAATGGCACATTGCCAAACTTTTACTGCAACCTATGCATAAAAATTTGTAGTATTTGTAGTATAAGTATTAGAAGTACCTTTTTATTTCGCAAGCTTGAAACCTAAGAGCAAAATAAAACTCATTTAACTAGCTTTATCATATAATTTCTACACAGCCCTGAATATTAATTTGCACAGTCTCCAGCTGACATTTATGTACAAATAATAGACAACATTCAGACATGTGCACTGATGATCTCGTCTGTAGTTATTTGATCCTCATAACACTGCATGTTCGCTTATACAATAATAGCCTTCTGTAACAAACAGAAAGTCGTGGCAAAAATAAATCAAGAGAGTATGAGTAGTAAAATTTTATTTTACAGATATTCCATTTTACTTGTTCGTTGTCCGTTGGATTATTATATTTAATCTTATTAATTTTACTATTAATTTTTCAGAGTAATAATTTGTAATACTGATTCCTTCTGCAAAGGAAGAGCATTAGTATTAATAACGTTGTTGGGATTGCAAAAAGGATAAATATGAAGGGAGTGGTATAAAAATGTCATTCCCTTTAGTGTTATAATCTGTGCATGGTGGCAGTTGCCTCCTCGTTTGATTTTTAAACAAAAAAGGCGCTTCCGGCATTGAAAAGAAATAGCAGATGTCGTTAAGTTTAGTTCATTAAAGCTAATCTTGTTATCCAAATCCATAAAATGTAAACTTCAATACTATTTAAATAACATTAAGGAACACTGGCTAAACGAGTCTTCTCGACAACAAGCACAATAATAATAATAATAATAATAATAATAATAATAATAATAATAATAATAATAATAATAATAATAATAATAATAATAATAATAATAATAATAATAATAATAATAATAATAATAATAATAATAATAATAATAATAATAATAATAATAATAATAATAATAATAATAATAATAATAATAATAATAATAATAATAATAATAATAATAATAATAATAATAATAATAATAATAATAATAATAATAATAATAATAATAATAATAATAATAATAATAATAATAATAATAATAATAATAATAATAATAATAATAATAATAATAATAATAATAATAATAATAATAATAATAATAATAATAATAATAATAATAATAATGACAATAAAGACAATAAAGACAATGGTAATAATAACAATATTCACTGTCAGAATTTCAGATACTGCTTTTTATAAAATTGTGCTTTTTAATACAAAATCCTTGTTTTTTTGTGTAATTTACGTCCTCCAACATTTAGTCATATCGGACGATGAATGGAATGGGTGAAATGATGCTCAATGCGTTCGGGGTCCATGGAGCTGAGAGCTATCCGACATTGGTCTTTCAAGATAAGGAAAAACCCCGGAAAAAGCCTTATACAAGTAACTCACCCTGACAGAGATTCGAACTCGGGACCTCTTGAACGTGAGGCAGACATGCTAACCATCTACGCTACCGTGGCGGGCAAAAAAAATCTTTGGTATTTGAAATTCGGATATATTAATAAGCCTTGTATTATTTTTCTGAGCTTTTATGAATTAGATTGCTGTGCTTAAGCAGTTAAAAGTTCCTATTTTAGATAAATTTATGATAAAAATAATGCTGTGGTTGGCATCAAAATATATCTAGTCGACATTTCATTGTGTGCATTGACTCCCATATTTGACTTTTTAAATTGTTTTCTTGACGTATATATATTAATGGGATAGTTATCGGACTGTGAATGAATTTTTAGAGGTAGATACTCAAATAGATATCGGAGTCTTGGAAATTAAGATCACCCCATATTAATCTTCTGAAGATGAGAGCGAACATCGAAACAAAAAGGGGGTGGGAATCCTATGCAGTCAACTCGCCATATCCAAGTTTCGGTCTTGGATCTCCTGAGTAGTGCCCCACCCGCACAGCACGAATTATTTCTCCTGACTTTGCACTTACTAACAGAGCTTATGTTGGTTTACTGCAGAAGTTTTAAAGGCACAATTTCAGAATTCGTTTTAATTTTTAAATACATTCCCCATGCTCCTAAAATGCCGGAAGTTTGCGTGTTACGTATTCATGACAGTTTGTCGGAATTCGTATATTAATATTCCAGAACATTTAGCGTAAGCAAAAGTATAAGAGGTAGTTTTAAATTTTCAAAAACAGTATATCTTTAATGGTAAACAAACACGCTGATGGAAGTAAATAATACACGAGGTACAATACATAGATTAATAGTGTGATAAACTGTGAGACGTAAAATAACCACAATGCCCAGCTGCAAGACAATTGAGCACCGAATCTTTAACCTTCGGAAGATTACATGTTTTTACGTTCAGGTATAACAAACCACAGAACATAGTAACAAACATCTGTGCGGTTGAAACAATAAATAAGTTTAAAAATAAAATGGCGTTTGAAAAGGTAGGCCAGGAAATAAATCAAGTGAAAGTTTATGAACAGGAAAAGCAAACACAACACACTAGACAGCTACTGCTAACACGAATAAAATAAACTAAGAGGATTATGAAGATTTGCAATATGCAGTGCCTTCTTTATGTTCAGTGGGAATGTTGACATGCAGTCACAATGACTTACGTTTTGAGGTTAATTTATTATACATGGAAGCATTTGAAATATATTGTGAGTTTGTTAGCTCATTTTATTCGTAAAATAGTCCTAGATAAACTATAGTTTGCATTATATAAGGTATTTTATTGTATTTTACCAATTTTGCAATACAATTTATGAATTTAATAAAGAAATAGGTAATGTAAACTCTCCTTAATCCTATTTCTGTTTGATGTATTTTCAGATATTCAAGCTGATACAACAAGGGGTTCAACATCACGGGAAAATAAACAAAACTGGCTGAATGTTCAGGAGATAAGTGATATTGTGGAGTGTACAAAAAGTATTAGTGTCCTTCCTAGGTGCAAGTGTGTGTTTTAAACAAGAATGACGCCTGAATTGTGTGCTCGTCTTTTTTACACCCTCGTCATCACAGCCACTGTGTATGATTGTACAACTGAAAGTAAAAGTTCAAGGAAACGAAAGCTTTCCGAAGAAACAAATGTTACTTCTTTGCAAGAGAACTCCTTTCACCACAACAGGACCTGGCTGATGGACCCATCTATGCAGCAGAAACAGGTGTGTAAACACTTGAAGGATATACTTTCAGTAGATCTAAAATTGATATTAACGTAATATCAATATTCCACTTGTTCAAGTACTACAAAATGTTTTAGTTTTAACATTTATTTATTGACAATTTGTTAGAATTAGGTCATGAATCTCTGAGTAGTGCATACTTGTCCCAAATAATAATTATTCAACATTTTTTTTCCAATTGAAAGACTGAATGCAACAGTGGTCTAACCCTCACCAACGTCGAGTTTGTGTTGACCCTACCATCTGTTGTCATTTACTTTAAACTACCTATTACAATCGATATATACTAAAAGAAAGCACGTCTCGGTAGCGTAGATGGTAGCATGTCTGCCTCACGTTCAAGAGGTCCCGAGTTCGAATCTCGGTCAGGGTGAGTTAACTAGATAATGTTTTTTCCGGGATTTTCCCTTATCCTTCAAGACGAATGTCGCGTAACTCTAAGCTCCATGGACCCTGGACTCATTTGAACATCATTTCACCCAATTCATTCACCGTCCTGTATAACTTAACTTTGAGGCGGACTTAAATTAAAAAAAAAAATACTGAAATAAATTTATTCTTTGCGCTATGGCAGCAACTTTATTTATTGTTCTTAAACTATAGTATCTAGCCGTCGTCGACTTTGCAGTACAATAACTCAACTTCTTTAAAATGTGGGATAGACCATTGTTGCACTCAGCTTTTTAATTTAAACTATATCTAAGACTATCTCTCTAGAATTTTAGATAGGCATTAGAGAAAACGCAAATTTTTAAATGCAAATAATACAGTCCTTTAATACTTCAACTAGAAATATTTTTATATAATTTTACGTCCTCCAAGATTGTCATATCAGACGGTGAATGGAATGGGTGAAATGATGCTCAAATGTGTCCAGCATCCATTGAGCTTAGAGCTACCCGACATTCGTCTTTAAGGATAAGGGAAACCTCCGGAAAAAATCCTTATCCAGGTAACTCACCCTGACGAAGTCGCGACCTCTTAGAACGTGAGGCACCATCTACGCTACCATCTACGCTACCGAGGCGGGCGTTGCTTATTTTCAATCGAAATCCAGTTGTCTAAGAGTTCATTGAATTTTAATCGTATGTTGCTTATAAAATGAAAAGTCTAAAATGTTTTCAAATATTATTTTTTACCTTCAGGCCATTGAGTTTCAACATGAATTTAATATCGCATGTCAAACCTTCCGGATTATTTGATTCTTTTAAAAATTATATAGTGTCATTCATATAAACTTGAACCATTTCAATAGGCCATAATTTTTTAACCAATAATAGAACACACATGCAACTTTGGGAGAATATAATACACAATTGGGAGATTACATTAGACTATTTACATCTCAGAGAAAATGTTGGAAGTGTCCTCCACCAACATCTATACATAATATTATTTGGAAAGAGGATGATAATGTTTGGGCCAGCAGTAAACATTTTCATTCCTTTTCACTTTGTATTTCCTAATGAAATGTGTAAAATCGTTATTTGTAGAAAGTTTTATCTCAATTAAAATGAATCAGTTAGAAATTAATTTTCGTAAGAGCAGTTTTTATACCCACTAATGGGACAGGTGTTAGAGAAAGTAATATGAATGTAACAAATGTTTTTGTTGAAATATTGCTAAGAAAAATTTTAGGAAAGTTGTTTTCTTGCTTGATTAGAAATCCTGTTTTTAGGATTTACTTTTCTGTTCAAGTTTTTATTCTTTATTTGTATACTTCTGTCATCAAAGTATATACACTTCCAGGAATTTCTTAATTTTTGCTTTATTGTACCCAAAGCATACTATTGATTCAAACAATTCATTCTGTATACGTTGTGATAAAAAAAAGTCTGCCTTTAAATAAATTCCAATTAGGAAATTTTGGATATATTATCTCTCCTGCTGCATAAGCAGCACTCGATAGTCAATATACAAGTAATATCTATTTATTCTTTAGAGCAAGTTTTGTCTTCTTATGTTAAACGCAAGAGGAATTAAAACTGTAGAGAATGTACAGTTATTATTAACAGTATAAACTTCCTCCGAAATACACATAAATGCAAAGTCACCGTTATCATTAGACTTGCCGCTTCCGGTTTCAAAAATTATCGTGACGGCGTTTCCTTAATATTCACGTTTCCTCCTTAATTTTTTTTTTTTTTTTTTTTTTTTTTTTTTTTTTTTTTTTTTTTTTTTTTTGCTGTGAAATGTTATTGCGGTTGGCTAAAAACATCTTGATAATGTGCTTAGACCATCTGAAATGTCTCATGTTTACACTTTCTGTTTGCTAATATTTCCAATTTACAATGTATTAACCTCAAACTCAAATTGAGTATTGTATTTCTCTTCCTTCTCTAAATGAAAAGAACAAAAAGAAACTACTTACCTGGCACTTGGAAACGAGCCAAGGTAATAATGCTCCTGAAGCATGGGAAAAGCACCAGGCAGCCTCAAAACTACCGCCCCATTAATCTCCTGTCTACTATTGGCAAATTACTGTTTCGACTCCAAAATCAACTTTCGTCACTAGATGACATTTCCAACTCTCAATTCGGCTTTCGAAAACAACATTCAACAGATCTACAACTCTTAAGATTAACTGATGAGGTGACAGAGCAATTTAACAATGGGGCTTCAACGTTGGCACTATTTCTGGACGTAGAAGCTGCATTTGATCGGTGCTGGCACAACGGCCTGATTTACAAACTGCACCGAAAGTTTCCCGGACTCCAAAATTCCTTAGCACTGCTGTACAACTTTTTAAAAAACAGATGCTTCTACGTCCAAGTGGGCGGGTCCTCCTCTAAAGAGAGAGTCATGCATGCTGACGTCCCGCAAGGAGCCACCATGTCCCCGCTATTGTACATACTGCTTACCAATGACTTCCCCGTGGACGCCAGATGCAAAGTGGCCATGTACGCTGATGACACTGCAATATACAACTACCATAAAAATCATCGTTTCGGCCTATTAGAGATGCAGCGGTATATTGACCGCTTCCTTTCATGGTTCTATGACTGGAAAATTAAACTTAATGCAAATAAATGCCAGATTATCCATTTTAAAAAGCGGCGCCCTTTGGCTATGAACCTAATGGTTGGTGGTCAATTATTGCACTGTCGCGAGCAAGTCAAATACCTCGGCGTGACTTTGACACGCATAATGAACTGGTCCATTCACATAAAAGATAGCGCCAACAACGGGCGGCAGCGATTAAAGATATGCGCCCCAATATTTAGGAATAAACAACTGAAACTCCGCTCGAATATTATCTTGTACAAGTCGTCCATTCTGTCAGTGGTTCTATACGCATGTGTGGCCTGGGCAAACGCATACAAAAAAACCATCAAATGCCTTCAAACACTGCAAAAACATTCCCTCAGGAAAATCCTTTCCGCTCCCACCCGCACCACAAACGACTCCCTCCATCAAGAAGTCCGCATCCCGACTATCCCCGAGGCATTACAAAAAGGAGCCTCCTCCATTTGGGTGCACATTCGTCGGCATACAAACCCTTTAATCCATAACATCGGAAAAGGTGAGGCAAAACACCGCAAACATAAACGGGTGAAAATACTGTAAATAAGGACGGCTCGCCACTCATTGCTCGCACAAAATTCGCGGCCCAAGGCCTCACAAACCGCCGGCAGGGGTCGCCACTCCCGGGCTGCCCAAGGAACTGAGCGACATGCTGCCGCACAGCAGGACAGCTGAGTGTAAATATTGTACACAGTGAAGTGAAGTGTGCGTGAATGAGTGTGTGAGTGCGAGGGACGTACTACGTATGCCCATGAATGCGTGCGTGAGTGTGTGTTATATATGTAAATAAAATCACAAAAAAAATAAAGTTCAAGGAAAAACTGGACCACCTAAAAGAAAATGAACTAACTAAAGCTGTTCTCGTTGCGCCCATAAAGGGACGCCGTATGGGCTTTATGTAAAGCCATGACGTCAAAACCAACAAAAACTGAAAACTGTAATATCATGCAAATGTAGAGCCTGTAAACCGGGTCCATTGTACCGGCACCAGGTATATCAAAGAAAAAGAAAAAGTCTAAGCCTAAGGAACAAACAAAATGAGCCCAGAAAATGAGCCCCTCGAACTCAAGTCTTTAACTTTGTCTGTTCTTCTCTAAGGTGAAAGGAACAAAAAAATGAGCCCAGACATTTCAGTTCTAAGTATCTACGAAGATTCATGACTTCTGCAGTTTGATTTTTCTATCTCTTGGGCTTTACCAGAATACGTGCAAGAGAATAAAAACGAACATTTTAAGCTCCCCTTGTTAACCTTACGGGATCGTTTTCTTTTTAATGGCCCCTATATGCTTTCCATCAGTTGCAGAGTAAATTGTATACAAATATACACAATTTAAATAATAACTACTACTTAAATACAATTTTTGAGATAGTCTTTTATATTATTAGCAGTACTGAGAAACCATTTAGGCCTTTGAAAAGCTACGCTCCGTTATTGATCATCTGATAATTTATAGTAAAGAATTAAACGGCATTAAATTATACTTTCTCACTTTGTGATAAACATATATTTCATCCCAATTATTAAATTATTATCCTTTATTATCCTCCAGGAGCGATCTTAATTGGCATAGAATTTGCTGAATGCCAACAGATAAAATCGCCAATAGATGGTAGCACCTGTAATATCAGGATTTCAGGCACGAGTACCATTAATTTATACAATGTTTTACATCAAATTATAATTAAATTGTATATATGCTTCTCAGATTCAATTGCCTATTATGAACTGAAAATAAACTGCAGTTAGGATGTTTACTAAGAGGGTATGTAATGAACAAACCATTAGGTATCAGAATCCAAGTCTTTTAAACTGATTATATGTTCACACCACTTACTAAATTATCTTATAGGTACATGAAAATTAAAAAGCTCCATAGGAAGTTTCCGGAAAATTAAAGATTTTCTTATACATTTAATTTGCCCGCAAATATACTCAAAATGTGGTTTTTTAATCAAAACTGTCAAAGTTATTTTTTAAAAACAAAATTTTCGAATACACTTCCATAAAAAGAATATTCTGGGGTGGAAGGATTTTTTTGAAAATTGTCGCGTTTTATCCTTGTATGATCCTGAACTTAAATACCAAGTTTGGTGTTTAAGGACACCAATCTGTGAAAATCTTAATATCTACAATTTTTCTTGGATCGACTTAAAATTTCAACACGATATTATTGTAGTATTAACAGTAGTTCACATACAAATTTTCAGGCTTTTGTTTAAAATAGTTCTTGTGATATTAATACATTTATAGTAATTTAATTGTAATTAAATTAAACTGTTCCACACGTTGCAATTTTAGTGTGAGAAAAATAAAACTTGTAAGTTATATTCATAAATACTTTATTAGTAAATTTATTATATGAAAATTTAATCTGACCCTTGGTTTGGGATAAAAACGTTATTCAGCTCTCATTTTATTAATTTTTAATATTTGCTTGTGAAATATGATTTTTGTTACGTAACATATATTTATTTGTAACACAACTTTACTTATCTTTCAAGAAAATTGATGAAAATTTCAAATCATTGAGTTGAGATTCATTTCACAAACTTTGTATCTTCAGTCACTTCCTTCGCTGTCAACGTTAAGGTCGTTAGATGTCTTAATATCTTTGTATATATTACCAAACTTTGAAAATGCAACTAACTTAAAGGCAGGATCAACTGGCGATATTTTAAAACTCATTACGCAATTTCTATTTTTTTTAAATAAATATGCTTTCCCAAACCATTAAATCTATCGAACCGTTTAATTGTATTAATAATTTAATCCCAGAATGTATTTCCTAGTTAGATGACCAATAATAATCTGCCATGGCCAATTTATTAATCTGTTTATACTTAATATTTCTAAAATGTTCTTTCGTTCTGGTTTATAGATTACGTTTGATCCTTCCAATGTAAACCAGGTTGCAATCTAAACAATTAAATTGATAAATACCAATTTTTTACTATCGAGAAACTTATCTATTTTTAGATAAGTGTAGTAAATTTTAATAATATATTTATTTTGAGGAACCAAAGTTATAACAAATTCTTTAAAAGTATTTTGAAAATATTTATTAGCCCAAAGATAGTAAGTAAACTTTTTAAAATTATAATTTTCTAGAGATATCATTTACATTGTTTTATACTTAAATGTTTCAGTCTTGTTATGCATAAAGTATTTATTAAAGCCACTAATTAAAGCAGTATTAATGTATTTATATTCTCTATTAAAAATTAAACAAATATTAACATTAAATATTTGTTACAAATAATCGTATTTTATGTAGTATGTATTGCTTCACTGTTGCCAGCTTCTATTTTTTATGTATTAGTGGTCTTTGTTATTTAATTGCACAAAATCTGGTGACATAAAAATTATGTAATCCAATTTCCTTACCATTTTTATTCAAGTACAAAAATTTTCAAGCTTCTATTTTGAAAACTATATCGTGTGGAGTAATATATATTTTGAAAAACGCTCAAAATTAAAAACACGAGAAAATCACCGAAGTAGCATGGCATTAAAAAATAGGACATAGAAGTAAAAGGATACCTCTATTTAATTAAGCGAAAAACGTTAGTATGTTTTTCACTTTATGACCGATTTTCACAAACGAATATCCTTAACTGACTTTTCGTCTTCGAGTTATGAGTTCATAGACACACACACACACACACACACACACACACACACACACACACACACACACACACACACACAAACACACAAACACACACACACACATTCACACGCACACACACATATTCATACGCATGAATGTATTTTTAAAAATGCTTTTTCTTTAGTATCGGGGAGTTTCTAAACATTTATTTTCGGTGATATTTCGGATTTTTGGGGTGGAATGCAATACTTTCTCTATTTACAAAACTAATGGAGAACTCTGCTAATGATGTTTCTCTGCTTCAATGAAAAAAAGTATTAAAAGTACTAAATTTGTTATTCAAGTCGTATCTTTCAAATATGCAAGGCAGATATTTCCATTTGAATTCACAAAACAAGCAATTGTTTATATGGAAACATTTGTAATATTTATTTTTAAAAGAATGTGTCCCTAATGGTTTTGGTATTGGCACATTTATTTGAGATATTGGCATTAAAATGTATAATTCAACTGCATCCTGAATTTTATATGACTAGAATGAGGACTTCTATTTATTCTTATAGAAATTTAGTTAATAAAAGGAGATGAACAAAATTAAGTATGCAAGACTTGGTAGCGTAGATGGTAGTCTGTCTGCCTGACGTTAAAAAGGTCCCGAGTTCGAATCCCGACCAGGGTGAGTTATTTGGGTAATGTTTTCTTCCGGGTTTTTCCCTTTATCCTGGGCTCATTTTAGCATTATTTCAGTCATCGTTCAATATGACGTTGGAGGACACGAATTTAAGAAAGTACTAAGAGCAAATCGACAGGCTAGACCTCGTCTGTTTTTTTGTTTCCAAAGTATTCAGTTTCAATCTTATTTAAAATTCTTCCTGTATCTTCAACGATATATTAATTTATTACTCAACACACTGCCTACATTGGACAGAATACAACGATACAGGGAAAATCTTACATGGTCCTTTCTTTGTTCCTTGTGAGTCCATATCAAGAAATTGTTACATCATTTCTGCAACTCCAAATGTGTAAGTCCATATTGAATACGAAATGAAAGTGATAATGTGTAAGGTTTTTGGTACATTCATTGAATAGTTTCAATAAAAGGGCTATTCACCATTTAGGGGTTAAAATCAATCCAAAGTCCATTAAACCCTGTGGCAAGGCTGGTGGTCATCAAGCATCGAAGCGGAGACCCTATTTGCTGAGTTGTAGGGGTCGGAACCAAACAGGGCCCCTGTAAACAAATGCGTGTCAATAGACCATTAACACAAAATATCCCATTGGGAATCGCTTTAATCTGACAATAGGGCACAATTTGCCAATCCCACAAAAAATGGAATTGATGATGTCCTATGCATGAAGTGATCACCTATTCAGCTTGCACTGGCGTTTTATTTGTTTCTGACAAAATACCATACGATCACAGAATATAAAATACAGGTGATAAATGAATGGGTTTTGGTACTTCCGATCAGCACAACCCACAGCACTGCTTTCATTAATGCATTTAATTATCTCTCCTCCTCTCTTCCTTAATTCCCCCCTCTCTCTCCCCATCTCCTCCTCCCTTGTCCTCTCTCACACAAATCCACTATATTTACTTTTGTCCCTATTATGTTAACTTGATATTTTCAAAACAGAACAATGAAACTCTTAAGCATCAGATGTTTAAAAAAGGAAAAGAAAAACTAATAATATTAAGGAAACAGAGGTATTCCCATAGAGTTTACTGTTTAAATGTTCCATAACTGTAACACAATAAACAGTATTGGTAAACGAATATTTGAAAATAACCATTTGCATATTTCCTTAAATGGGAAAAATTATTATATAGTCATTGCCTGTAAGTTATTTTGTTCCATTTATACCCCTCCTTTAACTGCAGAGGTAATATCGGCGGCCGTTCTCCTTTGGAACATCTCGAAGGTGTTAACTCGTATTCAGTGGGTTTTTTAATCATTAGATCACGCACACATTTGCACTCTCATTCATACTTCCATGCTTTGGAAAAGATGAGAAATTATCTTTGTTGGAGAAAAATCCTCACCCCACCGCCGGGAGTTAAACCCGGAACCCTTAGCACTGCAGGCAGGTGCTCCACCAACTAAACAGAGCGGGATGGCTCAGGCGGTTTCACCTGTGACCCACATCCGGGAGGCCCGGGTTCGATTTTCGTGGCCGACCTACCTGAACCATGGGCTTTTTCGTGGGTTTTCGCTAGGCGAATGCTGGGTAGGTTAATTACATCTCCCGAATTTCCTCTCCCTCCATTTCATTTCCATTATCATTTCACATTATCTCTCATCTGCTGTCTCTGTCAGAGTAGAAGTGTTGGCGCGTGTCTCGGCGGTGCATGGCAGGATGATATGCTCTGAGGAAACCTATCTCCTCCTGTAGGTCGGTTTCCGCCCTTCGCTTCTCTGCTGGGACCATTTCGGGACGGCCAGCCAGGGACCTTTGGGGCTCGGATCGCCTTCCTGGGACCATTAGGGCTCGGCTGCTGGGCTCGTTGCCATCCCGCTGTAGGGGAGCGAGTTCGTTGTCCTGGCCTGTCGAGGGATGTCTCTATTCAAGTAAACTTCAGGGACTCTGCCCTCTGTACTGTCGTGGCTCCTTGGGTAGGCCGCCCTCTGTCTCCTTGGCCTCATCCTTCCTCCCGGGGTAACAATTTGCCCAGCAAGGTGGCCTACATACCGATTCCCCTCCGTAATGAAATCCCAATTCCAATCTACCAACTGAGCTACGGGGCCAGCCCTCTAAGTTATTGTTGTCATAGGTAACGTCACGAGTGGTTTTGAAATTACCGATCAATTCACAAGTTACAAGTCGTGAGGGAATTTATCTAAGGAAGTTCAAAAACACGAGTTGCATTTGTAGAGACTATTTGACGAATAAAACAAATTGTTAAATGTAATAAAAATTATTTAATTCCTGAAATCACATAGGCCTACATTAGTACATGAATGAAACTTAACCTCACAAGTCACGGCGTACAAGATTAATAGCCCTTGCAGGCCGTGCACATGTTAACACTGATGAAAGCAATTTTGGTCTTAAGACGGTCAGGTGGCGCTGATTGATTATAAGAAATATAATAAAGTAACATAACCTCTATTTTCAAACAACTATCTGCGATCGTAGGTGTTGATGTATCCTTGTACAGCACGTAACTCCCGTGGGCGAGGGGATTGTTCCCTTTCAGCTGCCAAGGTGCGGGCGCTGCGGACCCTTAGCACTCGTAGTACCTCTGACGTTACTAGAGGAACCTCGGGCCCAACATACGAGCCCCTCCCTCTGGGAGCTGTTCGGATTGGGTTGGTCTCCAGGGGGCAGTGTGTTCCCGCCACCCACGGGAAATTGGGTACCTCCGGCCGCCCGGAGGGGGTAGAGGGTTGCCTCATAAGTCCCGGGTACTAGCCTGCAGAGCTAGTAGCTGATGTGCTAGATCACCGGCGGCCCTACCAAGGTTATTTGGTAGCCGGTTCATTAAGAAGTAGTAAGTGGCGTATCCACTTCCGTCCTGTCTGCCGCGTGCAGCGGTGGAGGGGCAGTTTATAAAATACGTACTGTTCTACGGTAAAAAAACCCGAGAGGCTCGGGTTCTGTTCCTACGGTCCAGGACTAATGGGAGTAGATCCTGGTACTTAATGTCTAGCACGTAACATTTAGCTGCACAAAATTGTTCGATCTGTTTCCAAATATATTTCCTGTACATTTCGGTATTCTTTGGCCTTGCTTGCTGAATTAAAATACTTATTTCGTTTCTAGTCGCCTGCCCGAATCTGTCAGCCGCCATGTTACTGTTTGAACCTCGTGCTTGTCTTCACTGCTCACGTGATCGTTATACCCAACAGTAAAGGAACCAGTGATAATTGCTGAGCGATAATTGTGCATGATATACAATTATCGATTTAGAGGTCAGCGATTAGTCGAAATTTGACGAACCCTAGCACTTGATTGACCTATACGAGAATAGTGACGTACGTACCGGTTTCACGCTCACGTACCAAGGCAAAGGTGGACGTTCATCCAATCGATACAGGGATATGATGTGGTCAGCACCACGCACCTCCAGCCGGAAAGTTGACTTTATAGACCAGGGTTCGCTACCTAGCGTAGTTCCTCAATTTTCTTACGATATTGAGTGGGCTAGGTCCTATACACCGGTCTTAAAATCCGCAACCCCGAAATGGAATGGAATCCACCCGTACTCCCTGGCAGGGAGCCAAAGTACTGTGACTTTGTGGGTTCGTAGAATTAAAAGTCCAATTTGTCGAGCAATGTCCAATGTAACAACATTACATCACATATACAACACAATCTTCCAAGGTCGATGACAATAACAATCAGCTCTCGTTACAACAACACTCTACAGCTGTTTACTACTACTGACGACTCTTGCGAGTCGCTGGCGTGTCACAATCTCTTATATACCTCATTTATAAATTCGAGAGATTTCTGGGACAAACCAGAAACCGACTATTCTGTACAATCACTAGATATTTCTGGAATAACAAGACATCGAATGACGAAATCCGTACCTTCCAGCATCGTAACTTAATCTGTACCGGCAAGTCCATTATCTGCGCTATCTTTATTTGCTGGACTTTTGTGTACACTAGCCGCGCTATCGTAGACAACGGCTTCGCGACAGTACAGAGCCCTAGCCCGCTACGCCATGGCGCAAGACCTATAACATTAATATCAGAATACAATAGTGAGCAACGTTTCCTTTTCTCTTTGCCATATTCCTAAGGTAGGTAGAGAGAACACTGTTTTCTGTCCAAACATTCCTGATCAAGATTTCACCTCTCTCCTAGGAAAGATAAAACCTCCAAACTCTCTCGAGTTTTGTGTGTGTGAACAGTTAACTTAAAAAGTAATTTCAGATAAATAGCAAATACTTTAATTAAAAACAATCCCAGCCCAATATAAACTATCCCATACATGAGATATTTCTTCTTTCATTCTCTCAAAAATTGCTCCATCGGCTTTGACTAACGTATGGCAGTGGCGTATATTATGGGCTATCAAAGCTATCACCGAAGCCCGTAAGCCCATAAAAATTGATAAGCAATTTAATAATTGTAATACCAGCCAGTTTACCCCATAAAGAATTTAGTACGTAGGGTGGAATATACCTTGTTCCCTACCACTCAACAGAGCGGAAGACAGAGCTTCTGAAGCTTGCTGTTGCAGCCTTCTCTATGGTACCGGCAGTGAGGGACGAGGGAGAGGAATGCAGGAATTAGCACGCCAAGGCTTCGGAAACCTACATCGATACATACATACAATCTTCTCCGAAATGTACCATACGGACACGACTGACATTGGAATTCGGCATAGCACGTGGAGTTAAGGGCAAGAAAGAGCGTGTTTTCAATTATATATGAAATCAGATGGACTTGACGTTTACAATGAAGTTTATAAACTATTTGAACTGATTTTAACATTTCCTTCTACCACTGCAAGTGCAGAGAGAAGTTTTTCAGCCTCGAAACGAATAAAATCTTATTTACGTGCAACACAAGGACAAATTCGTCTAAGTAACTTGGCTCTTCTATCGGTGGAAGAAGACATTCTTGTTTCATTGAGAACACATAACGAGGAACTGTTTTTGATAGTGTCACAACGCAGTTTACCCGTAAAGTAAGGCGGCTGGAATTTATGTACGAGGCATGTTTTTTAACTCAGTACCAGTCTGCGATTCCGCTGCCGCAGCGCTACGGTCGGCATTCCGCGCATGCGCGCTGGTTACCTACATCTCTTGCATTAGCACTGACGCCATTACAGTCTGATTCTTCACTGTATACGTTGGTTACTGAGTTTTTAAAATGCCTACGACGATCGTGAGTCCCACCGATTGTGAAGTACGGGCTGTTATACGATTTCTTAGTGCTAAAGGCGTAAAACCGATCGATATTCATCGTAAGATCTGCGAAGTTTACGGACAAAACATTATGAGTGATGGAATGGGTGAGAGCATTTAAAGATGGCCGCACAAATGTGCATGATGAAGAACGGAGTGGGCGTCCTTCGGTCGTTACTGAAGATTTGGTGCAGAAAGTGGACAGAAAGGTGAGAGAAAACAGACGCTTTACAATTTCATCATTGTGTGACTGTTTTCCTCAAAATTCTCGTAGCGTTTTGTATCGCATTGTGACCGAGAACTTGAAGTAACGGAAATTGTGTTCACGTCGGGTTCCGAAAATGTTGACGGATTTGCACAAAACCCAACGTTTAGGCAGTTCATTGACTTTCCTTGAGCGGTACCACAATGAAGGTGACGATTTTTAGACCAAAATGTTACTGGTGACGAAACATGAGTGGCCTACGTCACACCAGAATCGAAACAACCATCCATAGAATGGCGACATTCATTATCACCCACAAAAGTGAAGTTTAAGCAAACAATTTCTGCCCGCAAAATCATGTGCACAGTTTTTTGGGACAGAAAAGGAGTATTGCTAGTGGAGTTTCTGCCTCGCAATGAGACAATCAATGCAGCGTCTTATTGTGAGACATTGAACAATCTGCGCCGTGCAATCCAGAACAAAAGACGTGGCAAGTTGAGAAAGGGTATCGTTTTGCTGCATGACAATGCCCGTCCACATGTGGCTAATCGGACCAAAGATCTCATCAAATCTTTTCAATCTAGTTCATTCTCCATACAGCCCTGATCTGGCGCCCAGCAACTACCATTTGTTCTTGCACTTGAAGAAACATCTGGGCAGTCAGCGTCGATAACGAAGTCAAAACAGTTGTGATACAGTGGTTAACACGTCAGGTGGCAGAATTTTTTGAGGAGGGTATTCAAAAACTGGTGCCACGTTATGACAAGTGCCTCAATATTCACGTAAATTACGTAGAACAGTAGATTAAGATACAGGCTTCCATGAAAAAAGAAAATTATTGCGATATCTATGCACGTATTTTGTTTAATTCCAAAACGGTACTTACTTAAAAAACACGCCTCATATATATAAACAGGTATGGTGAAATTGTTTGTTTTCTTTTTTGTTTTAAGAGCTTGTTTCAAGAAAATTTGATGTAAATGCACTGTTTGTGAAGCTAACATTTAATCAACAATCCCTTATTGTCCGGAGCTGGTAGGCCTAGTGATAGCCCCAGTCACAATCCCAGCATGTGCAACTGATGTATGGTATTCTCATTACTGCAAGATTTATATTTTGAACTTTATTGAATGATGTGCTAGGTCATCTTCATTCTGAACGTCGGCTTTAGGCTCACTTAATTTCGACAAGTCCAGTACATTTGCTAGCATGTAAAACAAATTCTGCGGGACGAAATTCCGGCACACGGCGCCGCTAAAACAATCCTGGCAATTGGCAGCATCATTAACAAAAAATATTTTCATTCTGAATGAAGTTTGTGTTACTGATAAATCTTAGCATATACACAAAGGCATAGTATATGAAAAATGTAGATCTTGTCAAAATATAATTTATGGGAAACACTTTATTGAGATATTCCTTTGGTTTGAGTCTCATAATTTGTGGTCACAATTCCTTTTTTCTTGTCATGCTATAGAGTGAGTGAAATTTTAAATCTAGCATATAAGGGAACCCATTTTTAATGCGTTGAATGCACTTCAGTCTCATATGTTAATGATAATGATCATGATAATGATCATGATGATATTGATGTGAATATTTCGGATAATGAGATGCTAATATTGTGACTTGTGGTTTCCCAGAATTAAAACTCCAAGTTGCAGAAATTTAAAACGTTCTTTATTTGCGTAGAAATACACTCACAGTGGCAGTATTACGTCACATACACAATTACTGTCTTCCAAGGTCGTTGACCACAACAAAGAGTTTACTTCCAAAACACCAGTTACGTCTCTGTTTACAACTGTTTACGACTACTTTACAACTTTTCAGTTCGTCTGACGTAGGTCCACACTAGATTCACTATCCCGGCTCCTCGACGTAAAAACTGACTCCTCTAGCCCAATGCATCACTTATATACTACCAGTTGCAGTATCTAGAACTTTCCCGACTCAACGAAGCATCAAGGTCTTTCGAGGCGGCAGGAGAAGGGGAAAGAGGTGGTCCAGTGAGTTCTGGTTACTTCTCTCTCCAACCCGTCTTACCTCGTCACATCATTAGCACTGCGCAGTAGCGTAGGCGTGGCTTAACGCTATCCGTCTCCCTCAGTTCCCGCTACTCTCTCTCACTTACCACGTAATAGGCGTTCACAACAATATACAAGGGAGGATCCAAAAGAAACCGGACTCCGAGGACGCTGCCACTCGTAGACGTAGTGCAGGATTCTCACGCTAGATGGTGTTATCAGAGACCTTCATGAAACAGCTGTGCACACGGCGTCAGTGTAGAGCTGAACGTGCAAGTGTGGTATTGTGTTTCTCTGACTGTTGGCGGGTTACCTCTGCGAAGTCGTTATGGCAACTTTAAAAGAACAAAGAGTGTATGTGAAATTTTGTTTCCTGCTTAAAAAACTGCAATGGAGACACACCAAATGTTTCAGGAAGCTTTTCAGGAGGACGCTATGAACCGAACACAGGTTTTCGAGTGGTTTGGGCGCTTAAAACGTGGTGAGATATGTGTTGAAGGCCAAGCTCGTTCTGGTCACCCTTCAACATCGCGAAATGAGGAGAACATTGAAAAGGTCCGCCCAAATATCAACATGCAATGGAGAGTATTTTGACGGTGTCTGAAGTAATTTATTAAAAGGTTCATCAATTAAGTTTTTATGATAACAATCCGGTTTCTTTTGGGTCCCCCGTCGCATAGTATATGAGCATGATTTCTTGTGTGTTCGGGCCCCAAGTCCTCATTCGGTAGGTTTCGCCTGATTCCGTAAACACAGATGACAACTTTGAAACATGAAATGCACTATGCACTCTAACATCTAGTGCCTAACATGCTAAGCTTTCACACGTACATCGTTTCCTTTTGAGCAATTTTGAGGTTAATTATTAGCAAACCAGTTTACAACAAATCTAAGAGCAAGACGTATGTTGAGGATGTTATGGCTCTTAAAAGGGGACACACTATTACTTGACTACCTCCGTATAACTGAGATCTGAATGCAATTTAGCTGGAGTGGACAAACATAAATGTTTTCAGAGGACGCAATGTTAACTGGAGAGCCACAAATCTGTGGAAACTTGCTAAGAAGCGACAGATTTGGAAGGACACAGCAAGAAGGTTCAAGAGCTAAAAATGCAATATTCAAGAAACAATGGAGTAATAGAAAATGCAGTTGATGAAATTACACTTCAGAGGATACCAGCGATAAAATGACGCAACAGACTTGCAAATCGAAGAATCACAAAGCGAGTGAGGGTTTATAGCTGTCGTAACATTTGTTTCATAACATAATAAATATACGAGGGCTGCTCAATAAAAATATTATCACAATTTTGTTTGACAACGTACCTTTACTCATCCTCATTATTTTGATGGTCCTTCTCAAAATAGTTTCCCCTGAATGCGATGCACTTGTCCCAGAATTTCTGCCACTCTTCAAAGACATGCTGGAAACCATTTTTGAGAGATCCTTCAAAATCGCCTCCGCAGCCTTCACCACTGCTTCTGATGATGGATAATATCTCCCACGAAGGCGTTTCTTCAAGTTAGGGAATAGAAGAAAGTCACATGGGGCCAAATCCGGACTATAGAGAGGGTGAGGGATGCACTTCACGTTGATTTTTGCAAGATATTCAGCAACAAAATTGGCAATATGCGGCCGCGCATTATCGTGGTGCAGCATCCAGCCTGCTTCATGGAAATGTGGTCTTTTGCGCCTGATATGGACTTGCAATGTTTTCAGAACATCCCTGTAGTATTGTCCAGTTACTGATGTGTGCACAGGTAAAACATGCTGATAAAGCATTCCATGAATATCAAAGAATGAGATGACCATAACTTTCCCAGCACAAGCAACCACTTTTGCTTTTTTGCGGTTTGGTGATGCAGGAGATTTCCACACTGAGCTTTGCTGTTTGCTCTCAGGATCAAAATGATGCAGCCAAGTTTTATCAGCAGTGATTACGTTTGAAAGAAACTCCGGATCTTTCTCTAACATCAACTTTAACTGCATTTACCTCCATTGCAGCGGTAGGCGATACTAAACATGACTGATCTTGCCTGGTTCTCACAGGTGGGAACCAGGAGTACCAACAGTGGAACTACTACAGCGTGTTTGTTTCATATTAAGCTAACATAATATAAGACTGAATTTTAAATAAAATTCAACAAAATTATGTTCGTAAAAAATTATGATCATTCTTTATTGAACATCCCTCGTATAAGCATACAGCTTATCGGATGGAGTTCAATTTATTGTATGTCCACACATCTCACACCTTTGACGCAATCTTTCCTTATCTTACCGACATTTGGCTGAATTGTGTTTTTCTGGGTTAACCACACTGCAGAATCAAAAGTGTGTTAGCTCTTCTTCTTCCCCGCTGCCCGCACCACACCTTAAATCCAGCGCTCAAGAAAACGTGCGCATATATAAATGGTAGTGAGGTCGCTACATTAATTTAAATCACTTATAGATCTCATTATTTATAACATATTTTCTAGCTTAAATTTCCCTCTATATGAATTTCCTATAGAGATACATAGTTTGGGCTTTCTAAGAACTTATAACAAACATGCTGGCAACTTTGAAGTGTTTCCTAACTCATTGCAGTGAATGTGTCATTTTCAATACTTTCGATTTCAGAATGGCATATATGTTATTAGAAAAGAAATATACAAATCTACAAACATTTTAACAGCCATCTTTAACATTAGTTTTGCACTTAAGAGACAATTAATTAACCAGAATAAAAAAACATCAGGATATCTTCGAAAGTAGTTGCATGTGCATTAATTATTTGTGTGCTCGAGTAGGGAGCAAGCTGACGTCTCACCCTGAGGTCCTGCGTTCGAGTTTATTTAATTAGAATGGTTCTCTGTCGTCCATAGAATGAAACTATGAATGAAAGGAGGGATAGTGTATATTAAAATTAATATAAAATTGACTAAAACCTCTAGTAACCTAATAAAGGAGTTTATAAAGAAAAATTTAAAAAAAAATGCACTTTTTCACCCCCTTTCACATCTCTCTCTATCTCTATCTCCTGCTAAACTCTGTGGTTAAGTTTGCATAAGGGAGTCCCATATAAAGCCTTGTTGTAAGTGAAGCTGAAATCTAACTGCAGTTTAATTGTTTACTATGCAATTATCACCACTTAAATACTTTACTTCAAAAATTTCAAACCAACTTTGGCAGATTCCCACTTCATTTTGTTGACGTAATACTCTTAGATGACAGATTCCATTGACGTCATTAGTGTAGAGATGATGCTACCGATTTACATCACGTCACATTGTAGTGTTCAGCACTCCTAATATATCATACATAATTATTAATCTTAGATGTCAGGGTTTATCACTTTAACTGTACATTTCGCAGAGAACCGGAAGGATGTGAATCACAGTGTTTTGAACTGTCGCCTAAGTTGTATGGAAAACAAGTTGTGACTAAAATCTCGAGTATTCTTAGAAACACGACTACCTTACTGAGCAGTGATGTCAGATGTCAAGTGTGGCGCCTAATTTAACGGCGTCGGTCTTCCTCGTCTGTTTATATATAGTACAACACTTGGATTCAAGTTTTTTTGTTGTATTCGTACATGATTTAAGCCAATTTCAGTCTGTGCAAAGTTAGACATTTTAATACTAAGGTATTAAATAGATAATCATAACTTAGGTACTGTAATCTCAGGAATTTCCATTCCTCATAATGTTTCACTTATGAAAAGATTTCGGACTTTAGATTTAAAAACCCCGTTTTTAATCGTTAAACGATAACTTCATAAAAACTTGCAAATACACGTTTCATAGGAAGCCATACCTAAAATTACAATTTTAATAGCACCTAAAATGCCTATTTTGACAATAATGCCTAATTTTACTTATCATGCACGTTTAATCTCTGTTAGGTTAAAACATCCATTCTTTTTCCGAATCTCTATCCATTCTTTTTCCAAAACTATATGTTTTGAATTTCAATTAAGTTTTAACTAGACTATATATGTAACTTTCATGGTCATTCTGAGGATTGCCCTTATATGACCTTGGGATTGGAGGCTGCAGTGCAGTGGTCGTTCCCTGAAAAAGAGAAAGCGCACCATCTCACCCTCCTACCTGATGCATCTTCAGTAAGTCACATCTTCCCTCTCCCTTCAAATTTTACGTTCTGTCTTAAGAGCTTAAAGAGTACGTTTAGTGAGGCCGATAGGTCAGTGGCTTCAAGAAATGCAGGTCTAGAAGACGAGTCTGTGTGCATTGTATCTGCAAAGTAGGTGATGGAAGATTCTGGTATTCAGAGGGATCTGGTATTTTTAAATTCGCACTACACCTTCCATGTGAACGTTTTTTGCATTACTTGAAGCAGCAGGAAAACCTCTGTATGAGCAAATGCAAATATTTCATGTTATTCAAGAAAGGATTAAAACTGTTCCTGGTTCCGTTGGAGATAACGTACGGGATAAACTGGAGGAATTTCTGCAGAGGAATGTAGGATTGAAGAACCTGCGTAGTGCTTCAGATAACCTAGCAGGAAAAAGTACGGATGAGCATTATAACATTCCTGTCCATCTAGTGTCGAAATTGAAATACGCATGTTACTTCGGTGGATGTGGAGGGTTTATTTTCAGTTCACAAGTTAGTGTTGAGTGACAGATGGCATTGCTTGTTGGTTAAAAATCTAGAAAAATTATTGGTAAATTTTTGTGAAGGTAATAATTACGGACATTAATGGACAAAGGTTTGTAAAAATTGTTAATTTTGTTTGACTTGTTTATGTACTTAATGTTTATGTTCAAGACCTTTTTTCACATTTCATTGCTTAAATTCATGTATACCTATAGTTAGATATTTGTCCTTCTTGTAATTCTAGTAGTGGATGTATCAAAGAGGGAGCATTTTAATTGATTACTTTCTAAAATCAGAATTCCCGATTTCAAACATGGTTTAAAGAATATTATTTTTAAAGCCTATTCTTTTGTCTTTAGGGACTATTTCTTACATTATAAAACCTATGAACCATGCAACGTATGGGTAAAGTTTGCTGAAATATATATTTGCATATTTTATAATACTCGTGTTTCATGCACTAGACTTCTTTTATCATCAACAATTCTAAAGCCACAAATATGTACTTAATTGGTGTGTACCATTTAAGCAAAGCACCGCGTTGAAATTGGAGTTCTGTTTTTTCACAGTTCTTATTGTTTTTTTTTCTGCATTTTTCACTATACAGATGTTCCTTGTTCATAGTGGATTCGCTTGAAACTTTCAGGAGAGCTTCAGAAATTATGGATTAGAAATTGCTTCGCACATTTAAAATTATGAAATAGTTCAAATGAAACTAATTGCTTTCTATAACTCATATTGAGAAAATCGAGAAAAATTGAATTGAATAACATGAAAACAGAAACTATTTGTACATAGGTTATTATTTTTCTTATAGTTTAAGCCATACACTCTTTAAGGAGTACACTCTTCACTCTTCCTTTATGTTTATTTTATACCTTCTAGGTGCAAAGGGGAGTCAATCCTGACGGAGTGAACAGGAAAAGTAAGTTGTTGTTGTTATTATTATTATTATTATTATTATTATTATTATTATTATTATTATTATTATTATTATTATTATTATTATTATTATTATTATTATTATTATTATTATTATTATTATTATTATTATTATTATTATTATTATTATTATTATTATTATTATTATTATTATTATTATTATTATTATTATTATTATTATTATTATTATTATTATTATTATTATTATTATTATTATTATTATTATTATTATTATTATTATTATTATTATTATTATTATTATTATTATTATTATTATTATTATTATTATTATTATTATTATTATTATTATTATTATTATTATTATTATTATTATTATTATTATTATTATTATTATTATTATTATTATTATTATTATTATTATTATTATTATTATTATTATTATTATTATTATTATTATTATTATTATTATTATTATTATTATTATTATTATTATTATTATTATTATTATTATTATTATTATTATTATTATTATTATTATTATTGTTGTTATTGTTATTGTTATTGTTATTGTTATTGTTATTGTTATTGTTATTGTTATTGTTATTATTAATTATTATTAATTATTATTATTATTTATTATTATTATTATTATTATTATTATTATTATTATTATTATTATTATTATTATTATTATTATTATTATTATTATTATTATTATTATTATTATTATTATTATTATTATTATTATTATTATTATTATTATTATTATTATTATTATTATTATTATTATTATTATTATTATTATTATTATTATTATTATTATTATTATTATTATTATTATTATTATTATAATTATTATAATTATTATTATTATTATTATTATTATTATTATTATTATTATTATTATTATTATTATTATTATTATTATTATTTGACTTAATCAGATGGGTTATCCAAATGCTTTTGGAAATATAAATAAAGTGTTACAAAAGTTGCAGCTTTGGATTTAGAACTGATATGTTGATGTGTTACATGTATTGGACCCTCTACTCAATAATGCTTATTTGTGTCTCGTCTGCAAACAACTGTTACGAAAGTTTTAACTTTCTATTCAGCTAACAGTTTTCAGAAACTGTATAATTGTTAATTTTCTTGTAGGCTATAGAGATAAATCATACCTTTTCAAACCAATAACACATAGAAATGGTTGATTCTATAAAATAACAATAGTTTAATGTAACTCATGTTCAAGGTATTTTAAGAAGATTTTGTTATACAAGATTATTCAGGATTTTTATTTTATTTATCATGTAAATGTATAACAATATAGCTTTTAATGAAATGTGTTTCACTATTTTTGAGAAAATCAGCATATTCCATTTAAGCGTTTCTTGGGATGGGTAGTTTTCTTGAAAATATTCAATGTCATATCCTTGTTTTTAAATGGAACGTTTTGTTTATGAATTACTCTGTTCACACGTAAATACAGATAGATCTTTATTTCTATTTTATTCAGGGAGCG
This sequence comes from Mantis religiosa, assembly GCA_030765055.1. NCBI lineage: Eukaryota > Metazoa > Arthropoda > Insecta > Mantodea > Mantidae > Mantis > Mantis religiosa. The sequence goes on along the minus strand of CM060958.1, from coordinate 60,486,112 downwards.
TATTTGTGTTATTTTTTTCATAAAATGTTTAGTGAAATGCAATAATAACTGCTTGGAGAAGGTAAGTTCCATAGAAAGTAAAATATTGTATTTTAAAAAAGAAACCTGTGAAAATTTAACCAAGTAAAATCGTATACGAATTGACCTTTTGTGCCAAATCTTCAATTTCTTGTGTACCTACTAAAAGTTCTCTTTCTTCGGTTTACCAATGAAATTATATAGTCATTCTTCAGAATAAAGAGAACCTCTTGTTTTAAATACTTCTTGAAATTCAATTTTCTTAAAGTTAAGTGAAGTTTTGTTACAAATAATTATATTTTGTGTAGTAGAATAGACCAAGTTTGGACTCCCGTGCCGTATCATCTCCATATCGTAATCCAGTCAAGTCAAGTCGAGAAGTATCTGGTGCGACAAAATTCGATGTTCTTCCAGCAAATTTGTGACGATTGAGGTGACGTAATCAGTACTGATATTGCAAAAGATGCCATACTATTAGATTATAACTACGAGTTGCGTTCAAGTTATAACACCAGACAGGAACTTTTTTTAAATACACGTGGACTCTTTGTGAATGCGTGACAGATGGCAGCACCGTACAGTGCATAGAACTCTAGTAGTAGCGACGACATATAGGACTGTTTTTGATACTTAAAATGGCGACGTTTTCATTGCAACAACAGCGTATAATCGATGTTCCATTCCTGACGTCATCACGCGGCAAAATCGGCTGACAATTTGCCACGCGCACAGCCTTGTAATCATCCATCAGTATTCGTGGCACCCACCTGCATGACACATCCACTTTTCGCATTTTCAGATCTTCATGCACGATTGTGTGCACGAATCCCAGGGAAATGCGAATTTTGGAAGCGATGTCTGAAACGCTCAATCGGCTATCCTGCAAAATAACGTTCTCCACTCACTGGTGCGAAGCCGTGACGATCTTGGTTTGCTGTCGCAAGATATTCTGCCTTCATTGAACTGTCGTACCAAGGAAAGCACATTAGACACATCCATGGTACCATCATCACATGCCTCACTCAACTGGCGATGAACTTCAATAGATGTCACACCACGAAAATGGAGAAAACGAATGATTACACGTTGTTCTTGCAATGAAAACGTCGCCATTTTAGGTATCAAAAACAGTCCTAGCTCTCGTTGCTACTATTAGAGTTCTGTGCGCTGTACAGTGCTTCCATGTCTGTCACGCATTCACAAAAGGTCCACGTGTATTTAAAAAAAAACAGAAGTTCCTATCTGGTCCCAGTTCTGAAAAAAATAGGAGGTGCTATATCTTGAACACACCTCGTATTATGACTTCACAAAAGGGTACAAACCAATCATTTCAACAAAAAGTAAAGTCAGTAAATGATCTTTAACAGTAACAAAAGACCCAAGAGCAAAACAGAACTCTAGTAACTGTAACAATATACAGCCATATCAAAACTGTAAACACATTAGCCGTTACATTCCAGTTACAACAGAGTTAAAAGTCATTAATTACTGTAAATTAAATTTTGTCAAGAAATCCTACCTCTGTGAAGTACTCCTTGGTATTTACGAGCGCTTGAGTGTTTTTAACAACCCTATGGAGTTCATTGGCGATGTTTTGGATTTTCTTGCAGTAGGCATAGTGCTCACAGAGCGCCCGGGAGGTTGCAGAGGTTGAGGTGCGCCCCTCTGTTTCCCTGTATCCTATACACAAATAGCAATAATTGGGGCGAATAATTTTTCTGGAATTTTAACTTCTAATGAGTCAAACTTGTATTCATTTATAGGGAGGAAGACAGAAATCTTGGCCGAAGTCCAAAAAGTACAGTGTCAACCAAGACCAACGGTTGTGCCATTGCCAAAGCCACCTCACGGTTACAGCTACATACCACACTGTGTCATCGTGAGCAGGTGCAGTGGCTGCTGCAACTCTGATGTTCATGAATGTGTCTCAGTGAAAAAGAAGCTCACGAGGAAAGCTGTAAGTATATCATGCTCTTTCAAATCAAATTGGTCCATATAACTAGCTGTTCTATGATCAGAGAAGCTACAAAATAAGAATGAACATGGGTTCAGCCAATACGGTAATCGTACTGTCTTGGCGTTGCCGGTTCCACAGCTAGCCGGCGACAGATATGGAAGATATGTTTGTCTTGGTCTCACGGAATCCACTTAGCAAGTGATCTGAGATGTACATACAGATGCTGATAGAGAAGTTCACTTAATATTTCAGCTTGTGTGTGAAATCGTATACAATGATTATGCGTGGTATCATAATCTGAACCCTAAAACCTTGAGCCAGAGAACAGTTCACTTACGTACCTATTGCTCATAAGCACACAAAACAAAATGACTCAAATTAAATGCGTTCGACGAAAGAAAGTGTTTGCTACAGTGAAACAAAATAGTGACCTTTTAACGATTTGTTAATACTCTCACCCGAACGTCGGAACTCCCTATAGGACCGGCCGGCAGCAGCAGAAGCAGGAGACGGAGGCGTTCGCTCACGCCCACTCATTTGTCTTATAGCGGTAACGAGGAGTGGCTGGAAAAACATCAGTGTGCCGTCTCTTTCCGCTCCCCCTGAGTTCTCGAACTTACGGGATATTTCATCTAATCCGGAACCTTCTAGACTGGCCAGTTGGTCCTATATAAACAACACGTCGGGCTGGAGGAGAGTCAGTTCTTGGTGAGCAGCTGTGAGGAGCGCCCAGCGAGGGGACGGACTGCGTACGCGCGTCGGAGGAGTGTACGTAATTGCGAGTGCAAGTGGAACTATAACGGACGAACTGGTGAATTGTAATTGTGTGCATTACGTAATTCTGTGTAATCGGCAAGTGTAAAACTGTAATTCGGTGGAAATAAAGAACATTTTTGAGTGGTGCAATCGGACTTTTAATTTCACAATCCCACAAAGTCACAATACAGTTTCTACTTTAATAATGTCATATTTGTCTACTGCCTGTAATGGACTTTAAACCAATTTTTGTTTCATTAGAATAATAAATACGGAAGTTATGAATGTGTATTTATGAAGCATTTTTACTTCTAATGTTATGCACTGTGAGCAGAAATTTTAGTCTTGCAGGACCAATATCGCTTCTTTCAAGCAGAAATTTGTGGGCATCATTGGTTCTCCTATATTTGAACCCAAGAGAATTCTGAATATTATTCATAGAACATACATAGAACATATATTATATTTTTCCCTCATTAAATTGGTCAGCCTTTTGGTAGCTGGATACTCACCCTTGTCATATAAATCATAAATTGTATTTAAACACACTTTTGAAAATCGTCTAAGTTGGTAGGACGTTTTTAGCTGCTTGTTGTTTCCCTGTAGATCTAAATATGGAAACTTCTCCTAATTTGGTAAACTGTTTGCCTTCTTTAACAATGTTCGTCACAGAATGAGCAGTCACAAGACAAGTTTGTAATATTAATTCTCGACTCTGACCAAAATGTCTACTTTCGAATATGTATTCGACAGATTTTTGAAAAAGGAATGCACATTAACAAGAATATATCTCCTGCTTACATAAAATCTTATGAATTGCTTCACAGTTACTACTAGGCGCACGAGTACTAGGCTTGCTAAGCGGTATATTTACTAACTTTGAAAAGCACGTGTGCGCTCTTAAAATCGCCACTTTACTGAATGCAAGGTACAAAATGCAACTGCAGCATAGCATGTATGTGTTTTTCTTCACTGACAGTTACTGATTCTTGTGCGGGCCAACCCAGGGTCATGGAATTAAATTAAAACCATAAAGCTTTTATCAAACCTTAATTTGAATTTATTTTATTGCTACACTTTGCGCTCACCAGTATATAAACATACAATAACAATAAACTTCTGTCCTATCTTCATATAGTATTTATTTCCAGCTACATTTTGTATTGATCAACCCAGACACATAAAGTAACAATCAACTTCTGGCCCCGAACTGAGAGGAAAGGGGCCCATAAAACAACACGGCTCACCAAAAGGCAACGCATGAAAACCCAAAGAGAGTATCGAGAAACCCGAACATGGAGCACTTACCCTCAGAGACACAGACGCGACGCGAGCCAGGCACACACTACCCTGCCGGTTTGAGGGAGCCACCCGAGAAGTCTCAGGCACCGCAGCGCCCCAAAGAGGAACGGCGGAAAACCAAAGCAGCGTGACAGCAGCACCCTCGAACCGGAAGGGCAGGTAAAAGGTGCCGGACAGAAAACAAACGGCACATTCTTTACTTTCTAGTCAAGCGTCTTATCTTTCCATAACTCCGAAACCATCTGTGCTACAGACATGGGGTTTGGACAGTCATCCTCAGAATAAATACCTCTGTAACATGGGAGAAACAAAATAATTCTGTAATTAGTATATTTAGAGCGCGAAAATAAATTAGCCGTATGGTTCGGCAAAGCGAGCCAGTATGCATGTTTAACTGTACAACGTCGCACGCACCGCATTGGCTAGTAGCGATAGACCAGCTACGCCTAGCCCCCGACTTATGTTCATTCCTATTTTGTAGCTACCTTAGAGGTAGTTCAATAATTACACAACATCTATATTTTGAGCGTAAAATGTGGTACGGAACGTGAAGAAAATGGTACAGATTCTATATGCCATGCTTTTACTGTGCATGCTTGTGCCGAATTTAGTTTACTAATGGAAGGTTTATTTCACGCTGGGCTGTGGGTGCAATCCGCATTCCCTAGCCTCTAGTTTGTTTCGGTGACTTAGGTCATTCGGATCACATTCCGACATTAGTTGGGTGGCAGCAAAGAATGTTTCAGTCACTTGTTTTCCGCAGTTTCGCATGAGCTTACATGGCAGCACTTGCTGCTGAGTTACCTCCAATTATATAGTCTATTCAATTGCGCGCCCCTTGGTCATTTTTAATCATTTCCCTGTTCGGTATTGACCTCCTTCTACTTAATATATAATTATTATTAATTTCTGTATAAAACATAACTCGTTAATTTCTGTATGAAGCTTGTATGTTACTTAATGTAATCTTTTATTGTGAATTTGGGACTGAAATACTTTACGATTATAAAGAGAAGAAAACATAAGCGTTGTGAATGTGTATGAAATTGAATCCGATTGTTCTCATAGTTAACTGGTTTTTAAATAGAGCATATAAGAACTTCTATATGATTTTAAGAGTCTCATCTTGTTTGTCGTTAATAAAAGCAACTAAAGAAACTTATGTTACACACTGATCATGTGATACTCATGTTTCTTATGAATAATATTCTCTTTTCATTTCCTAAATAAATATAAACGAATATCCAGAAATGATGTTACTAACTTTTTGCCTTGTAATGAAATTTACTGAAAAGCTAGCAATAAAATAAAGGTTCATATGTACCATATAAATATAGCACAACTTATCCAACAGAAGAAAGCTGTGACAGTTGTACTATCCGGAGAATTCAAAAGTTTCAACTGTTATTAGTTCTCTTCCCGCATCTTATTTTCCGAAATGAAATTAGTAAACATATTTAATTGCTATGGATTATTTTATAAGTAATAGAGCGCAAACGCTTGCCATGGTAATTAGACTCTGCTGGAATTTTCCCTTCTCCCAGCCCCTAGAATGCTCTATAATGTTCTGTGGAAATTTCCAGCGCGTATAGATATAAGCGAGCCTTCTTTTGATTCAGGGGGAAGCTCAGTTGTTGAATGCCTTTCCAAAGCTAATTTAAGTGAGTTTATGGCTACAGTTGCAATTTACAACGAGGTGCTTCCACGAAATGTGTTGGACTTCTCAAAATGTTAAGTGGACTAAAGAAAACGCTGCATCGAGCGTTATTTATTATACGACTGCGTTGCTAAGAAAAGTGAAGTGAAAGGATAAACTGAGCTAGATCACATCAATGATATGTGAGATCATACTTGGTAGATCCAAAGTAATTGCTAAATGCGCTCTCGTTCTCTACAGAAATTCCAAACTTTTGGGCTGCTGGATTCCGCTTTTAAATAGAAACGTCAAGTGTGAATTAATGATCTCATTCACACTCAATGGAATGTATGCATTAACTTTCTCATTTTCTGTAGCTATACATTTTATTCTAGTTGCATGTCCACGAATGTTTAGTCTATAAATTAATAATGTTTTGTTTGTGTTTTGGCAGGTATTTAAAGACAAACTAGGAGCAATTAAACGCCATACTGTTCGTGTGGAGGAAGATGAAGAGTGTGTCTGTGAATGCAAGGTAAGCAACCTTTCTGTACATTTAAGTTGACCTGTTTTATTAGGATAAGTAAATCTAGGTTAATAAAAATAGCTAAGTATTTTAATTAAAGTCCTTCAGGTTAAGTCATGTAGGAAGATGAAAAAATGGGTGAAATTATGCTCAAATGAACCTAGGGCTCATAAAGCTTAGAGTTAGGCAACATTCATCTTTAAGAATTTGGGAAAGTCCCAGAAAATCTTTTATCCAAATAACTCAGCCTGACTGATATTCGAACGCGAGACTTCTTGTATGTGAGGCAGGTACACTTCCACTTACCTTACCAGGAGGGCAACTACTAGGTATATGAGAATGTTAGCACTACCCACTTGAAGAATCCTTCAATAAAACGGTTTATCTGCAACTGTTTAATAATGACTATCATCAATAGGAACGTACCCCTTGGGGTGTCTGCTGACAAGACGTGGGGTTGTAGCTTCAGGGGTACAGACATACTTTTGTTGCTGGGATAGAAGGGTAGCATCGGGTAAGAGAGCTGAAGGCAAATAACTACATGAGGTTTTATACGAAGTTCCGGTGGCTATTAACCAATTGAGATAAAAGGGGACCCGCTGGGAAACCCCTACTGCGATACCAATCCCATTTATCTGTTATGAATGTTGATGTACTGATATGGAATACCGGCATGGGCAATCAAACTGGGAGAATCTTTAACGTGGTAAGTCCTCAGGACCATACAATAACCTAAAAACTTGGCCAATACTTACCTTCCCGTGGTCATTAAGGCAGTGCTCTCGATCATCCATGCGCTTCAAATGTTACATTTTATGAAACCTGATGTAATTTCCTGGTCATAGCATTGGTACTCGTGAAGAGTCATTACATGGTAATAGTATTCATTACCACTCTGATTTCATATCTATTTTATTGAGTAACTAATCATTTTCGTGCATAGAAAGACGAAGGTTTGTATGATAGTTATAAATGATCAAAATATAAAATAAAGCTTTCTCATGTACAGTACTGTTCGCTAACTTCACTCTTTTTCATACAAACGCATGTCACTGCATATTTTGATTCAGATTTACTTGGTCAAAGGGATACAGTTGAGTTGAGTCCAGAGGTTTACTTCCATTAGTCTTGAAACCGTAGGAACAAGACCCGAGCCTCTTTCATCCAGGGAGTTATCCGAGCTGTCCCAAGGGGCGCTCGGCGTCCTCCGTGGGGTTTCCATAGGACAAGACCTGGGTTACTAACAAGGCCCCCCCCCATCTGGTCCAAGGACACAAGACGGGATGGAAGTGGAGACGCCACTTACGCGCGCCAACACCATAAGTGAAGGCTACCGATATGACCTCGGTGGGGCGGCCTGGCGATCTAGCACACCTTCTACTAGCTCTGCAGCTAGTACCCGGGAGAATTAATGGCTTCCCTCAACCCCGTCCTTAGACGTACCCGATCACCCACGGGTATTGGGAACCACTGCCCCCTCGAGTCCAACCCAATCCGAACAACTCCCGAAAGAGGGGCTCAGATGTTCGGCCCGAGGTTCCTCTAGTAACGTCAGAGGTACCAGAGTGCTAAGGGTCCGCAGCGACCGCACCACGGCATCTGAAGGGGACGGATCCTCTCCCCTACGGAAGGTCAAAGGGATACAATTGTGAAACTTGCTACTTTAATATCTGGAAGAATAGTTTCTTCAAAACTACTCATTATTTGAAATTGACCAATTTTTTTCGGCCGGATGTTGGCTTAGGAATTATAGTAATTAAGCTTTGGTTTACACTGAATCACAGAGTATCTCATTGTTAGAGTGATTATGCAGTTATTTATACATTAACTGTTGGTAATTAATGCGACTAACATCAATGTAATTGTGTACTTAGTTAATGCTCAGGTATTTAGCAACAAAGTCATTCTCCTTCTTGCTTCCCAATAATTTGAGATTTAGCCTGGATAGTTGCTAAGTTTAAGTTAATTGATGGAAATTAATCATTTCTTCACACTAGCCGAATATAGGCTGAGGTTTTTGATAGATAGAGTCAACATGAAAAATTCAATGGCATGAACAGGATTTGAAACACGGATCTTCTGGTTTCCGTCCAGTCGTCCTTACCCGTTGAACTACCATGGCCAACGTGCCGTCCTGACATTAAATTTTCCAATTCACTCGTATATTTCCCCGGTAGACCACTAGGGGCTCTCGTATCCGAGATACGCCGTTTTTGGCGACTTACTATCGTAAATAATTAAGTCCAAGGCTTCATCATTTAACTCTTTTATTTAAGTTACTTGATGCAAATTAGTCATTTCCTCACATTATCCATATGTAGGCTAATGTTTTTGGTAGATAGAGTCAACATGAAAAATTCAATGCCATGATCGGGATTTGAGCCACGGATCCTGGGAAAAGATGAGTCAATTGGAGAATTTGATGTCAGGACGGCACGTTGGCCATGGTAGCTCAATGGGTAAAGAGCGACTGGATGAAAAAAGGAGATACGTGGTTCAAATCCCGGTCAGGCCATTGAATTTTGCATGTTGACTGTATCTAGTTTGTAAGTTTTTCGCCGATAGGTAGGTCCTATATTTATTTTCTCTTCCTTGTTGCATAACAGACAATTTGTAGATGATAATAAAATTTTATGCAGGTGTTTGCTGACACAGCCATGTCCAGTGGTAAGATTGAACATGGCAACAGCTGTTTTTTTGAGGTAGTTTTAAGTTTGCCAAGAATTTGTCTCCTTTGGAATTTAATATTCTAACTTTGTGGGATCGTGAAATTAAAAGTCCAATTGCACAACTCAAAAATGTACTTTATTTCCACCGAATTACAGTCAGAACACTTGCCGATTACACAGAATTACGTAATGCACACAATTACAATTCACCAGTTCGTCTGTCACGGGTCCACTGCACGCTCACAGTTACGTACAACTCCTCTGATGCACGTTCACAGTCTTCCGGTCCGTTCACTCACTCGACGTTCCTCACGGCTGCTTGCCAAGAACTGAACTCACTCGCCACTGCAGCCCCTTTTTATAGGAATATCGCTGTTCCTGAAAATCTCACGGTTCAGAGAATTATCACGAAGGTTCGAGACGGCAGGGGGAGGGGAAAGAGGCGGCCAGTAACCAGTGATACTTCCCTAATCATCCCCTCAGTTAGTGACCGAGATAAATGGGTGGGCGTGGCCCGAATGCCTCCGGTCCCCTACTCAGCTGTCAGGTGGTCGTGCTTTCCGATAATTGGGTGACAATATATTTGTGGTTAATTTAGGTTATGATCATTTTTCATTTTCTTCTTGATGCTACGTTTAACTGATTTCAGCGGTGCTTTTGATTGCATCTTATTTTGTATTTTAGTTCCCTTTTTTGCAAGGATGTCTGCCTTCTCACTGATACCCAATCCACACTGTGCATAAATCCGCTGCAGGACTGTATTCTTACTTAAATTTTGTATCTGTTTAATAAAACAAAGAATTTCTACTATTTTTATATTGAGTTATTTGTAATTGTGGAACTCGGCTTGTGCTTCATTCTCGCAAAATGCATTTGAACGCAATGATAATTTGCTTTAAATTTAAAGGTTTACGAATTTCGAGGTGACGATCTCCTTTTCCAATATAAACTCTCAAAAATAATTATGCTGTTTAGTCAATTAAATTTTAACATAACAAAAATCAAACCTTTTCCTCTAACTTAATATGTCTGTAAGATAATGTTTACATCGCCAACCTTCAGCTCTAATTCACCCAACTACGGTTATATATTTACCATGGGGACCGTTTTAGAAGCAGTCCCTGGTATTGATGACAACTAGGCAGATGAAGTCCTACAAAATATAATAATTTATCACTATAATTGGGGAAGTATGACACAGTTGACTTCTGGTAAATTTCAAAAGTTTTTCTCTTATATTTGTGCATTTATCAAGTAGAAATAGTATGTGTGAGACATAAACATAGTAATGTGCAATTGAACGAATCTCTAGGTCGACCTAACACCCTTACTGCCCGCCTCGGTAGCGTAGATGGCAGCGTGTGTGTCTCACGTTCAAGAGGTCCCGAGTTTGAATCTCAGTCAGGGTGAGTTATCTGGATAAAGTCTTTTCCGAGGTTTTCCCTTATCCTGAAGGACGAATGTCGGTAACTCTAAGCTCTAAGGACCCTGGGCCCATTTGAGCATCATTTCACCCATTCCATTCATCGTCCGATATGACTTAACGTTGGAGGACGTAAAATTACAAAACAAAACAAAAAATAACACCCTTACTGGTAACATATTATTACATTTAAGTGTACAATATTAATTAACGTAGTTAAGGATTATTTGAAAAGTTTCACTTGTTTACATCCATTTTAATTAGTGAGTCTTATTCTGCACTAAGACTCCCAATGTAATTTTGTAATCCAAAATATGTCGAATTTCAGCATTAATGACAATAATCCTTTTGGTTAGCAGGTGAAGATGAAAGACTGTAGCCCAGTGCAAACGTACGACGAGAACTCTTGTGCTTGTGTATGTCCTAATGCCATCGAGAGTGATAACTGTGGTCGTCTTAAAGTATGGGACACTCAACAATGTAAATGTGTATGTAGAAATTCGACTTGCTCTACAGGGAATAATCCACGATATTTTAATGAAGAAACCTGCCGGTAGAGTGTGTATTACTACTTTATTAATCTTTATTTGTGTTATGCTTCTTGGTGCATGCCTTAGCAACAGCTTCACATAAGTGAAATATGCATGTTTTAGGCTTCATGACTTTTGGTAACTTTTGAACAAAGAGTAAACTCATTTTTTAAACTTCATTTTCATTTTCACTGTAACCAAATGGCTACGTAGTATGGATAATCAGTTCTAAGTGTTTAATGGTGGTAGTAATGAATCCAAACAGTTCATGAGCACTACTTCATTCACTCACGTTCTTTGTTGTGCATAAGTACCAATTATATAGATAATTTAGAAAGTATTGTTGGCTCAAATAAATCAATTCACGGGTGACTTACTCATTCCATGAAACAAGGTTGTAATACCTGATATTACCAACAGAAGACATTGTTGTTTAGAGCCAATACACAATACAGCCGAGTTTCTATAAATAGTGTTTGTTGATTGGTATTTAGTTTGGATTGTTGGCTCTCGTACTTGTGATTTTGATGTGAGACATTATTGATATGTGACGGAAAACTCGGTAGTGGAATGGCTAATTTCTCTCCATATCTTCAAGATCACAGAATGAGGAATTACTTTACGAGAGCTGTTCAAGAAGTACCCATTTAACAAAATAATTAGTGTTGGTAAGGCAGGTAGCGTTAGCATTGTGTACTGCCATTTGCTACACGATGGCAAAATAAATTTCGTATTCATAGTTGGTTTAGATTTGGCAGGTATTTCTGTTAATCCTTCAATGTGTTTTCCTAAACATTAAAAGCGCTGTAACGTTCAGTGATTCGCTTTTCAACTTTGGATGGGAATACCTTCGAGAAAATAAAAGCAAAATATATACTGGTGGATAGAGTCAACATGAAAAATTCAATGCCATGGCCGGGATTTGAACCACGGATCTACTGGTTTCCGTCCAGTCGCTCTTAACCTTTGAGCTACCATGGCCAACGTGCCTTCCTGACATTAAATTCTCCAGTTGACTCGTATATTTCCCCGGTAGACCACTAGGGGCTCTCGCATCCGAGATACACCGTTTGTGGCGACTTACTATTGTAAGTACTTAAGTCCCAGGCTTCATCATTTAACTCTTAATATTTTAGTTAATTGATGGACGGAAACCAGTAGATCCGTGGTTCAAATCCCGGCCATGGCATTGAATTTTTCATGTTGACTCTATCCATCAAATATCTTAGCCTATATACGGCTAGTGTGGAGAAATGATTAATTTCCATCAATTAACTAAAATATATACTGTTTTTTGTTGGGGGGGCATTTCACTATCTATGACAACAGTTATATATTGGTTCGTCTCAAATCATTGTCGCAAACATCCGTTTATGATCAGCACACGGCATGTGGTTACCGAGGAAATACTTGAAGAATTCCACAGCATGATATTCGGTGATTGTCGAATAAAATTTAGCCAAATAGCAGATGCATGATAAGTTGGAGATGAAACACCAGCACCAATGGACACCAAATTAAATAACAGATGGATGGAGCTTTCAGCCTCGAAGCTGTGTTTGCAGTTCTTTAAGCGAAATCCAAAGGATTATTTTCTTACGTTTAGTTGTCATCGCTGATTTTACCTGGATTCTTTATTATATTGTTACCGATGGTATGTTGTGTGCGTGCGTGCGTGTGTGTGTGCTTTTTAGTTTTAAAGATTAATTAACAGCATGCCCCATTTCAAGTAATCTTACCTGTACATGCTTTGTATTCTTTGGTATGCAATTTGTTTCTTTATTTGGTCTTTTTTATGTCCTTATAGTACCTATTATTGTTCTTGTAATCAATATTGATGTCACTCTCACTGTCATAACTTTAACTCTTTGTTTTTACACTTCACTTCACAGTCCTATTGAGTTACAGAATTCTTGGAAGTCTCTCAGATATTTGGATACAAGCTGTTGTGTAGTCGCTGGCCAGCTTCCTCCTTTTTTCCTAATGTCTTCTCTTAATGTATTTCTTTGTTATAGTACTTCTGGACATTCATATATTATGTGATGTACCGTTTGGTGTCCTGTGTTGCATGAACATGTAGGGTTATCTGCGATGTGGAATCTGTGTTTGTATGAATTGGTTTTTCCATGTCCTGTAGTTAGAGCTGTAAAACTCGGCGTGAATGACAGATTCACTTTGAGTCTCTCTCTAAGTTGAGTTCTTCCATCTATTCTGCCAATCTCCCGTAAGGGAGGGGATCCGTCCCCTTCAACTGCCGAGGTGCGGGCGCCGCGGACCCTTAGCACTCGTGGCACAGATGTATTTTTTTATCTTGAAAAGTGCAGAGCGATGCGCAGTGGTATCTGGACGAGTCCAACTCAGAACGGTTGCAACTGGAGGGGAGGGCAGGTCAGTTGCGTATCAGTGACGAGCAACTAAACACGTGCAGTGCTACTCGGTAACACTACAGCTTGTTTCAAAATGTTCTTGTCTCCTGGTTCCAAGAGAGCATTTATAAATGACGCCTCCTATCAGCACATTAGGAAATAAAGTGCTACATTTAAAACCACAAGAAGTAATAAACAACATCCATAGATTTATAGAAAAGGAACAATGGTCTGGCTCAGGTATAAAAATCTGGGGAAGGGTATCTGAGGCAACAGTTGTGTCTGAAAGCAGTTTAGGAGAGTTATTAAGGAAAGAAAAGCCATTAATGCTGGTGTAACAACGTCCTTCTCTATGCCCAGTAAACAAAGATTAGGAACATGCACAAAATCTAATTTGGATGTTTTAATTCAGAAGTAGTTAGGCGAACTGAGAATAATTTTTAAAACAGAAAAACAAAGACCAACTTTGAAGAAAGTGCTTATGAAGCTTAAAAATTCTACTGACTTCCAAGGCAGTGTCTGAACATAAGAAGAGTTCTTTGGAAACTAGGATTATTTGAGAAAAAAAAAACCACTAAGCGTGACAGACAAATTTTAATCGAACATCGCACCATACATGCAAAAAGGCTGAAGTATGTAAGAAATATTCGGAGATATCGAAGTGAAGTTTATATAGTTTATGTGGATGAAACTTATGTAAATACAGCACATACTGGACCATATGCCTGGAGTGAAATACGTTACAGGGACTCTGCAGCGATATTGAAAGGCCGACATTTGTTTATCATGCCTGCTGGAGGAGAACAGGGTTTTGTTCCAAATGCCTATGTACTATTTAAGATCCAACAAAAGCGTGGAGATTACTACCATAGTAAGAATTACAACTTAGTTTATAAGAGCTGCAAAACTGGCTTCGAGAATGAAATTTGTTTTTAGACACCTTGTGCACCGCCCTCCTCTCTCGTAATCTTACACTTGTGACGCATTGTGGCGATAGGTGCACTATCCCCACCACAGTTGCTACTCATCCCTACCACGCAGGATTCTGTAAAGATAAAATAATACATCTGTACCTCTGACATTACTAGAAGAACCTCAGGTTGCCTCGTAAGTCCCGGGTACTAGCCTGCAGAGCTAGTAGAAGGTGTGCTAGATCACCAGGCGGCCCCAACGAGGTTTTCGGTAGTCTTTCCTGCGGGGTTGACGCGCGTAAGTGGCGTATTCACTTCCATCCCGTCTTGACGTTGTGCTAAGCGGGGGGCTTTTTAAGAAATCAGGTGTTTCCCTATGGAAAGAACCCCGGAGTAACCATCGCTCCCGGGTAGAAGGAGGCCTGGGTCCTTGGTGCTACAGGTCCAGGACTAATGCGAGTAGAACCTCTGCACATAACTATTCTGCCAATCCTATATTTCCTTATCTGTAATTTCTATTTCGATTGTAGGTTTTGGTGTCCTGTTGTAAATTGTTGCTATTCCTGTTTCTTCTCCTGCTTGCTTTGCTAACTTGTCTGCTAGTTCATTTCTAGGAATGCCGATGTGTGCTTTTACCCACTTGAAGTATATTTTCCATTTTTATGACTAAGTGCTGCTATAATTCTGTGTATATCTGTTGTTATGGTATTTTGTTTTTGTTGTTCTTTTGCTGTTTTGTTGTTTTTGTTATTTTATATACTCTTTTTTTAATCTTCTCATGTGTAAAGTCTTTATTAACACCATTAATTAAAGCAGTATTAAAGTGTTTATATTCTTTATTAAACTCATTTTTATTTAGGGTTGTATATATTAACCTATAGATTAAACTATTAAAACCAGCAAATCTATGTGAAAAACCCTTAAAACTCTTACTTTTATCTAATTATCAATATGAGTAAATTTCCTATAAATACCATAGTTAAGTTTATTGTTATGTCTTACTATCTTTACTTGTAGAAAAGTAAGATATCCATTAATTTCAGTTTCTATTATGAATTATAAGAACACTTACGAAATATTGGGTATAAACAGACTGATAAATTGGCCATGTCAGATCATTTTTGGCCATTTCACCAAGAAATAAATGCAGAAGTTGAATTATTAAAGCGATCAAGTGGTTCAGTAGATTTAATGGCTTGGGAAAAGTATTTATTTTAAAAATAGAAATCGCATAATGAATTTTGAAATACCGAAAATCGATTCTGTCTTTAAATTTGTTTCATTTTCAGAGTTCGGTAATACATACAAAAATATTGTGACGTCTAGCGACTGTAATGTTGACAACAAGGGAAGTACTGAGGATACAAAGTTTGTGAAACTAATCTCAATTGATATCTAAGATTTTTATCACTTTTTTAAAAGATAAGTGAGGTTTTTGTTGCAAATAATTATATTTTATGCAGTATTTGTTGCTTCACTGCTGCTATATTCTATTTTAACCTATCAAACTATACAGTGTGGAGCATCATACACTTAAATGCCTTAAAGATAGTTTTCACATTTAGAAATAGTCCAAACTGTTCAGAAATTTTAAATTATTTTCACAGATTTAAATAAAAAGAAGTTCAGGATGTACTCATTTTTCTACTTCTATATTGTAACTTTGTGGGTTCGTAGAATTAAAAGGCCGAGTTGCAGAAATGAAAAATCTCCTTTATTTTCGTAGAAATACACTTATAGATTACAGCAGCATTACGTTACATCACCATCAGTCTACCAAGGTCGCTCACAATAACAAACAGTGACAGCATATTACATCATTAGCTCTCGTTACAACACAGCTGGCTGTCTCTCATTTCACAACACTGTTTCACAACTACCACTGACTCTTTGCGAGCCGTCACGTCCTTAAATACCTATTTCGTAATTCGAGACTCTTCCAGAAGAATAAAGGAACCGAATAATCAAGATATTACCAGAAATTTCTATTTATCTCAGTATGTTTGTTTCGATAAGTCTTTTATCTCAAGCGCTTATGTTTATCTGCTTATGCAAGCTCGTTGTCTACGTGAAACCTATCAGTTCCTTTGTGTGCCAAGCCGCCTTATCGCGATCGGGTTCACGACAATATGAATATAGGCCTTTGAGTCGCCTAGCATTATTTCTTGGTGTACAGAACTTTGCTAGCATGCAAATGATAATTGAGAAAGTATTAGTTCAACCAAGAAATTTTATACATATTGATATTTTACTAGAAACACGTGTATCTTAGCCATTTTTGAAGTATTCGATGTCAAGTTTGATGTGCAATTGTTCGTGAACAGGAACTACGGAAATGAAAAGAACGGGACCGCAACGGGAAAGTTGAGGCGCCATACTTAACCGATTCGATAACGAGATCTGGAAGTGGCAGTCTTAATCTCAATTTGAGCGCTGGTTGTTATCGATTGCTAAGTTTACTTAGACTGCCAACCAAAGGTACTGAGCATTCTGTGTTTTTTTACCAGATTATATGTATCAAACTGAAGATGAAAACAGTTATGTATATGATTAATACATAGACAGAAGCATGCAGAACTGATATTTTATATTCTGGTTTCATTTGCATAAAACAGACGAGTAACACATTTATGACTGAATGCAAGTTTAATGAATTAAGGAATTTCTGTATTTCCTTAAGTGGAATACATGGCCTACTGAACATTATTATTATTATTATTATTATTATTATTATTATTATTATTATTATTATTATTATTATTATTATTATTATTATTATTATTATTATTATTATTATTATTATTATTATTATTATTATTATTATTATTATTATTATTATTATTATTATTATTATTATTATTATTATTATTATTATTATTATTATTATTATTATTATTATTATTATTATTATTATTATTATTATTATTATTATTATTATTATTATTATTATTATTATTATTATTATTATTATTATTATTATTATTATTATTATTATTATTATTATTATTATTATTATTATTATTATTATTATTATTATTATTATTATTATTATTATTATTATTATTATTATTATTATTATTATTATTATTATTACTATTACTATTACTATTACTATTACTATTACTATTACTATTACTATTACTATTACTATTACTATTACTATTACTATTACTATTACTATTACTGTTACTGTTACTGTTACTGTTACTGTTACTGTTACTGTTACTATTACTATTACTATTACTATTACTATTACTATTACTATTACTATTACTATTACTATTACTATTACTATTATTATTATTATTATTATTATTATTATTATTATTATTATTATTATTATTATTATTATTATTATTATTATTATTATTATTATTATTATTATTATTATTATTATTATTATTATTATTATTATTATTATTATTATTATTATTATTATTACTATTACTATTACTATTACTATTACTATTACTATTACTATTACTATTACTATTACTATTACTATTACTATTACTATTACTATTACTATTACTATTACTATTACTATTACTATTACTATTACTATTACTATTACTATTACTATTACTATTACTATTACTATTACTATTACTATTATTATTATTATTATTATTATTATTATTATTATTATTATTATTATTATTATTATTATTATTATTATTATTATTATTATTATTATTATTATTATTATTATTATTATTATTATTATTATTATTATTATTATTATTATTATTATTATTATTATTATTATTATTATTATTATTATTATTATTATTATTATTATTATTATTATTTAGGTGCAGAGGATCTACTCCCATTAGTCCTGGACACGTAGGACAAAGGACCCGGGCCTCCTTTTACCAGGGAGCGATGGAAAACTCCGGGGGTCTTTGCATGGGGCAATACCTTGAGTCTAAAAAGCCCCCCCCTCTCATCGACTACAACGTCAAGACGGTTAGAAGTGGATACGCCACTTACGCGCGTCAACCCCGCAGGAAACACTACCGAATAACCTCGGTGGGGCCATCTGGTGATCTAGCACACCTTCTACTAGCTCTGCAGGCTAGTATCCGGGAATTATTAGGCAACCCTCTACCCCATCCGGGCGGCCGTATCCTGGCCGGAGGTATCCAATCCCCGTGGGTGTCGGGAACACACTGCCCCCTCGAGTCCAACCCAATCCGAACAACTCTCCGAAGGGAGGGGCTCAGAAAGTTCGGCCCGATGTTCCTCTAGTAACGTCAGAGGTACCACGAGTGCTAAAGGTCCGCAACGCCCGCACCACGGCAGCTGAGGGGACGGATCCCTCCCCTACGGGACGGCCTACTGAACAGCTCAATCTCAAGGCCCGCAGGCAATGGTGAGGATCAGAGGTTTCCTAATCAGGGATATTTCGGGGACGAGCGATCAGCCAAACGCCGGAAGTGAAAGTACGAGCCAGATGAGGTGATAGGAAAGATGATGATGGAGCAATTGGTGGAATGTTGGAGGGGGAAACCGGAGGACCCGGAGAAAACCTGCCCCAGCACCATATTGTCCATCACAAATCTCACTTTGCGGTCCCTGGCATCCAACCCGGGCCGCCTTTTTGAGAGCCAAGCGGTCTAACCATCAGCCATGACGTGGCCGCAGATACAAGCTAGTTAACTTTAAAATTAGATTGATAAATAATATTGGAAAGAAGAGGTACATTTGTAAGTCTTCATTCTTAAATGTTGCTGTTGACTGATAATGAGACAGCGCACAGCTGGCGGAAGTCAGCTAGATTTTTTTTTTTTTTTTTTTTTTTTAACTTTCAGCTAAGAGAGCTCTGATGGAGAGCTCTGTACAATTTATATAGTAAGTTTTAAAAGTCAGAATTTTCTTTTGTTTTAATAAACAGCACTTAAGTTTGAAAGGCAATAACAAACTGATAAAGTGCCATACACAAGATATCAACCACGATTCTTTGGCTTAACATACTGTTGTTCTAACAATGAGATACGATAGCAACATTACCACTATTATACACGAAATTTCCGAAATGCCTTACCTTTTTTCGGTAAAAAATTATGGAGTCGGTCTGGGTTTAGAACTGGCCTATTGATCTCAAGATCGCGGGTTCAAACCCGGCCCAGGCCGATGGACCTTTAAGAAATAGCCTGCCACATACTGACATGTAAAATAACTCCTACTGGAAGAAATTCTGGCATACCGGCGGCGGTGATATGATCCTGGCAATTGACAGCATCATTAACAAACAAAAAATTATCTTTTGCAATTAATTTTGAGATATCATATCCCAAGTTATCACTTTTAAGTCAATGATAGTAATTGTTATTTCTTTCATACGTCTTGTATTTTAAACTTCGAATGGCATTAATAATTCGTGAGTGGGATGTTAACGCTAAATGAATTTGAGCACACCTTATAGTTTACCAGAAAAAAACGTGACCCCATTTGGGAATTTAAAGTTGTGCCAGCATGTTGTAATGACAGCTCAGTTGGTTAAAATTGAGCATGGTAATTCGAAGATCCTAGTTCCAAATTTCGTTGTGACTTAATCTTTCAGTCCAATGTTGCTTTTATAATTTTCACCTACACATGGCTTGTATGGAAGAACTCTTCCCCAGGCCTGTTATAAGGAATCCTACATGTGAACTGGTAAGGCAATATAGATAAACTTGTGCCAATACGAGAGGCAATATATTTTGAGACTAATATTTAAAACAAAATAATTTCTGATTAAAACTGCTTTATTGTTTTAAAAATATTTTCCTTTATGATCAATACACTTTTGCATCCGTTTGAACCATTTGTCAAAGCATTTATTCCAGTCTTCTTGAGACATCTCCAAAATAGGTTTTTGAAGGAATCAACGAAAATCGTCCTCCACGCAAATTATTCTTGATATGCGGGAATAAAAAGTAGTCATTTGGTGCCAAATGAGGACTGTATGGTGCATGATACATCAATTCTATTTTCTGAGCCTTCAAATACTCTGTTGCTAGACGAGACATGTGTGGACTCGCATTGTCTTGATGAAGAATCATCCTAGGTTCCTGATGGTTCTCCTTTCTTCACAGAAGACTTCCGGCAAACAAATAGTTGTGCACGATTCAGCATTGATCATTTTATATTACTCTAAAGGCACCGTTGCCACATGGCCAGTTTTGTTCAGTAAGCAGGCGAACATTAGCCTTGAAGTTCGAGTGTGTACAACTTTTGTTGGATTTGCTTGAAGCATCCATACAGTCGACTGCTGTTTACGTTGCGGCTCATACGCATAGATCCATGATTCGTCACTTGTTAATCTTATATATGTCTTTTGAGCACCGCAATTATATTTCTTGAGCATTTTTGTGCACCAATCGACGCAAGCATATTTTTATGTGGGATCCAACGAAAGCAAACCTTTTTCACGGCTAAATAATCATGTAATATTTTATATATGCTAGTGAAACTAATTCCCATGATTGTCTCAGTCTCATAATTTGTGGCATGATAATCTTGAATTATTAGTCTTTGCACAACATCGATGTTTTCTGGCACAACAACTGATTTTGGAGGACCTTTACGATGTTTATCACTGAACGAATGGCGGCAACGATTAAATTCATTATAACAACGTTTCACAGTGGCAAAGGATGGAGCTTCGTCACCAAATGTGGAAATTAGATGATCGATGCTCTCTTGTCTTGGTAATTCACGTCGAAAGTCGTAATAAATCATTGAATGAACATTTTTATAAATTAATTGCATGTTTTTGTTGAGACACGATTTTCAAGTTAATGTAACTAAAACAAATAACGCTCTATAGAAAAAATGTTGTTGTTTTGAAATGAAGCCATTAGCTCTCTTGCTCTCCAATATTTCTGTGTAGTGGGTCCAACAGGTAGGGCTTCACAAGTTAAAAGATGTTCTTCAGTCATTTCCTCTTCTTTGTTGCACAGAGGACAATTTGGACTTGTATAAATTCATATTCTGTGTAAGTGTTTGGCCAAATAATCATGTTCCGTAAGTAATCTAAAATTTGCTACTGCAGCTTTACGTGAGATTTCTGGAATAATTCCTGCATTTTTAATTAAAATGTTCCATTTTTTATCTTTGGCTTTGTTATATATTGATTGTTTTTTTATATTTGTTTTTATTAATCTTTTTATGGATGTAAAGGGTAAGTTTTTACTTTTGTTCTGAATTAAATTTTGCACCATTTTTGGCAGAAAATCAGCTGATTCATTTCCAGCAATTCCACAATGTGCACGTATCCACTGTAATATAATTCTTTTCTGTAGTTTTTGAAGTTGTTGGATCATTTTGTGACATTCTTTAATTTTGATTGACCTCATTTTATATGAACTTATTGCATACAATGCTGCTTTAGAATCAGAAAGTATGACAGCATTTTCGAATTTATCTATTCTGTATAGAAGGTGTTGGAGTGAAATATGAATAGCCGTTACTTCCTCATCAAAATTTGTTGTGTGATATCCTGCTGGTTGATAGAATGAGAACAGTGTACACTTAATTCCTGCTCCTGAGTTGTTGTCCAAGTTAGATCCATCTGTGTAGATATGTAACCATTCTTCAGGTGGATATCTATTGTTCAGTTTCTAATGCTAGTGCTTTTAGTACAGGTTTGGAAGTTTAAGATTTTGTAGTTATTTGTTCTAAATCTAATTGAATATTAATTGGTTCAAAAGTTAGTGGGTTTTCTTTGATTAAAATGTTTTCTTTAGAATTAGGAAGATTCGGATCTGTTTTTAATTCCATAAATTTGTGTAGGAAACTTGTTTGTGTTTTCATCTTGATTGGTTGTAGTAATCTTTTCTCCCATTTTGTTGTTTTAACCGCAACATTTTTTCATGTTGTATTGGTGCCTGTTCCTCTAAAGTTAGATGTATTGGATAGTTCCGAGTTAAGGCTTGCATTGCCGTGATGGAGTTGATTTTGCTGCACCGCTATTAGTCGCAGGGCCTGATTTTGGCATACTTCTAGGTAATTTATGTTAGAACTGTTTGCTGTAATTATTATCTCTGCATTATAACGAAGTAGAAAATGTCTGAAAAAGAAGTAAAGAAAAGAAGTAGAAAAAGTACAAAATGTCTGAAGTAGATTATGGTTAACAATTTTAAATTTTCCACTGGAAACGTCAGATGGCACCTACAACACTCTGGGTTGTCATGGTTGAAAATATAAATAGTGTCACTCGTATGACATAGAGTTCCTATTTTTATTTTCTCTACTACGTACATAGTAGGCAGAGAAGGAAAAGCTCGAAACACCGTTTCGAGGTCCCTGGAATGCGAAAAAGGATATTTAGAAAGGCGCTCGTGTGTATGTGCGTATGAGTATGATTTTCATGAAGAAAGTAAGTGTATATCAGTGGGGGAATAGTCTCTCAGGTCCTCTTCATGCTGATGGCTTTTGCGTAATAATTAGTAAACGATAAGTGACATTCAAATAAATGTTAAAATAAACATTTTGTGTAATTTTTTGTTTTCGAGATGTTCCTTATTATTTATTTCAGTTTTCAAATACTTACACTTTCTTCGAGTATAAAGATATTACTAATCCTTGTTTCACATAAGCTTGTCCCGTATCTCTTAACGGTCACGTGACCTTATCACCTCTCATTGGCTACTATTGTAGTATAGACTGTTGTGCGGTAAAAATTAGTCCGTTATTTAACGTGGTGATATATCTTTATATGTTGGAAGAGAATTGTGAAATTTATATTTTCGTAACTGTTTTAATTAAATATATTACGCAACAGAGTTGATATATCTGAAATTCATGTTAATTCTAAACGAAGTAAAGAGGAGGTACCTTTGCTCTCAAGCACATGACACCATAGCACGTGCTTTAGCGGTAGTAATGACATATTTGTTTATATGACTTTTAACACTGGCCTTGTTTTGAACTGGAATAGTCATATATCGCCATTCGAACATGTGTTGTGCCTAGTGCGAGAGCTAAATTATTTTATTGATCGTTTATTGCTCATGTACTTATTATATGTATAATGGCAGAGTCTACCGCCAGTTTTTCGCTGAAGCATCGCAAGCGAAAACCTTTACAAAGCGGCGGAAAAAGAATTGTGTTGCATTTGTTTAATGCACTCAGAGAGAAGAATCCGTATTTGTTAGTGAGAGAAGTGGAACAGCTGTGCTCTGAACTTACAGGTGTGTTAGATGCGTAGGAACATCGTGATCTGAAATTGAGACAACAGGAAAACTTAGCACTCCAGGGCCGATATTGCTGTGTGGCGAAGACGTTATTTAAGGACAATCAGAATGTACCGGGATACAAATCGCAAATTATACTACCTTCACGAGACTTGGGTGAATGAAGGACACACGACAAGTATGGCGTGACACGACTTTGAAGACTGAAAGACAAGCATCTTTGCAAGGTATGTGTGCCGGTTTAAAAAATCCCAGTGGAAAAGGCCGAAGGCCTTTCGTTATAAACTTGTTTCAGTTTTATTGCTCATTCATTCAGTTTCAACTTGCTCAGTTTCATTATAAACTTCATTATTTTTGCATGCCTTCATATTCTTATTTGCATTTTATCTATCTTCCTGGCAATTATTATGACGTTTACTGCAGTTTTAAATGTGACGGGAAGGCACCGCCTATGTCCTATGGCGCGAAACCATCTGCCAATTAGGATGAGGGGAAGGTAGTTGTACGCGGAGTGATACATTTCAGAGGGGCAAGGTTATATGAAACAGAGAAAACAGAGATCAGCTTTCTATGTCTGGCCATGCAAGGACAATAGAATGTCAAAGCCATCACGTAGTGACCAGCTCTTAAAATACCTTAATATTGTCATTTTACCTGTAATAAATCTGCAAATAAATAATTTCTATAAACATTTACCTCGATTGGATGGCATGTATGAGTGCACACATTAGATTTTTTCCGTAACAATGATTCAGAAGCATCAGTAGTTCAACCAAGTAGCTTATATTCTCTTGTACTATCAACCTCTTCAACTAATAGTCGTGATAGTCGTGATCTGGGGGGGGGGGTCCACAGAGGTAAACAAGAGGGTAGACCAAAACTACAGAAGATTTTGTAAAGAGCTACTAGGCTTGCCAAGGTCAGCACCTAGGGAAGTAGCTTTAGTAGAATTAGGAAACACAAGAAGAAATTGAATAATAATGGAAAGAATAATACAATTTTGGTATAGGTGTTTGGCCAAAGAAAAAAGGGAAATTATGGAATTATACATGAGACAGCCAAAAAGATGACTGAAATATTTGGTTGGCAGAGACAAGAGGAATTATGGAAAAAGTAGGAATGGGAGATATATGGAGATTAGAGGAAAGGAATACAAGCGATGTGGGTATATTAATAAAATGCAGTATAGAAGATGTAGAAAGACAGGAAATATGGGGAAGTCTATAAAATATGAAATCATTACAAATTCACAAGAAAATAAAAAGAAATTGGGGACGAGAAGCATATGCAGATTACTGCAATAGACAAGAGAGAGAGAGAGAGGTTAGCTTGGATGAGAACAGGAATAATATTTCTAAGAGGGATAAGTGGTAGGGAAAGTGGAATTTGTGAATTGTGTGGGGGAAAAGAAAGCATAGGACACTATTTAACAGAATGCGAGAAGCTTGCAATATGGAGAGAAAAGGTTTGGGAGGAAAAATGGGAGAAAGTAGAGAAGAGGATAGTAGCTATAGAAATGTTAACAGGAAAGGACGAAAAGGAGATAAAAAGTATTGGCGAGTTCTTGCATAAAGTAAAAGATAAATGGGCAAGAAATGTAAATAATATAAGAAAGGATGATGGGGGTAGGGGAAGAATGGGACTAATTAAGTAACAAGGAGGCATGGAGGTTAAGAGCTACCTGGCAGAGCAGAAGACCAGGGTGTCATGTAAGCTAAGGTACAAGGTAAAGGCAAATAAATGTAGCCAAAATGTGTAAATTGTAAAATTTTGGAATATGCACAGTAAATAATTAATTTATTTATAAATGCCACTAACTTTTTAGTTTCAGTAGCACTAACTTAAATTCTACAGCATCCCGGCTTCGCAGATATTTCTTCTTGAAATTATCATTATAAGTGCTTTCAGTTTTTAAGAGAACGCTCCATTGGAAATTAAAACTTTCACGATTTTCAATGACTTTATTTATATTTATGTCATATATTTTTCTGGTATGCATATTAGTAGATTTAAACATAAGTTCAGCCTCTTTAAATTTGTTCAAAACATTGATTTTCTAAAACGCTTTCTGAAATATTTTGTAAATACTCTTAATATGTATTTTGAATTATATAAACTGCAAATTTAGGATTCATTTGGTGATTATTTTGGTTTAAAAACTAAATCCCATTTTAAGAATTTTTTAGAAGAAATTAACTATATAATTACAATTTAAACAAAACAAAGACACACTCAAATGTATTTTTAAAAAATATATAACCAAGAAACCGTCTGAAATTCCAAAGAATCATTCGTAGATTTTTCTGTTGACCTGATTTGAACTTAAACTGATAATTTCAAAAAGTTTACAAGACTTTATATTGTGAAGCATTTGCAGTTACGAATAAATGTTACATCGATAAAGTGTACTTAAACGGCATGTTTCGTTTTCAATATGCATGCTGAAGGGCGTTTAAAAATAAGTAACTTTAAAATTCAAATTATGAATCCACAAGATTTAAATGTTTTCCTTGAAAAAAGATGTGTTGAAAATTTCAGTATAGCGTTCCCTTAAGTTAATAAGGCCAAGACCATCATAAATGAGACATTTATTTTGTGTTATAAAAGTTACGGATTTTAATAATCAACTTGTTTATTTGTTTACAGTTGTGAAACTAATAGCCGTCTGAAACTTCGGCGGAATTTTCAGTTTACAGTAAAAAAGAATGATGTACTCTACACATAAGTGGTACGTTAACAGGTAAGAACAACATATATTTTAGAACTATAACATGTTGGCCAAAAATATTTTAGCAATGGAATTATCACTATACTCACACCGCTACTCAACTGCAAATTTGATGATATTATGCCTTCTGTAAATAAACCACATGCACCAAGAATCTTCTGTGGAGTAGAACCGCAACGCCCGAAACTGAAGCCTAGAAAAGTGCCGCATGCAACCATTTGCAAGTAGCTGCTGGACATCCCTCGTCAACTCTCTACCGATTGGGGGATGGTGGCGTGCTCCTTACGTATGCCATATGTAGGCCAATGTCCGTCAGGAGTAAACAATCCCTCCCCTACAATGCTGTATTATTATGCCTATATGTTCTTACTTATTCTTGGACTAATTTTCGGGCACTTCCACCTATACTCCGCACTCGATTGTTGGCACATAGGCCCCACATAGAGCAGAGATTATGCCATCAAACTCCCAAGTGCGTACAGGTGTGAGCATAGTGATGGTTCCCTTGTAAGTATTAAACCAGCTCAGCTATGGGGATTAAGCGAATTCAGCAATAATCTTAAAGCATTATAGGAACCCAATTTAAAACGAGACTTATGCTTAGAAATGTGTGGTTATTTCCGCCTGCGGTGCCGTATGTAGTAAAAGCGGGCGTTAAACACTACACATTTCATTTTTGTGTGGTTATTTTACATATATTATTACATCGCATATTTATAGTCTAGGAGGCAATAGGAGAATAAATGAAAACAATAAAGAAACGCAGGCATGACAGATAAACAGCCGGAAATTAATTGTTCTTTCACACTGACCAAGTGTAGACTAAATTATGGAAACGTAGAGTCAGATTGAAAAATTCAATGCCACAGCCGGGATTTGAACCACGGATCTTCTGGTTTCCGTCCAGCCGCTCTAACTCTTGAGCTACTATGGCCAACGTGCCGATATGACATTAAATTCTCCAACTGACTCGTATTTTTCCCGGTAAACCACTTAGGAGTTCTCATAAACACATGAGACAGCTACCTTAACGACGACTTACAACATGTAAGTCAACTTACAACATGCATTTTATGCTCCAAAACTGTTCATTAATTGATTTAAAATTTCGAGATTTGCAATATATCACAATATCCTACTAAAATAGAAATAATTATTAAACAAATACAGAATGTTTACATTTTCATGGGCTGGTCCCTTAATAATGAAGGCAAATTTACGCCTTTTTCCAGTGAAAATTAAGCCTGCGATGAGTATTATTGCATTTCGTTTACAGTAATTTATTAAGCGAACTCTGGTTGGGAGGTGAATAGTGACAGCTGTTGTCATTCTTTAAACCAAAAGTATATCTAATGAACGTGATAAATATGTTCATGAGCGTATATTCGTGGATTTGTGGGGTAGGGGAGCCGCTTTAAAATGCATATCTATTTGGCAACAGGATGCAAAAGGGTGGGGGAAAAATTGCCCTCGACAGTAAGGTCATACATTTGCAGAGGACAGCGCGAACTTTCCTTTCCGGTCTCGCTGCAACGTTGTTGCTGCATTACAGGAACAGTTTTAACTTCCAAGTGAAGTTTAACTTCCAAGAAAGTTCTTTTGTGCATAGCGAAATCCAAAGTGTGTAAGATATCTTGTTGAAATCGCTGCTGATTACTATAAATCAAATGTTTTGTTGTGTTTCAAACTGTTATTAAATTTTTGTTATATAAATAAATTGTTCTAACAAAAATGCTCCATGTGGTGCATTGTTAAAAACAGTCAACATCAGAAATTCAACTTTTACAGCAAATAAGTTTACAAAATCTTCTATTATATCAAATTATTCCAGAAAAAATATTTTTCGTGGACTACAAAGGTTTCATTTTTCAAAATCACATTGTTTAAAAGTGTACGGTCATTTTCTTTAATGTAGTTTTGTGAAAGTAGTACAAAGTAAACAAATAGTAAAAATAGTATCGTGTAGAAAAATGCTGAGAAAAGTTTTGTCAGGGAGATATTCACTGATTATGTCCAATCAGCTTTATTTTGCTTCTTGTGGATTAAATTGTGAATGGGTAAGAGCGACTGGATGGAAACCAGCAGATCCGTGGTTCAAATCCAGGCCATGACATTGAATTTTTCATGTTAACTCTATCTAAAACCTTAACCTATATAAAGTTAGTGTGAAGAAATGATTAATTTCCATCAGTTAACTAAAATATTAAGAGCTAAATGATGAAACCTGGGACTCAAGTACTTACAATAGTAAGTCGCCACAGACGGTGTATCTCGAATACGAGAGCCCCTAGTGGTCTACCGGGGAAATACACAAGTCAAATGGAGAATTTACTGGCATGACGGCAAGATGGCCATGGTAACTCAATGGGTAAGATCGACTGGACGGAAACCAGGAGATCGGTGGTTCAAATCCCGGCCTGGTATTGAATTTTCCATGTTCACTCTATCAAAAACCTTAGCCTATATACGACTAGTATGAAGAAATGATTAATTTCCACCAATTAACTAAAATGTAAAGAACGTGTTCGTTGGCATGTCAGTCAAGTTTGTTTATATTCTTACAGAAGCTATGAAAACCTTTTAATTTTTTAGTTTGAGGAGCCAACCTCTTCACATGCTCACTAAATTTTCAGTACCCTGCCTTTGTATACATTCAAGATTAAATATGCATTTATCCAGGTTTGTATTGTTTGTACAGTATCAGTAATATTTTCTGTATTTCTATAGTTATATTCCTATAAATCACTTTTTGTTACAGATATCCAAACACGTGGTGATAAAAAAGTGCAGTAAAAATGCCAGAGCTTAGGTACAAAATGAAGTATTGGGTTATTCTGATGCTGGTCAAAAGTTGTCAACATTCCGCTGTCCTTTGATGAAAAGTATACCTTACAGACTTTTCAGAGTAACGAGATGTTATTCTCAACTTCCTGCGTTGTTCTACAGTGATAATTCTTCGATGTCATAAGACTGCATACAGATGAACAAAATAACGTAGAAATGTCTGCAAGGTGTTAATTCTACTCTAAGGTGTATGCCAATTATTTATGTTATTGAAATGTGATTTTTTTAATAAACAATAATTTTGTAATGTCTTATTATTCATTTCTTAATAAACCTGTCATGTTTCGTCTGTTTACGGAGTGAAAAAGTATCAATCAGTCAATGTTATTGAATTAAAATCTCGAGTGAGAGTCTATACACACTAACATAGAAATGCAGTGCTGTTAGTTTAAGAATCGACGCCCGCGAAAGTTGCCGTGCCGTGGTGGTCACCCTCTTGCTCGCCGATACTCTGGAGCTTTGCTTTAACTCACGGTACTAAAAACAACGTAACTTATTGTGGTATATTAATTAAAGAATTCGATACTCACCCTAATCAGAATAGCTGCTGGAAGTGCTCTCCATTTTGTGCTATACACATGTGACATCATCGTAAAGAAACCTGCATTCATTTTCGTCAATTCCACTGCACCATCTATTTCCCTACGAATGATTTCTTTAAGTTCATATAAGATATATAGATTATTTGCATACACTTTACCTTGTACTGTTACCCAGAAATAAAACTCTAATGGTGTCAGTACAGGGGAACGGGCCGGCCACAGTCCGCTGTATATAAGTTCATTGCTAATGATGCGCCGGGGCCCTGTTATGGATACCCTAAAATATGCGCGGTCGCATTATCCTGCTGAAAATACGCATTTAATCCTACAAATTATAATGCCCAAAATGAGCTTATCTCTAAACAAGATAAAACAACTAAACTACCCTTATCACACAGAGACGCGCGCGCACACGCGCATACACACACACATATGAGGTGCGTCCATAAAGTAAGTTCTGTTTGGTAATAAAATTAAATTCTGTACAGATACAGAAAAATTATTTATTGCACAAAATTCTACAACACTTAAACCACTTTTCCACATGACTGCCGAAATTTTACAGACATTTGTCATACAAGGCACAACTTTCTGTATACCTTCTTCATAGAAGTTTGCCGCCTGTGTCTTCAACCAGATGGAAACATTTTCTTTCAGCTCTTCGTCATTGTTGAAGTGTTAACCGCCAAGGAAAGGTCTGAGATGCAAAAACAGATGAAAGTCGCTAGCAGCGAGGTTACGGCTGTACGGGGGGTGGTCAAACTCGTCCAAGCCAAATCCCTGTAGCATATTTTTCATCGCATTTGCAGTGTGGGGTCGTGCGTTGTCGTGAAGAAACACAACAGCCAATAAATTTCAATTCGTTTCACTTTTCTAGCATTCATAAAACGAATCACAGATCTGATTTCACAAGTGGCGGGATTTTCAATTAACACCGACATTGTAAACAAGTACAAAAAAACGTACGTGGTGGACACCGGTCTCACAATGGCGCACGTTTCTTCTCCTTGATACAGAGCGCCAACCGCGGTTGTGCGGAACTGCGATCGCAGTGCTGCAGTGGAGATAAATTAAAACAGAACCTACTTTCTGGACGCCCCTTGTATATATAACGCATTTATGGAGTTATTAGAGATAAATATCTGTTAGGATATTTATTAAATAATATTCTAACAGATATTTATCTCTAATTACTCCATAAATGCGTTGTTGCAATTAGATTCCATTGAGCATACCATCCATCCATTATTCTATTTAACTGTTTATTTACTTATTTGTTATTTTATTATTATATTAATTCATATTATTATCATATGTTTGTTTTTATTTATTTTATATTTTACCATTTAATAATAGTTTATTTGTTTTATTTATTATTACTATTATTAATTATTATT
The DNA here is from genome assembly GCA_030765055.1 of Mantis religiosa. Lineage (NCBI taxonomy): Eukaryota > Metazoa > Arthropoda > Insecta > Mantodea > Mantidae > Mantis > Mantis religiosa. Next base: position 60,455,322 of record CM060958.1, on the reverse strand, counting down.
CATTGAGACAGTTATATTGCAACCAAGTTATAAATTAGAGTGCTTTTTCTGCAGTTTTAAGATATTAAGTTTACCACAATTTTTTCACATACAACGCCATGATATATACTACGAAATAGTGTAATTAATCTGATTTGAAATGTTGTTACTTTATATCTCTCTCAACAGCCTGCCACAATAGCCTGGGGTTTGATTTTGACAAACGATTAAAAAACTTCTTAAGGTGAAAATTCTAGATTAACTTTTGCCGCTATTTAGTTTAAAATTATTGGCATTTAACTAAAAAGCAGCTTAATTTAAGATATATTGTTATATAAAAAAAAGATGCCCCGGGTGAGGATCGAACTCACGACCTTAAGATTATGAGACTTACGCGCTGCCTACTGCGCCACCGAGGCGATGTTGGTTACCCTCTAATGCTGAATTTGTGAAGTTAACCTGTAACTTTAGATATACATAGGTTTGTTAAAATAATCCCATCTCCCCTTAGTTAAAACACCCTTTTCTTATGGGACTGGAGGGCGCAGGGGTGGGGCGAAGTGGGTAGTTAAATAATTCAAACAGAACATTTCAGGGGATACAGCGAGATGGGCGCTTTGAAATAGCTTTGAGTTCATAGTCGTTTGCACTAGATCAAAGTCAACAACGAGACAGTACTCCTGCTACTTTCAGATATCCTGGTTCAAACATGTCATGTGAACAACTCCGTAATATGTACGTAAACTGAAAAATTAAGATAGAGGTTAAGCGGCGTGGCTGTTCTGCGATGGTGTCCCAATTTGAAACAGCATCCGTCTGCTTCACTCTTGAATAGAGACGTATCTCAGGGTATACGTGGGTGTATGTTCAAAGACAGGACGACACCGGAATCTGGCTTTGAAACGTTTTAATAAATAATAGTCACTCTGAGAAGTTGGGATCAATGCAAATTAATATATAAATACTCGGAATCTTACACAACACGGTTCTAACCTTGATGCAAGAATGAGCTACGTCTTGTTCCACCGGCGATCCGAGGAGAAGTGTTCAAGATTATGCCGAGACTGCCCTACTCAGCTTCAATATTCTCCTAATCACCTTCTCTTTTGCTAACGATTCTAAGACCTGTACTATTAGCTTCTAACACGATTATGTCACTTCATTTCTACATTACTGGAAATTTCTACATTTCAATCCTTAAGTATCTCTATAAATTTTTAGGAAATACTCTCATATATTCCAAGAAATCCAAACTAGCCTACCAAACCTAATCCAGAACTGTTGAATAGTTACCCTCTTTTTGATGGCCTTTCTCAAAAATAGTCTCCCCTGAATGCGATGTACTTGTCCCAGCGTTTCTGCCAGTCTTCAAGGACATGCCGGAAACCATTTTAGAGAGATCCTTCAAAATCGCCTCGGCAGCCTTCAAAACTGCTTCTGATGATGGATAATGCCTCCCACGAAGGCGTTTCTTTAAGTTAGGGAATAGAAAAAAGTCATATGGGGCTAAATCTGGACTATAGGGAGGATGACAGATGTACTTCACGTTGATTTTTGCAAGATATTCAGCAACAACAGTGGCAATATGCAGTCGCGCATTATCGTGCTGCAGCATCCAGCCTGCTTCACGGAAATGTGGTCTTTTGAACCTGATATGCACTCGCATGCGCCGAGCCAACTATACTCATTATCTATTTCCAAACTTAAACATTTAACACAAATGCACAAATATTAATATTTGAGTTTATGATACCTATTAACTGAAATGATTTAAAATTTGGACCAACTTCAGAAACCTTTTAAAATTTCAAAGAATGAATAAAATTAAGTAAAACCAAGATAATGGATGATTTAAAAATAAAAAAATAATTCTTAAAGTGATTCTTACTCTTACTAATAAGTATAAAATATCAAAGGATAGTTATTTAACTAATCTTAATTTCTGTATTAATTAACATGAATTAGAGGGATAGCGTTTACAAAGACATTTCGTATGAAAATGACTCGAGAAGATCATGTGAGTGCACGAATGATAGTTGTTTTGCACGCAGCAATGGAAGCTAATGTTTTGTACAGAATGTTTCAGAAATATTTTTACAAACTTCAGGTATGAGTTCCTCACACCAAAAGAAGGAAAAAAGTTCATATGAACATATGCCCTATAATCCTTGGTTTTTGGGTTATTCCTATCACAATGAAACTGAGTTCAACGGCCTACGGAGTCCAACCTCAAAACCTCATTTCTCTAGGCACTCATAGAAGGCTTTGACTTATTGTACTACATACGGCAGAGGGCGAAGTATTGTCAATTGTTATCAGTCTGTCTTGAACGTTTCAATTGTGTTCATGTAGTGAGTTAACTGCAAGTGTTTCGTTCCACCATGGTCGGATATTTATTTCGTGAACAGGCAGACATGATTTTTATGTATAGTCGCGCGAATGGCTGCACGGCTCTATCAGATGGAGTTTCCAGACCGAAAACAACCGAGTCATCCAACCTTTGTCGCTGTTTATCGTCGTCATGCTGAGACAGGGACCGTTGCACCACAGTCCATTGATCGAGGAAGACCAAGAGTTGTTCGTACGCTGGAACACCAAGAACAGATGTTAAAGTGTGTCGAAGATGATCCAGTTATGAGTACAAGACATTGACTGTAGCATCTGGTACATTACACGTGACAGCATGGAGGGTACTTCACGAGCAGCTCCTGTATCCATATCATACTCAACGTGTGTAGGGCCTTTCATCTGCCGATTATCCACCACGGGATAACTTTTATCGATGGTTTTTAGCACAACCAGCCAATCCATTGTTTATCTCGTCAGTTTTGTTTACAGACGAGACAACGTTTGGGAGAGATGGAATTACTAATTCCCACAACGTAAAGTATGAGCAGATCGTAATCCTCATGCTGTTCTTCAGGTTAGACATCAGCAACCGGTTACTCTGTGTGGCCTGGCATTATAGGTGCCTGTCTGATAGGTCCATACTTTTTACTAACACGTCTTATTGTTGTTGTCTATAGGGACTTTATCCAGCACAATTTTCCCGAACTACTGCCCCTGAAAACACGAAGAACATGTGGTTTATGCATGATGGGGCTCTGGCACATTTTAGTCGCATTGTTCAAGATGCACTGACTGGTATATACCATGACCGATGGATAGGCAGAGGACCAGTTCCATGGCCTGCACCTTATCGCGACTTCAATGCTATGTATTTTTACCTCTGGAGTCATCTTAAATCATTGGTTTATGGAATTACCATCCCGGATGCAGAAAGGCTTCATCGACATGTCATGGAAGCCTGCGAAATCATTCGCTAACCATCCCGGAGTTTTTGAAAGGGTGCGGCATTCCATGATTCGACTACAGGTATGCATAGAGGCAAGAGGAAGACATTTGGAGCATTATTATGAGTTTTGTGTGTTATAAGTGTACCACTGTGTTGAACACCTCCTAACGAGAAAACAAAGGATTATGGGACATATGTTCATTTGGACTTTTTTCGTTCTTTTGGTGTGGGGAACCCATACCCGAAGTTTGTAAAAGTATTTCTGAAACATGCTGTATATTAACTTATCAGATTACTAACAATTTCATATATATCTCCTATAATTACTTCATCAATACAGTATATTAATTAGATTCCATTGGTCATACCATCCATTATTTTATTTAACTATTTAAGTATTTATTATTTTATTTATTATGTTATATTAATTCATATTATTATCATATATATTTATTTATATGTTTACATTTAATTTAATTTATTTGACATTTTACCATTTAATATTTGTTTATTTCATTTCTTTACTATATATTTAATTATTATTTTTAATTATAATTTTCTAGATTTTATAATAATGTATTTTATTTGTTTCGTTATTATTATTATTATTATTATTATTATTATTATTATTATTATTATTATTATTATTATTATTATTATTATTATTATTATTATTATTATTATTATTATTATTATTATTATTATTATCATTATCATTATCATTATCATTATCATTATCATTATCATTATCATTATCATTATCATTATCATTATCATTATCATTATCATTATCATTATCATTATCATTATCATTATCATTATCATTATCATTATCATTATCATTATCATTATCATTATCATTATCATTATCATTATCATTATCATTATCATTATCATTATTATTATTATTATTATTATTATTATTATTATTCATTGAGGCAATTATATTGAGACCTACTTATAAATTAGAGTGATTTTTCTGCAGTTTAAATATATTAATTTTACCACAATTTCTTCACATACAACGTCATAAGATATCATACTACGAAATAGTGCAATTAAGCTGATTGGAAATGTTGTTACTTTATATATAGAATCAACAGCCTACTTAGCCTGTGGTTTGAGTTCGACAAAGGATTAAAAAACTTCCTAAGGTGAAAATTCTAGATTAATTACTGTCGCTATTTAGTTTAAAATTATTGGTGTTTAACTAAAAAGCAGCTTAATTTAAGGTATATTGTCATGTAAAAAAAAAAAAGGAATGCCCCGGGTGAGGATCGAACTCAGGACCTTAAGATTATGAGACTTACGCGCTGCCTACTGCGCCACCGAGGCGATGTTCACTACTGTCTAATTCTCAAGTTGTGGAGTTACCGTGTAACTTAGGTCTATATAGGGTTGTTAAAGTAATCCCATCTCCCCTTAGCTAGAACACCCTTTTCTTATGCAGCGCAGAGGTGGGGCGAAAGGGGTGCCATACCTCCATTGGATAGTTACAGAATTCAAAGCGAACTTGCCCGCCTCGGTGGCGTAGATGGTAGCGTGTCTGCCTCACGTTCAAGAGGTCCCGAGTTCGAATGTCTGTAAGGGTGGGTTTCCTGGATAAGGCTTTTCCCGGGGGTTTCCCTTATCCTGAAAGACAATAATCGGGTAACTCCAAGCTCTATGGACCCTGGGCTCATTTGAGCATCATTTCACCCATTCCATTCATCGTCCGATATGACTTAACGTTGGAGGACATTCGTTAAGCCCCACAAGAATGAATACTTGTTATTCTCTGGAATGGGTCCATGGCTACAACACATTTTGAAGTTTATTGCTGTGGTTATGAACATCCAGGTGTCTTCTGTCTCTGTCAACCTGGATGGCTCATATGAAACAGGGCTGGTCCGCTGATCCTAAGGCCGCATATTCAAATCTAGCCCACACTGACGGTTTTTCAAGTGTGCTTTAAAAGCGTTATATCCATATCAGTAGATTTACTGCATAAAGCTAATGCGTGACCAAGTAACGGCACACCGGCGGTGCTGATATGATCTTTGCAAGTGCCAGAGTCGTTTACTTTTAACTTCTGTCTTTAGCAGATTGTCTTAATCACATTTTGGATTTGAAGAGATATTGCAACAACAGATGTCATTGAAGAGTTGGTTTCAGCATTTTATTGATGGATTTGAAAATTATAAAAACATAACTACTTTTTGGAACTTGTCCAAAGCTTCTGATTGTATAGTTCATAAGCATATTGATATAAGTTTATAGGTTAATTATTATGGGCCAAGGGATGTTGAATTGGATCTGTCAGAATCAGATCTGTCCAAAATATGTTACAACAAAACCCTTTTCGACATCACCCCTATTGAGTATGGCATTCCTTAAGGCTCTGTTTTTTATCCCTTTCTAATTATTTTAGCTGTTAATGATCTTTCAAGTAACACTTGCATAAGCGTTTTTCAATGATATACCTTTATGTTGCTCTGGTAATGCTTTATCATTGTTAAGTGTGTCATCCTAAGTGTGCTAGTCTTCGTTTTAACAAAGCTCAATGTGGATTATTTTCTTATCTGCAGTAATTAGAGGTAGTATTGTACTCCACCCAAATATTTAATAGGAATACTTCACCAGAAATAGACTTTTAAGAATTATTTTACCTAAAAAGCATTTTAGAATAGAGTTCGTGTACATATGTGTGTTCAGTTTTCTATGAACAGAATAACTGAAAGACGAATACTCGTATTCTGTTAAATTTCAAATTTTGTATTAAACTCAACATTTTCCAAGGATGCAACATGAAGATTTACGACAGTATCCCGCTCACTTCAAGCTACTTTTTACATAAAATGTTTTTTTTTTTATTTTCTTAACTATTTTCTTACTTTGATTATTATACATTAAGTTATGTAAAAAGAGGCAAACACAATGACGGACTGCCTCGTGGAGCAAGTGTTCTGCCGATTTGGGGTGCCCTTAGAGCTGCACAGTGACCAGGGCACTAATTTTAGTCCAACCTAATGAAGCAGGAGCTACAAAGGCTTGGGGTGAACAAGACCCGCACGACGCCTCTACATGCCCATTCGGATGGCATAGTCGAAAGGTACATCAGGACCTTAGAGGAACACCTGAGAAAGGTCTTGGCCAGTCATCATATAGACTGGGACGTCAAGGTGCCACTGTTCTAGATGGCCTACCGCTCGTCAACACACGACACCACGAGGATGACAGCCAGCTTAATGTTCGGCCGAGAGTTACGCCTCCCTTGTGACCTGGCTTTTGGAAGCCCTCCGGAAGCGAAACAGCCAGCGACCAAGTATGTGGAGAACCTGGTGGACCACCTCCACGACATGCACGAGATGGCTTGCCAGAACATCCAGAAGGCGAGCGACCGCATGAAGACCCGATACGACAGGCAAGCCAACAGCCAAGGGTTCCAGCAAGGTGAGCTGGTGTGGTTGTACCGCCCTACCCGGAGCAAGGGACGCTGCCCAAAGCTCCAGCAGCCATGGCAAGGACCGTACCGGGTGGTGAAGAGGATTAACGACGTGGTCTACCGCATCCAGAAGGTGCCCCGAGGAAAGATGTTGGTGGTACACCTAGATCGCCTGGCCCGCTACGATGGTGCTGTTCGGGATGACCAGCTTTGAGGAGGGAGCAGTGTCACCTAATTATCGGAAGGCCCGACCAGCTAGCGGCTGGGAGGGCGACAGGAGGCATTCAGCCCACGCCTACCCATTTATCTTGTAGCGCTAACGAGGAGGATGGTTGGAAAAACATCACTAGCCATCTCTTTCCCCTCCCTGACGTCTGGAGCAATCGCAAAGGTTCACTGAACCGGGAGACTTCCAGAAACGGTTATCTTCCCCATATAAGGCCTGGAGTTGGCGAGTCAGTTTAGTTGTTGGCGAGCAGCCGGAGGAGCGCCGTGCTAGTGAACGGACTGTAAGACTGTGTACGTGTATCAGAGAAGTTGTACGTAATTGTGAGAGTAGAGTGGACCCGTGACAGACGAACTGGCGAATTGTAATTATGTGCGCTACATAATACTGTGTATTCGGCAAGTACTCCAACTGTAATTCGGTGGAAATAAAGAACATTTTGAGTTTGTGCAACTGGACTTTTAATTTCACGAACCCACAAACACACAATATGTTTATTTTTATTTTTATTTATTTTATTCTTTATCATTTAATAAATGTTTCTTTATTATTATTATTATTATTATTATTATTATTATTATTATTATTATTATTATTATTATTATTATTATTATTATTATTATTATTATTATTATTATTATTATTATTATTATTATTATTATTATTATTATTATTATTATTATTATTATTATTATTATTATTATTATTATTATTATTATTATTATTATTATTATTATTATTATTATTATTATTATTATTATTATTATTATTATTATTATTATTATTATTATTATTATTATTATTATTATATTTATTATTATTATTATCATCATTATCATCATCATTATCATTAACATTATCATTATCATTATTATTATTATTATTATTATTATTATTATTATTATTATTATTATTATTATTATTATTATTATTATTATTATTATTATTATTATTATTATTATTATTATTATTATTATTATTATTATTATTATTATTATTATTATTATTATTATTATTATTATTATTATTATTATTATTATTATTATTATTACTATTATTATTACTATTATTATATTTATTATTATTATTATTATTATTATTATTATTATTATTATTATTATTATTATTATTATTATTATTATTATTATTATTATTATTATTATTATTATTATTATTATTATTATTATTATTATTATTATTATTATTATTATTATTATTATTATTATTATTATTATTATTATTATTATTATTATTATTATTATTATTATTATTATTATTATTATTATTATTATTATTATTATTATTATTATTATTATTATTATTATTATTATTATTATTATTATTATTATTATTATTATTATTATTATTATTATTATTATTAATTATTATTATTCATTGAGACAATTATATTGAGACCTAATTATAAATAAGTGCTTTTTCTGTAGTGTTAAGATATTAATTTTACCACAATTTTTATAACGTCATGAGATATTATACTATGAAATAGTGCAATTAAGCTGATTTGAAGTGTTGTTTCTTTATAATTCTCCCTACAGCCTGTCACAATGGCCTGTGGTTTGAGTTTGACAAAGGATTTAAAAACTTCTTAAGGTGAAAATTCTAGAATACCTTTGTCGCTATTTAGTTTAAAATTACTGGCATTTAACCAAAAAACAGCTTAATTTAAGATATATTCTTAAATAAAAAAAAAGTTGCCCCGGGTGAGGATCGAACTCACGACCTTAAGATTATGAGACTTACGCGCTGCCTACTGCGCCACCGAGGCGATGTTGCCTAATCTATAACGCTTAATTTGTGGAACTACCGTGTAACTTTAGATATACATAGGGTTGTTAAAGTAATCCCATCTTCCCTTAGCTATTTTGTTATGCGACTGGTGGGCCCAGGGGTAGGGCGATAGGGGTGCCATACCTCCCTTAGCTAGTTACGGAAATCAAACAACTTTTCATGTTATGCAGCGAGTTGAGCGCTTTGAAATAGCTTTGAGCTCATAGTCATTTGCACTTAAAATCAACAACGAGACAGTGCACCTGCTACTTTCAGATATCCTGGTTCAAACATGTCATGTGAACAACTCCGTAATATGTACGTAAACTGAAAAATTAAGATAAAGTTGAAGCAGCTTTTCTGTTCTGCGATGGCGTCCCAATTTGAAGCAGCATTCGTCTGCTTCACTCTTGAATAGAGACTTATCTCAGGGTATGCGTGGGTATATGTTCAAAGAAAGGATGACACCGGAGTCTGGCTTTGAAACGTTTTAATAAATAATAGTCACACTGAGAAGTTGGGACCAATGGAAAGTGATATATAACTATTCGGAGTTACGTATTTGAATCCTATACCACGTAGTTCTAACTTTGAGACATGAATGACGCCATGCCTTTTTCCACCGAGCGATCCGAGAAGAAGTGTCCTACATTAAGCCCAGAATGTCCTACTCAGCTTCAGTAATCTCCTAATCACCTTTCCTTGTTGCTAATGATTCTAAAACCCCTACTACCAGCTTCTAATATGATGTCGCTTCATTTCTACATTACTGAAAATTTGTGTGTTTACATCCAAAAGTCTCTCTAAAAATTTCTAAGAAGTACTCGCACATATTCCAAGAATTCGAAACTAGACTACCAAACCTAATCTGGCAACGCTGAATAGTTACCCTCTCGTCTCCTAATCAACTGAACTACTTTCACGAGTCTACCTGAGAACTAGCCCTCGCTATTATCACAAGTAATATCATCTTACTCCGGGCGAAAACCATACTTATAATCTATTGCCAAACTTTAACATTTAACACAAATACACAAAATATTCATATTTGTAATGGGGATGATGAACATAGTTAGCCAAACTCGATAAAGCATAGACCTTTCAACGGAAGATAAAATCCTGTCGAGAATGTCCACCTCTGTTCTTCAGTTGTTCCTCAGTCCTTGTAACTATCAAGTTCCTGGAAGATACTTTAAACTTAGTTCTGGAGAGTTTTCTTCCCAAATTTTCTTTCCCAATCATAATTTAATCTCGTGCACATCAGGTCCATATCTGTGGTGCACTATGCAGTAAGAACGTGCCTTAAGTCCCACAAAAATGAATACTTAGTATTCTCTGGAGTGGGTGCATGGCTACAACACATTTTGAAGTTTATTCATTTGGTTATGAACATCCAGGTGTCTTTTATCTCTGTCAATCTGGATGGCTCATATGAAACAGGGCTGGTCTACTAATTCTAAAGGCGCAAATTCAAATCTAGCCCATACTGAAGGTTTCTAAGTGTGCTTTAAAAGCGTCATACCCATATCAGCAGATTTACTGCATGTAACTGATGCAGGATCAAATTCTGGCATGCTGGCGGTGCTGATGTGATCGTGGCAAGTGCTAGTGTCGTTAGCATTTCTTTTATCTGCTGCCTATAGCAGATAGTCTTAATCACATTTTGGATTTTGAAGATATATTTCAATAATAGATGTCACCGAAGAGTTGATTTTAGCACTTTCTTGATGGATTTGAAAATTATAGAAACATTGTAACTAGCTTTTGTGACTTGTCCAAAGCTTTTGATTGTGTAGCTCATAGGCTTATAGGTTAATTATTATGGGCTAACGGATGTTGAATTGAATCTGTTAGAATCAGATTTGTCCAAAGACTGCTTCAACTAAAGCCTTTTCGGCATCACTCCTGTTGAATATAGCGTTCCTTAAG